>CM076570.1:277371689-277881162 GCA_034641835.2 Pinus albicaulis | reverse complement strand
GAAAATGTAAACAATAAGAAACTTGAAAATAGAAATGGAGTGAAGACCAAATATGACTCTACATTCACATTACTTAGTAATAATTAAGTATATTTAATAGGAGACAAGTAGTAATAAATGACTCAATTAAATTGAATTAGAACTCAACTAACTGAACTAAACTGGAACTAACTAGTACACCTAACAAACAACAAGAGGTGGTTGGAATTATTTTCTCCAACAATTCCCATGATGAACTAGGGAAGGAAGAAGATAATTTATATGGATATAAAAATTACGAAGAAAACAAGGGAGCGGGGGAATAAAGGAATATGGAGCAAACCTTGACACAAGAAGAATATGGATGAAACACTAAAAGTGAGAAGAGGGGATTATGGCAGGTATTTTTCCAGAAGTAAGAAGAAGGGTAATATGAGAAAAAAATAAACTACTAATAAGTATGATGTAATAAAGGTTAAAGATCCTAGTAGGTTGCCTCAGAAAGGAAGAGCTTTTGATCAAATATCCAAGAATGCAGAATCAAAATTACAATCTTATGGAGAAAAATGGTGTTCTTGCTTACATGATTGCTAGTACTTACAAAAAATTATATGATAAAATTCACTATTTAGATGGTTAGAGTTAGTTTGGTGGTAATGTAACTCATTTAAGGGTGGTTGGGTACATTAGAAAGTGGTATCAATGACATATCAGTGATATCAAATGATATGCTACTCCTACTTAATAAAAAAATATTGAATCCCCAAAAAAGGCAGCATAAAATCTTCAAGAGCAATAGTTAAAAAATGAATGAGAAAAATTTCTTACATAAACAAAGTTCTTGGAAGACATGGGTAGACTGAAAACTACCTGAGTAACTCCTACTTATGATTCGAGAAATGAAGATAGTTAGAGATGAATTGTAGGAATAAACCATTATGTGGTTAGCTAAACAAAATAACTGAGTTTGACATAATTGTTATGATCACATATAATTATTGTTACAGTCACCTATAATTATATAAGAGGTGACTTGTACAATTAACATGGGGGATGTTATAATCTAATGAATTTTCCCTTCGGATATTTATAGCTCCTATATTTCTTGCTTCTTATTCTTTAAGTTTATTTTGTATGTATGGTTATTTCGTGCTATTAAAGACGACAATTGGTATCAGAGCTTGGTCCATCTAATTCATTGAACAAATTTGAAACATCGAAGATATCTATTGGTGTGACCAAGAAAGAGAAGAGGTGTTTAGACCATGCAGTTAGAGGTAGTTTCCAAAATAAATTTGGCATTGAGATCCAAGAAAGGGATTGATATAGAGAGCAATGCCTCAGGTGCAATTTCCATAACAACTGTGAATGAGACATGCTATAAGAAATTTTCTATCTAAGAAAGTATATCCGTTCATGGAGGAGGGATGATTGTTGAACAATATGTGATGGAAAAATGATGTTGTAGCACTAGAGAGGTGGGGAATCTCTTTTTTAATCTTCAATTAAAAAAATTGTGTCAACTATGTTGAGATGCAGTTTCCATGAGAAATTTGGTGGTGTAAGCCACACAGTAGATTGCTTAGAGAAATTTGTTGTTTGTTGTTGAATTATCAGGTGACTTATTTTGACTCACAAGTTACAAGTATATTTTCGAGCATTGAATACAAATAATTTAATACCTAAGAGAAACTGGTAGAAGTTTTTAAACCCGTAGTAAGAAAGGGATTCTAGATTCTCCTCGAGAGAGAGGGATGAAACCCAACAAAGCACATAGAAGTGTTGAAAAATGAATAAAGAAAATCTTAGTTTGACTTTGCCTTGGTCAAACTAGAGACAATTTGAATTTCAAGATGATAAAAAATCTTGGAGGTAGTTAATAAAGGTGACGTGACACTTATCACTCAGTTAACTCAATTAATTTGAGTTGGAGGGATTGAGTTCAGTTAAGCATGAGTGATTGTTAATTTTTAGCAATATAATTCAGTTATATTAAGTTGTGTAAAGTTAAACTAGTTCCAACTGTTGGGGGAACTAGTGGAAGGTCAGTTGTGTAGTGTGACTTTAGTTTAACTCTGTGATCATCCACTTAACTAATCAATCAACCTAAAATATCTAATGCATGCAGAGAATTCATGTTACCGAGTTGAGGTGGAGATTCCAAGGCATTGTAACATCAATTATAGACTATTATGTAGTGTACACATGTTGCATGCAGTCACATAATTAACCATGGGAATTACACAATCCATTTTGGATAAATTCCTAAATAATAGGGGCCTAATTTCTCAAGGAATTTCACAAGGAAATAGGGGATCAAGCAGAAGTAGAAATTGAATAAGTCTGGGCCATAGCTTCTAAGTGAGCAAAGAGATAGGTTATTCACTTGCAGGGTGTTCTCAATTGAGCAAATAAATTTTAATACACATCTATTCATCAGATTAATGAAAGAAAACCTTGGGGTTTTTTAGCAGATTTCTTTCCCCAGGAAAAAATATTGTGCATGTGTGTTTTATCATTGTGTGTTTGTGATTTATGTTCTAAATTGTGAATTACTTTCCTCAAAGTAGCATAGTAGGTTTTTGTCTTGTGATTTTGATTCAAACTGCATGAGCAGTTGCAAATCTACATCATAATTTATACATGGTATCAAAGAAGGATTCACAATAGAGCAGGAATTTTGAAGTTGTTTCCTAGGATGTTCGAATTATAGTTCAGTGTAGCATGATCTATTCAGAGTTGGGAATATGAGCTTGCAGTATTAGGTGTTACTATTTCAGATTATGATTTGGTAAGCCTATCCCTTTTTGACCTTCCCAAGAAGTGGCATAGCTACCAAGATTTGGTAAATGGGAGGGAGAAACTACCAAATTGGGACTACTTATGGTCTGATTTGGTACCGGAGGAAATAAGGCAGAATACCCGAGATGGACACTCATCCAATGAAGAGGAAGAATACTTTGATCTAGTCGGAAAAAGAATGAAGGCCAAGGGAAAGAAGTCCCAAGGTGAGGTTGAATCTAGCCAAGAGGGAAAGAAGAAAGAATTTTCCAAAATAAAATGCTTCAATTTTCATGAATTCGGGCACTATGCTACAAAATTTCCGCACAAAAAGTCTAGCAAGAAGGACCCTGTAGGAGGAGCAACAGGTGAAGCTTTGGCTTCACAATTCAGCTTGACTTCACCCTTATCACATTCACAGCCAATATGGTAATGGGGAGTGTGTGGTACTTGGATTTGGGTCCCTCGTGTTAGACTCCTGTATTTCACAGTATCTCTAGGTGACTGATTATTGCTTATATTTTTCATACTGAAATAATATTCCATGGCTATCATTTATTTTCAGAGGAAGAAAGGGAGATCCTGAATATCAAGAGCATCAAATCAATCTATCTGCCTTTTAGTTTAGTTGAAAGAGGTAAGTGTTACTGCCCTCATTCATTCCATCCATCCTCTTCTTACCTTTCATTTTCCCAAAATCTGAACTCCAATAATCTGAATCCCATTTAAACCCCATGACCTTTTTGGACTTATTACTTTATAAAACCCACTTATATAAAAAGTCCAAAATTATATTGTCATAGCTCCGCCCAGCCACTAGCAGCCGTGTTATACAACATAAACCTTACCTCTTGCCCGCACTTCATAGCCCACAAATTTTTAAACCTTACCTCTTGCCTGAACTTCGCAGCCCACAAAATTTTAAACCTTACCTCTTAAGACTTATGCCAAATCTTATTTTTCTACCGATGCAATGAAGTGGGACCCGTCACACCTTACCGCATTATCAAAACTGTCATACCTTACCTTTTCCACCTTTTTTTCTATATCTTTCTACTTTTCCTTTTCACCGCCATATCATTGTTTTACCTTCCGATTTCTCGATTTCCCCCAATTGCGATTAAAGTGGGGCCATCCCTCCATGCCACGTCCTGCATCATCCATTCCCATCTGCCAACCACCATCCCTCCATGTCTGGGCAAATGCGTTTTATGTGCCATTTATGAAGAAATAGGCTAAACACGATAGAAAGAATTGGGTAGGACCCGACAAGGGGAAAAAAGCAGGGCGAGGCTGAACGATAGGAAGAAAATATCGAGTCGAACATTCGTGTAGAGATATAACATCAGAAACCAAAAAGGTAGCAAATCACATCAACATAGTCACTAATCAATGAAAAGTAGCCAGTGCTGCACCAGATTTAATTACCCAATGCCGCTTTTTTGAAGAGTAGGGCCAAATGTTAGAGCCGCCACTGGTTACCTCTTCGTAACCATCACAGCTACCTCCAAGCTTATTGTTTGATCTTTCGAATAGCCATCGAAGCATTTGGATCCATGAAGAGATTCCTAACATTAATTCTACAATCGGTATTATTGTCAAAGATTTCTGATCAGGCATTGCATGGCCACACTTTTCCATTTTCTGTTAATTGTAATCAATGAAAGGTTGCCAAGTAAGATAGGGCAACTGACTTAGTCTTAAGATAAATAGTGCATGCCTTATCAGTATCAAGGTTTGGAAAATTGGACCTTGCTGAAGCTTGCATTGTAAGAAGTATTGGAACTCCGTAACTGTTTGAGCTGGGCATCAATAATAAGAGACTGTTCAAAGGGTTCTTGAGCTATGTTAATGGTGATGCTTTTCCTCTGTGTTAATTTTTTCCTCTGTATTTTCATGTCATGCATCAATTTATATAATTTCAAAATAGAAAAATTTAGATTAAGATTTGCTAAAAGAGCACCTTAATTATGTCTGTGTTTTTTATCTTAATGTTTTCCTCTGAGACCTGAATGCATAATTCAGAGACGGTTTGCTTTGAATTTAAGTTGAACCTTAATCTCCTTCTCCCATGTCATATTCACACTACTAGTAAGATCAAGTCTGCATAGTTAGCTTACCCTGTGAATGCCCTTGAAAAGTTGATGCACAATTCTGCCTTTTATGAATCCATAACCCAATGGATTAAGTTTTATAGCTCTGTCTGTCCAACCACCCAATCAATCAAACAAAAAACCACCATCACTATAAGTAGCCTAATATTAGCACTTATAATTATTAATTTAAATCATAAAACAAAGAGATCCCTCTCTGAGTCTAGGAATGCTAGGTCATGTATTCCAAAGTAGTTTGATGTTTTTCCTCAGTCATTTGTTCTTGCCAATCTTAAAAATTACGGAGGGCTAAGATAATGGTGACCATATTGGGGAATGAGTTATTGAAAAAGATTAATATTTCATCAGAACTCAGAAACCCCAGTCAAAACATTGTATGATTCAAGTACGTTCCAATATTGGTATCTGGTTGTTGATGGTGGACAACAACCGGATACAAGAAAGTTGAAATCATCCACGTGGAGACTCTAAATTTTTCAGTTGACTTAAAGACTCCATTGGTAAAAAAATACATATTGGTTGTGAATATACTATGAACCCACTCTCTGAACGATTGACAAGATGGATCCAAGAATACAACACAGGTATGCACTAATGAACAGAGATCACATTCCTGGATTCCCACATAAAATGCCTCAGATAATTGGCAAATAAACCTTCCTATTTTTCAAGATGAGAATGTTGATGATTCTTCGTTACATCTCATTAAATTTCATATACATTCATGGAAGTTGAAGGTCGAATGGCATGAGGATTTCCTCATGAAGATGTTCATGGCAACATTAGAAGGGAAAGAGATGGAATGGTATGAAGGTTTGAACCCTAGTAGTTTTTTTTCTTTAAAATATTTCCACAAGGTGTTTTATGAGCATTATAAAGAATATTCTCCATGTTTATCATTAGCTGAAAATTATTGTGATAAATCTGAGGATCTCATACAATAGCCTGTAAATATTGATGAGGATTTAGGAAATTAGCATCCTGAGGATCTCTTAGAAGCAATTCATGAATGTCATTCTCAAGTTAACTGTCATGATAATCAAGAGAAGTTAGTTGAAAATGAAAGCAATCATGAAATGAAAGAAGATCCACAAGATCTCTTTGTGGGGACAAATTATAATTCATCTTCTATTTTTTGTGAGGCTAAAGAAGACGTATAGCCTCATGATCATTCTTCACAAGAGAAAGAAAACAATTGTTGTTCAATCCAAAGAAAACAAAGACTCCCTCCTCCTTTAACTGAAGAAGAAATCAATTAGATTCTAAGCATGCAACCAACCTCTAAATTTTTATGTAATGAAGAGATTATGTCTATTTGTTCTACTGCTTATTTGTGTACAAAATCATTTCCTCATAAAGAAATAGAATAACAAATTGATATTGATGTTGTTCTACCTTCTCAAGAAGGCCTATTGCCAGAAAGTGCTCCTATTCATCAAAATGAGTGCCTTTGAACATAATTAAGCCAAATCAGTCAAGACATATCAGGTTTTCTTGAGGACAACGTAGTGGTATATAATGAGGATGCCATGTCAGATGACAATAAAGAATATTTAGATATTCTCTTTCAGAAGGATCCTGAGCATGACAAATTGGAACCAGGAGCAACCCTAGATGAAGTTTGTTATTTAAACCCTCAGCGACAGGTATTGTTCCAAGATCCTTTTTTTGGTTTCTTAGAATCATCTAAAGAAGAAGTATATTATTCTAGAGATGGTCTGTTGCAAAGTTTAAGGAAAAGTTTGAGCATTGCTGCTCAAAGGCAAGTAAAATGGGAGTGGCCCTTTTGTTTTTTCAGCCTACTCAAAAAAGTGAACAAGAATCAATAATGTAGTCATTTAGTTTATTGGTTGCATTGGAGAAAGGAGTTGAGTTAGTGTATATATCACCTCTAAGTTAGATTAGGGTAGGTAGGTGTGCAAATAAGCTCAATATTTTGAGCATTTTTTCAGTTTTTTTTTTAGACTACTTTCCAGTTTTCAGATCAAGTATACCCCAAAATTCAGCTTGCAAAGAATATTGACCTCATCTTGAAGGTTTTCAGTCACAGACGCTTTGTAGCAGATTAAGTTGCAAGTTTTGGGATCAGCCCAATGGACCAGGCCACTAGTCTATGGTGTTCTTGACACCTCCTGAAGGAGCTGCTATCCCCAGCTGGAGCCACTGTTAGATTCCTGTATTTCATAGTATCACCAAGTGACTGATTATTGCTTATATTTTTCATACTGAAAATAATATTCCATGGTTATCATTTATTTTCAGAGGAAGAAAGGGAGATCCTGACTGTCAAGAGCATCAAATGAATCTATCTGCCTTTTAGTTCAGTTGAAAGAGGGAAGTGTTTCTGCCCTCATTCATTCCATCCACCCTCTTCTTACCTTTAATTTTCCCAAACTCTGAACTCCAATGCTCTGAATCCCATTTAAACCCCAAGACCTTTTTGGAATTATTACTTTATAAAACCCACATATATTAAAAGTATGAAATTCTATTGTCATAGCTCCGCCCACCCACTAGCAACCATGTTATATAGCATAAACCTTACCTCTTGCTCGCACTTCACATCTCGCAAATTTTTAAACCTTACCTCTTAAGACTTATGCCAAATTGTATTTTTCCATTGATGCGATGAAGTGGCATCCATCATACCTTACCGCATTATCGAAAGTGTCATACCTTACCTTTTCTGCCTTTTTTAACTATATCTTTCTACTTTAACTTTTCACCGTCATATCATTGTTTTACCTTCTGATTTCTTGATTTCCCCCGATTGTAATTAAAGTGGGGCCATCCCTCCACGCCACATCCTCTATCATCTGTCCCCGTCCGCCAACCACCATCCCTCCATGTCCGGGCGAATGCATTTTGTGTGCCATTTATGAAGAAATAGGCTAAACACGGCAGAAAGATCGGGAAGGACCCGACAAGGGGAAAAAATCAGGGCGAGGCTGAACAACAGGAAGAAAAGATCGAGCCGGGCATTCATACAGAGATATAACAAAGGTAGCAATGCACATCAACACAGTCACTAATCAATGAAAAGTATCCATCACTGTACCAGATTTAACTACCCAAAGCTGGTTTTCTAAAGAGCAGGGCTAGATGTCAGAGCCACAACTGGTTACCTCTTCGTGACCATCAACAACTACCTCCAATATTATTGTTTGATCTTCCGAAGAGCCATCGAAGCGTTTGGATCCATGAAGAGCTGCCCAACATTAATTCTACAGGTGGTGTTATTGTCAGAGATTTATGTTCGGGCCTTGCATAGCCAAACTCATCCATTTTCTGCTAATTGTAATAAATGAAAGGTTTCCAAGTAAGATAGGGCAACTGACTTAGTCTTAAGATAAATACTACATGCCTTAGTAGTATCAAGGGTTGGAAAATTGGACCCTGCTGATGCTTGCATTGTAAGAAGTATTGGAACTCCGTAACTGTTTGAGCTAGGCATCAATATTAAGAGGTCATTCACAGGATCCTTGAGCTATGTTAATGGTGATGTTTTTCCTCTGTATTAATGTTTTCCTCTATCTTTTCATACTCTGAATCAATTTATCTGATTTCAAAATAGAAAATTTAGATTAAGATTTGCTAAAAGGGCACCTCAATTATGTATGTGTTCGTTATCTTAATGTTTTCCTCTGAGACATGAATGCATAATTCAGAGACGGTCTGCTCTGCATTTAAGTTGAACCTTAATCTCCTTCTCCCATATCATATTCACACTGCTAGTAATATCCAGTTTTCATATTTATCTTGCCCTGTGAATTTCCTTGAAAATTTGATGCACAATTCTGCCTTTTATGACTCCATATCCCAATGGATTAAGTTTTACATATATGTCTGTCCAACCACCCAATCAATCAAACAAATAGCCCCCGTCACTGTAACTAGCCTAATATCAGCACTTGTAATTATCTAGTTAAGTCATAAAACAGAGAGAGCCCTCTATGAGTCTAGGAAGGTTAGGTCTTGGAGTCCAAAGTGGTTTTATGTTTGTCCTTAGTTGTTTTTTCTTGCCAATCTTACAAATTACGGAGGGTTAACATTTTGTTCCATATGAGTAACTGTAGATATTTTTTCAGTGATATGGAGGAGAAATATCTCTAGATGCATATTGAGTTTGGGAATGATGGAAGGTACAATGCGATCAAGATTGGTACAAACACCTTTCACAGGGAGTCAACATCCCCTCTTCGACTCAAAAATGTTATGTTCGTTCCAAGCCTAATGAAAAATCACATCTGCGTAGTAATTTTGGAAGACCGTGGTTATGATGTGATATTCAGCAAAGGGAAAGCATTCCTAAGACACATATCCACGAGACAAGTGAAGTGAATCAGTGTTTGATTCAAGAATCTGTATGCACTTGAGGTAGAAGATGCATGCACAACCTTGAGGAGCAAGGTAAAGACTAGAGATATGTTGTGTTAGGTCCCTATATTACTAGTCTAGTACCTTATTTTTGTTAGTGTAGCCCCGTTATTGTTATTTTTGTACCCCTGTAGTCCCCATATTGTTATTATTATGCCCCTTAAAAGCCCACTATTGTTATTGTTGTGCCCTTATATTATTATTTTTAGGTCGGCTAGGATTGTATTGTGATATAGAAAGGAGGTTTTGTCATTTGTATCATCCAAGAATTGTTCATTTATTTAATGTAAAGGAGGTTTCCCATCAAAAAGGATGATTTCTAAGTCATTGATCTATATTTAATTCTATTTTGTGAGTTGGTTTCATAACATTTGGCATTAGAGCTTTGGATTTTAGGGCTTCGCTGCTCCAAACAGTTCATTGTGGAATTGTTGCTATAATTTTTTTTCTACGAAGGTTCAGAAGCTAAAAATAAAACCCATTTCAGAGGAAATCTTGAGGAACGTTGTGTAAAATTTTCAAATATTGGTTCACAATATTTTTGGAGATATTATCCCTGGAAGTTATGGTTTTGGCAGGATTCGAAATTTCATCTCAAATAGGTGACCGAGGGAAAATCATCATAACTTTCGTTTCAAGCATTAGATTGGAATTATGTAAAAAGTGACTTAAATTGCATGGAATTTAGTTTCTTGTGTATCGATTTCATAGCCGAATGTCTAAACAGTGACACGTGGCACATCGTACAAGGCCTCTCTACTGAACCAACCCATAATTAGGTCATTGTGGGAGATCAGGCATAATTATGTATGACCTATGGAATTGAAAAGAAGAACCAAAGGGATACTACATGAACAAATTTTAGATATTTAAGATCTGAAATCACAGAGATAATTCAGCTTCAATATCGAACTCCTAAAAATCAAGAAAACAATGTGTATTTTTTTTTAATTGCATAACGTTTGTTTGAAAAAACAGTTTGAAGTGATTCCAAGGGAATATTGAAGCATAGATATAAGTATTGGATTCTATAATGCCTCCCAAAAATAATTACACACCCATTAAGCCCTCAGAAAGCTCTATGATGACGCTTAAAGAGGAAGAAGTGCAACATGATATATCAAAATTACAAGACCAAGTGAAACAAATATCTCTCTCACAAAAAGTAACCAAAAATGAAATCGAAGCTAAAATGGATGGTTTGAATAAAGGAATGGAAGCTAAGATGAATGACGTGGAATCTAAGATGGATGGCATGGAAGCTAATATGGATGACAAGGAAGCTAATATCGATGGTATAGAAGAAAAATGAAAGGAAACATGGAAAACATGAAGAATGATCTAAAAACAAACATGGAAGGTTTGAAGGAAGTTTTGACTAAGTTGCTACAACAAATGATTCCTAATGGAAAAAAGGTAGTAGAGGAAACTCATGATGAGAAAAAAATAAATGTTAATCATGATTTCATAAACTCTAATGTTGGATTTAAGATCCAACATATTCCAAAGATCGATATGAGGAAGTTTGATGGCAAGGATCCCGTAATATGGATACTACAGATGGAGCAAAATTTTGATCTCCAGAATGTGAAAAACATACAAAAGGTACGTATTGCAAATTTATATTTAGAACAAAATGCATTTGTATGGTATCGATGGCTTTGCTCTCGTAAACAAATTTTCACTTGGTCAATTTTTACAGAGGAAATGATATCACATTATGAGGACACAAAGAGCAAGTGACCCTCTTTATCCAATTAATAAATCTCAAACAAAAGGGTTCAATGGTGTGAGCACATTGAGGACTTCCAAAAATTGAATATAAGGGTAACTAATATTCGAGATGAACACATGATTGATGTTTTCATAGGGACTTTAAATGATAACATCCAACATGAGGTTTGCCTTTGGGAACCTGAATCATTGGAGAAGGCATTCAGGTTGGAAAAAAAAATTGAAAGTAAAATTATGGCGACAAGGAAACCTACCACTCACATCTATAAATATGGATTTTTTGCTACTCCTAGACTTCCACAACCTACAAGGTTGACACCACAACAATTGGAAGAAAAATGAGCGAAAGAGCTTTGCTATAGTCATGATAGAAAATACACTAAAGGTCATAAGTGTGCCGATAATAAGTTATTTTACATAGATTGTGAAGAGGAGGAATAAAATGAACAAGAAACTTCAAAAGAAGAGGATATACACCAGGAACCAACCCTTGAGAAAGAAAAAATGAATTTGACCATATTATGTAATGCATTGGCAGGAATTACCACTCCTCAAACCCTCAAGATAGAAGGACATCAAGAAGAAAAATGTAATAGTGTTGATTGATTCGGGTAGTAGCCATATTTTTGTACATTGTAAGGTAACCAAGGAATTGAATTGCTTCATATACCCATCACCAGAGTGTCAAGTGATGGTTGCAAATGGAGGAACTATAAATTGCTCTGAAAAGTGCCATAATATCAAGCTAACCATGGGGGAATATGTATTGAATATTCCAATCCTTTCCATTCCAATGGGTGGTGTTGATGTTGTACTACAAGTACAATGATTACAATCTTTGGGGACAGTAACTTTTAATTTTCAATAACTTTTCTTGAAAAAAAATTTGGAAGGAAAGGAAGTTGAATTACAAGGTATCACGGGGAAGCCGAGAAAGATAATAAGCTCTAATTTGATTACAAATCTTATGAAGAAAGAACAACAAGGTGTAATTGCAAAATTATGCTCACTAGAAGTTCCAACATCAAAATCATCTATTTTTCCAAATCTCCAAAAATTCTTGGACAATCATTCCAAGGTGTTTGAAACTCCCAAAGAAATCCCACCTATTCGTGATCAAGATCATGCTATTCATTTGATTCCAGGAAGTGCTCCTCCAAACATCATGCATTACAAATATCCTTACGTCCAAAAGAGAAAAATTGAATGTATGATTAAATAAATGCTAGAGGCTGGTATAATTCAACATAGTCAAAGCTCTTCTTTGCTCTAGTAGTATTGGTGCATAAGAAGGATGGATCATGGCGCATGTGTCCAGATTATAGGGAGCTTAATAAGCTCACTATTAAAGAAAAATTTCCCATTCTTGTGATTGATGAATTATTGGATGAATTACACATAGAAATTTATTTCACCAAGTTGGATCTCTGTTCAGGATATCATCAAATTAGAATGAAGACTTAAGACAGTTTGAAAACAACATTTCGAACTCATGAGGGTCGTTATGAATTTTTGGTCATGCCTTTTTGCCTTACCAATGCACCTTCTATATTTCAAGGGTTGATGAATTCTATTTTCAAACCCTTCCTTAGAAAATTTGTGTTAGTATTTTTTGATGATATACTAATCTACAACAGGTCTTGGAAGGATCATGTTCAACATGTTGATAAGATGCTAAAACTATTGGAGGAGAAATAATTATATGCAAAAACCTCAAAATGTTTCTTTGGAGTAAAAGAGGTGGAATATATGGGTCATATTGTATCTCAGGAGGGTGTTAATGTAGGCCCTAACAAAATTAAATCCATTAAGGAATGGAAAGTCCCCACAACCATAAAGCAGTTGCGAGGATTTCTCAGGTTAATAGGGTATTATCACAAGTATGTTAAGAATTATGGGAAAATAGCAGCACCTCTGACAACAATATTGAAGAAAGATGCATTTTCATGGACTCCTAAAGTAACTAAGGCCTTTGAACATCTTAAAGAGGAAATGTGCCAAGCATCGGTCTTAGCTACGCTAGACTTCACAAAAACCTTTATTGTGGAATGTGATGCCTCATGAAATGGATTTGGTGCCATTTTAATGCAATAAGGAAGACCCATTTCTTTTGAAAGTTTTCAAATCAAAGGAAAGTATTTACATAATGCTATTTATGAGAAGGAAATATTGGAAATACTACATGCACTAATGGGAAGACACTTGAAGGTAAAAACTGATCATAATTGTCTTAAATACTTTTTGGAACAAAGACTATCTTCAGAAGAGAAACAAAAATGGGTCACAAATATGTTGGGTTATGAATTTGAAATCATCTACAAAAAAGAGAATCCATATGTTGTTGCAAATGCACTCTCAAGAAAGGATGAGGATGTGGAAGCATTTCTTTGTTCCATTTATATTATCCAACCAGATTGGATAGCAGAAGCGAGGGAGGAATGGAAGAATGACAAAGAAGTGTGGACACTCATTCAAAAGTTGCAACAAGATCCCAGTATATTTGATACATTTAGTTGGAATTTTTTTTTGAGTTGGTTTCATAACATGTTGGTTGAGAGGGAGCATGATAGACCTCTCAAAATGGATCCTTAGAAGGAGCCTCAAGAATTTTTGGAACAACCACAAATGAAGGGGTGGAGAGGAGGTAGAGTGGAGACATCCACCAAAGTAGAGACCTCCAATATGGGGAGAGTTTGATCCAAGTGGTAAGAGGGAGAAAATGCATCTATACCTCCAGAAGTGAGGAGGAGTGATGTAGATCCTTAGTGCGAGAGGTTCATAAATTTGGGCAGGGTCCATTGAGGCATTCTTCTAATGGATCATTTCCTTGCTAAAAGGGCCCAAAATATTTAGTAGCAGGAGGATGACTGTCATTCAGATACTGAGGAGTGAAAAGGAGTGTTGACAACAGAGAAGGAGGCTTAGTAACAGAGTAAAAAACAACACAATTTTCCAAGTAGATAGTTGCAAACATAGTTGTTTAAATGTTTTTTATTTTTTTATTTTTTTGGATACTTCTCAGTTGAGGGTGGTTGGTTGGTTGGTTGTAGGTTGGTGGAATCATTTGGTGTGTGATAAAATTAGTTTGATATACTTTGTATTTCGAAAAAAAATATTTATTGATGGAGCATTGATGTTTAGTTGGTGATATTTGTTAGAATGAATAATGGTGATGCTTCTTGGAATGTGTTAGCCACCGTGTTAGCCACCTATATTTTTCAATTATATCAGCTGGTGGCTAAATATTCTTTGCAGCCTTCAAGAAACAAATTCAGGCCTAAAATTGTTGGTACTTGAAGTCTGTTGGTAAGATCATAAACTGCTGGTTGGTTCTTCATACTTTCCCTTCTTTCAGCCTCTGATATTCCATGAAAATCCAAATCAAATATTGCTGCATCCTCCTTTCTTTTCCCTCCCATGCCTCCATCTTACCTTCATTTCTTCGGCTTCCTTTCATCCATAAAAACCCCACCAAACCCTGTTATATCCCTTACCCCTTCAATAATCTCATTTCCTAAGGTTGAAAACCTATTTTTTTAGCCTATCGGAACCTTTTTCTTCTTCAAAAAATCATTGAAAATCATATAAAAACGCCTATTTTCTATACGCTGGCTCTTCAGCCCCCTCGGGCTAAGCCCTTGCCCGTCTTTCTCCACATATTCGAGCGCTGGAACCAACGTTCCAGCCTTTAGGCGCTTAATCAAGAAATGACCCTTCTCCGCCACATTTTTCCTTTGAAAAACCAAAAACCCACATTTCTAAAGTTTCAGCTGGGAAATTTTAAATCACGTGTTTACATTTCGCGATCAACCAGAGCCATCGATCTGCCCCCCCCAGATCCGACGGAGCGGAACGAGCCCCCACCTGGTGGACCCCCCTTCCCGCACTGTTTCCTGTTTCCGCCGGTTTCATCCCGCACCGCTTTCTGCGTAAAGCTGGTTTTCCCCGTCGGCCAACAATTCCACATGCTGGCCGACACGTGTCCTCCACCCCGATTCCAAAACCGCTGTCCTTTCGCATCTCCCGCACGTTATCTATTGGACCAAAGCCCCGCAGCGGGATTCGCCTCTGCCGTCGGATCTGGCCTCTCCAATCTGACGATTGCTAATCGCCTTCTCCGCTCGACTTTTAACGGATTTCCCCGCCCGTTGAATCTTCCCCCGGCGCGGCCAAAAGTCGATCTCCGCGGATCGACGGTTCTCATTCGTCCTCCCGATTCCACTGTACAAAATCCCTTTTTCTCCGCTGACTCGTCAAAGCGCCCCCGACCGTTGATCGCAGTACGATCAACGGCTCAGATTGCTCCATTTTCCCGCACGCCCTCCGATGCAGTCTACCCATATAACGCAGGATTTTCTCATTTTTCTTGTATTTTTCAGATTTTAAGGTTCTTTTGTCGTGTTTCAATGAAAATCTGAAGAATGAGGGTGACGACTCCCGTCCTTCTGATTAATCCAGAGGATCGACCGCGGGATGAAGAATAATGATATCAACAAGGTTTCATGAGCCTTGGTTGCTACGTGTCCCTGTAAAGCCTGAAGAATGCCGTCAAACTCGACGCGGAGAAGAGTATCAGATTTTGAAGACAGAATGAACCAGAGCAGCAGTTTTGTGGATAGACTGGCGGGGATTACGGCTAAGACGGTTATCAAAAGCCTAATCCCCGGCTCAGAACACAGAATTAGAGAAAAACCTAAAAGTGTTCATCAGACGTTGCCTCCACCGCCATACTTTGAGGCAAATTGATTCCTCAACCACCGCAGTGCCACCTATTGCCTCAGAACGCTCAATCAGAGGATGAATTTATTGAACAAGATCAGATATTATGCCTCGGAACAACCAAAGGAGTTATTTCTGCTCCAGATTTAATGACAGAATGTTTGCAGAGTAACCCTAATAGTACGAAGAGCCTCAAATGTCAACAAAAGCTCCTTCCGAGCTTACTTCATAAGTATAAGCGCATAAATGCAGTAGAACACCTGTATAAATCCTTCATCGAGCCTCCCAGGCCCGGAAGACATTAATTCTGCATTAATTGTATTTTGAGATCTTTTTATTAGATCTCACCTCCTCATCCTTCTATAAATACTCCAGAAGAAGATGAGTGAGAGGTTGGATTAGTTGGTTGTCAATGTAATCGCTGAAGTGTTATAACTGTTTTTGAGTGGAAAACTCTTGACTGTAAATAGTGGTTTCATGGGCTCTTGGAGCTCTGCTTGTAACAGATAGGTTAGGTTGTGAAGAGAGATGGATTAAAACACTGGATTTGAAGATTGTAACCGGTTTGAAGCAATCAATACAAGCTTATTTATGGGATCCTCGTCTATGCTGATGGTGATGTTATTCTCACTGTAACTCGTATTTTGTTTCTGTTTTCAATTTGTTTCATTTTCCACTGTAAGGAACAATTTAAACAGTGTTAGGACCTACTGTATATCAGTAACCTTCTCTGGCTGAGAAATATTTATTTAAATGTTTTCTTTTTGCTGTGTTATTTGAGAATGATTTAATTCAGTCTAAGTACAGAGATGCTGGCGTTCCCTCATCTTTTCGTCACTGCTGGATGTTATTTTTAAATGTTACTTTCATATATGTTGTGTAAGGAATGAATTGAGGAAATCAAAGGTTAGCCCTGAGTCCCTTTCTTGTTTGCTCGACTATTTGAATGTTTCTCTTAGAATGTGTCAAAAGCTGACTAGTTTCAAAGTACTTATCAGATCTTGGGCCATTCTGTGTTAGCTTGGTGATTGTCTTGGGAGTAACTAAGTAAAGAAGAGCTAGATGAGGAGAAAGGTGAGCCCTGCCCACTAGTTTCTGCTCCAAAGGTTGCCTTCAAGTTTCCCTTTGTTTTTAATCTGTATTCTATCAGAAGTGTATCAAAGGCTGGATAGTTTCAAAGTACTTACCAGATCCTAGTTTGCTTCTATGTTTTTCTTAAGTGCCTGGTCAAAGGCTGGCTAGTTTCAAAGTACTTACCAGATCCTGGGCTGCTCTTTGTTCTGCATCTGTTATTTCCCTTTCTTATTGTATCACCTCATTCCATGAATCAAACTTTAAAGAGATCCTTAGGCGTAGATGACTTGCCCCATAGATTACTCTTGAACCTGAATGTTTCAATTAAATTCTCTTATGACTCCATAGCCCAATGGATTGAAAACTTGCCATCATCTTTCTTTATAATCAAAGCTTACTTTGTTTGCTTGCAACTTCTCACCTTTGAACCTATTTGCATATAGATCTTTCCGCCTCAGACAGCAACTATGTTCAACCATCCAAGAAAACCAAACAAAACCCTTGGCCTTCATAACTAGCCTAATATCATCATCCTAAACTTCAAAGACAATATCCATCTTTGTACACATTGGAGAGATCCCTCTCCGGATTCGGGAGGGCTAGATCCTAGAATCCCAAAGTTGGTTGAAATGATGTTAACTCTGTGATCGGACTTTGCCAATCTTTCTTGTTACAGAGACCTAACATTTCTGGCGACTCCACTGGGGACTCCTTACCCAGAATCTTCATACAACATCTTGAGAGTAAAAAGTAGCCTTTCCAAGCAGTACCAAGAAAATGGTAATTAAGATGAAGATCAATTGAATCAGTGACAAGCTAGGTCAATCCTAGGATTCTTTTAAGTTTTTATCTAACCTTGGAAAATCAGCTAGCTTAGCCATAAGGATAGACTGTCTTTGTTTCATAACCGTAGCTAAGTTTTGAGGCAAAGTTAGGACATTCTTTTAAACCACAAATATAAACAATTCAGAAAATACCAAAAACATTTCAGATTGGTAGTAAAACACTAGTTTTGAGATCTTGTATACGTCTTTGATGTGTTTTACCCTATACTCTTAGACAGAGTCTGGAAAGGGCCAGGTAGCCTCCGGAGCTCATCCTCTTTTAGGGGTGACATATCTGGTGAACGCCCTCCCAGTCAATCTCTGGTTAGAGTTTGTTGTGTTTCGAGATATCCTTGAAAAAAAATGTTTCACAAACACTATGGTGGACAGTGTACTCCTTTGAAAACACTCTGAACTTTCCACCTGGCGACTCCACAATCTTGAACAGACCTTAAGACTCCACTAGGAAGAACCCTTATCATTTTAAAATCATTCAAACTTAGTTAGAGGACTGTGGGACTTAAAAATTGTAAAAACAGATTGGTTAACCTCCTAAAGATTGTCATATCTGGTTGAACTTTTCCTGTTTAGTTGGGTCTAAAACATATAAACATTGTGGCTCCTAAAAAGATTCACACTAGAGCCCATCCTGACCCAGATCCACCTGAGATAGTTGAAAACCCGGAAAGAATCCTTAGGAAGTCTCCTAAGATACAAATTTCAACTAGTTTCAGATCTCCCCCAAGAGCTAATTCGGTCCCTGAAAATCTTTCAGCTCTTCACGAATCAAAAATCGACTTATTGAACCCATTCAGAACTAGGTCATTTGGCGATTTAGACCAGCTAGATTCCGAGCCTTCACTTTCATCTCCCGAAACAAGTGAAGCCTTTGGGAATAGAGAGTCAACACCTCCTGATTTACATTTCTTACATAATCTAGGTGTCTCTCATCCAAGATCAGCTCAGAAATCTACTGCTGTTCCATCCACCTCTGTTCATCTTTCATCCACTGTTCAAACCACTCCACTTCAACCCACACCCCCTCTTGTAAATCCGCCCCCACCACATATCATGGCAGCATGGTATGCTCCCTTAGTCCTTCCTGTACCATTAGTCAATCTTCCACAGGACTATCAGTCCAAAATTCCATTATATGATGCTAGTAATACTGTAACAGCATCTCAACACGTGGACAAGATGAATGACTACTTTGACAGAAACGAAATTGATAATGAATCTGTCAAAATCAGACTGTTTGCTCAAAGTTTGGGGGGAGAAGTGAGAAAATGGTTTAAAGGTTTAAACCCCCATAGTATTAATGACCTCCAAGCCTTCCATCAAACATTATTAAACAAATGGGAAGTAAGGAAGAACCCTCTCCAAGTCCTTGCCGACTATAACAATCTCCATAGGAACCCTGGGGAAAGTGTACAAGCTTATTGTACCAGATTTAACAGTGTGTATAATGCACTTTCCCCTGAACTAAAACCCCCTCAAGGCTCAGCTTTAAACAAATTCCCTGAAGGGTTTGATCCGGACATGACATATTCACTCAGAGAAAGAGTCTTTGCAACCCTCGAAGATATGAAAAGAGGTGCTCTTTCTGTGGAAGTTAACCTCATGGAGAAGAGAGCAAGGATGAAAGCGGAAAAGAGAGTATCTTTTAGGGAGGAATCCACCCCTTCCACTTCAAGCTCAAAGATGGAAAGAATGATGGAAGAAATGATGAAGAAGATGAGAATTCTAGAGAGAGCGCAAGCAAGTCTAAATCAAAACGCTCCTCAAAACAGAAACCAAAACCAGAATCAGAATATTAGAAGAAATCAGCCTCCCAATAGACCCAGGGAAGATGATCAGCAGATCATTCCTCCCTTTCATCAAAAAATTTTAAGTGAGGTTGAACAAACAGATCAAATAACAGAGGAAGACGATATAAACTTATTTGGGGTAGATGATGACGACTTTGAAGTTCATTATGATAAAAAACAAGGTCTTTATACACCTTACGATGACAGAAGAGATGATAATGAGAATTATTATCAAAACATGGAAAACGCTGTCACAGAGCCTTTAAGGGAATATGAACTCAGGAGTAAATCTAATCAACCAACCCCCAATAAGAAAACCTCTGACAAACCTTCCCAAGACAACACTGCAACCAAGTCTAAAATGATCAAACAAAAAGACAAAACAGTGGCTGATGATTCTGGTGGTGGTAAAGAGAAAGACACTCAAAATATTGAAAAACAGAGTGCAAACTTTAGTAGTACTAGCACCCCGGTTAGTACTCCTGGTAAAACAATTGTTTCAACTGTAGATTAATCAGATCAGCAAGCTGCTATTGCTGATAAAGTGGCAGTAAACAAGGCTGAAGTAAATGCTTTGAAGAATCAAAACCTTTTCAACCTGGAACAGGAAATCTCAAAGGTCAAAATCTCTGTTCCTTTGACTGAGTTAGCTGCCCAACATGTATATAGGTCCAAAATTTTGAAAGCTTTGAACTTAGAAGATAACGAAGATACTCTCAATCTTAATGATGACCAACCAGAGCTTATTTTTGGTCCAAAGATTGAAGGAAAGTTCCAAGAAGGTCTTGTCCCTCCCTTTTATGTAAGCTTAAACATTCATGACAAAATTCTGCATAATGCTATGCATGACTCAGGCGCTTCCCATAATTTAATGCCAAAAGCTGTAATGGAAAGCATGGGTCTTGAAATTACCAGACCTTACAAAGATCTGTACTCCTTTGACTCAAGCAGAGTTAAGTGTCTAGGATTGATTAAAGATCTCTGTGTTAATTTAGCCCAAATTCCAACCAAATGTTTAGTCATGGATGTTGTTGTGGCTGATGTCCCCCCAAAGTATGGAATGCTTTTATCACGATCTTGGGGGGCCAAGTTACAGGGGACCATGCAAATGGACATGACCTATGCAACTATCCCTGTCTTCAATCAGACTAGGAAGCTATATAGGGAATCCCACATGCAGTACACAGTGACAAGTCAAGATCGGCCTCAAAACTCCCCTCTCTATGCTATAAACACGAGCCTTGATTCTTTTATCATGTTCAATGATGAAACATTTACAGGACACATCAATCCAACAGAATCAATGGCTGAAACGGAGGGAGAGGAACACAACGATGAAATGCCGGAACAATCTATTGTGTCTGAAGGTCCCAGCAAACTAAACACAGATCTTGAACTGCAAGTTATCAATCCCTTGAACTTAAAACTTGACAGTCAAAAAGACAGTCCTCAACCCGATGAAAAACTTGGGGAATCAAATGATACGAAGTCCGTTCACCAAACTAAAAATCTGCCTCTCTGGACTATGTATTTTGATGGGTCATGACCCAAAACAAATGCTGGTGCAGGTGTCTGGATCACTAACACTGAAAACAATCATACAGAGTGTATTTCATGTAAATTAAACTTTCAGTGTTCCAACAACATAGCAGAATATGAATCCCTTCTCTTAGGCTTGCACCTTTTGAAAAAGTTAGGTGCCAAGAGAATCAGTGTGTATGGGGATTCTGAACTAATCATCAGGCAAGTTAATGGGGAGTATAATGCAAATCACCCTAGAATTAGGGCCTACAGGAATGATGTCATTGATCTTTTGAAAACATTTGAGGAGTCCACCTTATCTTTTGTCCCAAGAAAAAGAAACATTGCAGCCCACAATTTAGCCTTTGCTGCTAGAACCTGCCCAATGCTGTATGAGGACACCTCTCAGATAAAATTCAGACCAGCTATCCCAGATAACAAGAAATATTGGCAGGTATTTGATGGAGATAAACAAATAGAAGACTTCATGCAATTCAGAAATGAGTTTGAACCCCATAGTTCAGATTCAGACTATGATACAGACTGCAGTGAAGAAAATTTTCTTGGTGAAGAAGAACCATCTCCACAGCTGGTAGATATAAACCTTCAGACTATCATATCTAGAAACCAAACAGGATTAAGTGCGAAATCTGAAACAGAAGAAATGAAAACTCTGCATTCTAATAGTGATAGTCTGCCCAAGGGTTTGGCCCCTCTAGAAGAACTGTTTGATTTTGATGATGTGGCCAACAAACCGAAACTGGAACCTGTAGAAACCGAAGTGGAGGAATGTAATACAGGCAGTGAGGAAAAACCAAAATTGATCAAACTGTCTAAAACTCTGCCAGCTCACATTAAACTCAAATATATAGAGCTGTTCAAAGAATTTTCTGATGTGTTTGCTTGGAGTTACGAAGATCTTGAATCCTATGACACTGAAATAATACAGCACAAAATCCCTCTTAAAGAAAACCAAAAACCATTCAAACAGAAACTGCGCAAAATGAACCCTGTACAGCTGCCTTTGGTTAAGAAGGAAATCATGAAGATGCACGATGCTAGCATTATTGTCCCTATTAGATATTCTGAGTGGGTATCCAATCTGGTGTCCGTTAGGAAAAAGACTGGGGAAATCAGGCTTTGTATAGACTTCAGAAATTTAAACAAAGCTTCATTAAAAGACAACTACCCTTTGCCCAAGATGGATCATATTTTGCAAAGAGTGGTGGGGTCTAAAAGAATTTCTTTGCTGGATGGATATTCAGGGTATAATCAAGTCCTAGTCCACCCTGATGATCAATTACAGACAGCTTTTACTACACCATGGGGCACTTTCATGTATGTGAACATGCCTTTTGGTTTAATGAATGCTGGAGCAACCTTTCAGAGAGCCATGGACATAGCATTCTCGGAAGAATTGGGTTTCTTCATCATTATCTATCTCGATGATGTAACTGTGTTTTCAAAAACAGATGAAGAACACTTAGAACATTTGAGGAAAATTTTCGAGAAGTGCAGAAGGTTTGGGATATCTTTGAACCCCAAGAAGACATTATTTGGTCTCCAAGAAGGTAAGCTTCTTGGACACATCATTTCAGAAGAGGGCATAAAGATAGATCCCATGAGGATTGAGGCTATATTGCAAATCTCTCATCCTCGAAACATCAAAGAGTTGTAGTCTTTCATCGGAAAGATTAACTTTTTGAGAAGGTTCATCCCCAACTTGGTTGAGCTCCTTAGGAATATCACAAATATGTTAAAAAAGGAGCAAGGGGTGAAATGGACCTCGGAAGCAAAGACATCCTTTGAGCTGGTGAAACAAGCGTTAACCAAAGCACCGGTTCTCATAAGTCCTGATTTTTCAAAAGATTTTTATATCTTCTCATTTGCATCAGAACATACCATAGTTGATGTCCTTTTACTTTAAAATCCACAAGGACAAGAGCAGCCTATTGCATTTTTTAGCAAGGCATTAAGGGATGCCCCTTTGAAGTATAACATTATGGAGAAACAGGCTTTTGCTTTGGTAAAGGCTTTGAAAGACTTCAGAGTATACATCCTTCACTCACACATCATTGCCTTTGTCCCAAATTCGGTTGTAAAAGACATTCTAACCCAGGATCCAGATGGTAAGAGAGGTAAGTGGATTGCTGTTATTCTTGAATATGATTTAGAGATAAAACCCACTAAGCTCATCAAAGGCCAAGGTCTAGCTAAATTAATGGCTGAATCAAATTGTGAACTTCTTGATATTAATATGATCGATGCTTTAGATAACCAAGAAGAACTCTCAACTCCTGTTGTTGAAGATCATTTTATGATTTCTCCTTGGTATGCTGATATCATTTATGTTTTGCTTAATTTAAATACACCTCCTGGTTTATCGAAAACAAAGGCAAGGTTCTTAAAACTGAAAGCAGTAAACTATTGCATTGTAGATAGGTGTCTTTATTGGAAAAATTCTAGTGGTATATTGCTTAAATGTTTGCCTGAGTTTGATGCAGAGAAGGTTAAGCAGGAATTTCATGAAGGAGAGTGTGGAGGCCATTTGTACTGGAAGTCGACAGCCAACAAAATTTTGAGGGCTGGTTTCTATTGGCCCACCCTTTTTCCTGATGTTCACAAAATGACAACTACTTGCCATAAATGCCAATTGTTTGAGGGCAAGAGAAAATTATTACCCCTTCCTCTGCATCCAATCATTGTTGAAGCTCCTTTTCAACAGTGGGGTCTTGACTTCATAGGAGAGATTCATCCACCTTCCTCTGCCCAACACAGGTGGATTCTTACCGCCACAGACTATTTCACTAAGTGGATAGAAGCCATTCCTTGTAGACAGGCCAATGATTCGGTTATCATAAAATTCATAGAAACCAATATCCTTTCCAGATTTGGCTGCCCTACCAAGATCATTACAGGCAATGCAGCAGCATTTGGGTCAAAGAAAATGGTGGAATTCTGTCATAAATACCAGATAACATTGGGACACTCCACGACCTATTATCCTCAGGGTAATGGACTTGCAGAGTCTTCCAACAAAAGCTTAGTGAACATGATAAAGAAACTGTTGGAGGACAACAAGAAGTCTTGGCACATAAAGCTGATCCATGCACTTTGGGCTGATAGATTAACATTGAATAAATCCATTGGTATGTCACCCTTCCAGCTTGTGTATGGTACAGATGCAATTTTTCCTAATAGCCTTGGTGTACCAGTTATGAAGTTAATTCAAGAACTCCAGACTGAAGAAAATGACATAATCAGAAAAATAAATCAGACCATTCATCTTCAGCAAACCAGAGAGGAAGTGTACAACAAAGCATTGCAGAAGCAAGATAATATCAAGAAGATATTTGATAGAAGAACAAAGGCCAGCAATTTCGAAATTGGGGACAAAGTTTTAAAGTGGGACTCAAAGAGGGAGGACAAGGGAAAGCATGGTAAATTTGACAATCTGTGGCTTGGCCCTTACTCCATTCATTCAGTTGCTGGAAATAATGCATTCTTCTTACAGGAGCTCGATGGAACAGAATTGTTTGGGGGTCCTGTCAATGGCAGGATGCTTAAGCATTACCTTTCTTAAATTATTTCATGTTGGAAGCCTTTTTTTTTCACTGTAAATATTTCATCCACCATTGCATTTAAAGTTATGAAAAATCGAAAAATACAAAAACAAAGAAAGAAAGAAAAGAGGGCAGAAATGAAAACAAGAAAGGCGAAGCCCCACGCCAAAAAGAGAAGTAAATCTGAAGTGTGCAAGCTTAAATGCCACTCCTTGAAACACACTTCTAATTGGTCAAACTGTTTAATCTTGACTAATTAGCTTTCAATTTTCTGCTGATAGGGTAGCAAATTTGATTTGCCAAACTGTTTAATCTTGGCTTATCAGTAGATAGAGTAGGGTAGAAATTAAGGTTCAAACCAGCTCAAAATCTGAACCAAAGTTTCCAAAGAGATGACTCAAAACTACTCCAATTTCTGAGTCAAAGAGAAAGACCTGGTTCTAATTCGCTCAAAACTTGAATCAGAAGAGAAGCAAAGATAGCTCACCAAAAAGGAAAAACAGAGCTGTGAAGATAAGAGAAGGCCATAATGAGAAATTTTCAGATCTTAAGCCTTCTGTTTTGATTTAAAATTTTCTGCAAATAATAATCTATGTGCAGCTTGTCCTTATGCCATAGATCATAGCAAGTCAAACAACTCAATCTTGACTTGACTATTTTTAAATTTCTGTTGTAGAATTTAGTGAATGAAAGTTTGTTGGACTGTTTAATCCCAACAGACAGTAGAATAGGTAGAGAAAGATCTGAGCTCAACTGTTTAATCTGAGTTCAGGGAGAAATAAGGGGCATAAATAGATTAGATTTCCTGCTTTCAAAAGAATAAAATGTTGAGAAAAGAGTTTGCCAATCCAAGTGCACTCTCATGAAGAAAAAATGTTAGATCAGTAGGATTAGGGTAGGTAGAAGTTGTATTGATGAATTCCATCTTTCTTTCATAAAATGATATTATTTGGTCAAAAGAAAAGCGATAGGTCAAGAACCAGTCAACATCCCAGAGAAATCAAGGCTGAATTCTTGATGCCTTCAAGAAAGCATCATCCCCAAGTGGAGCCACTGTTAGCCACCTATATTTTTCAATTATATCAGCTGGTGGCTAAATATTCTTTGCAGCCTTCAAGAAACAAATTCAGGCCTAAAATTGTTGGTACTTGAAGTCTGTTGGTAAGATCATAAACTTCTAGTTGGTTCTTCATACTTTCCCTTCTTTCAGCCTCTGATATTCCATGAAAATCCAAATCAAATATTGTTGCATCCTCCTTTCTTTTCCCTCCCATGCCTCCATCTTACCTTCATTTCTTCGGCTTCCTTTCATCCATAAAAACCCCACTAAACCCTGTTATATCCCTTACCCCTTCAATAATCTCATTTCCTAAGGTTGAAAACCTATTTTTTTAGCCTATCGGAACCTTTTTCTTCTTCAAAAAATCATTGAAAATCATATAAAAACGCCTATTTTCTATACGCTGGCTCTTCAGCCCCCTCGGGCTAAGCCCCTGCCCGTCTTTCTCCACATATTCGAGTGCTGGAACCAACGGTCCAGCCTTTAGGCGCTTAATCAAGAAATGACCCTTCTCCGCCACATTTTTCCTTTGAAAAACCAAAAACCCACATTTCTAAAGTTTCAGCTGGGAAATTTTAAATCACGTGTTTACATTTTGCGATCAACCAGAGCCGTCGATCTGCCCCCCCCAGATCCGACGGAGCGGAACGAGCCCCCACCTGGTGGACCCCCCTTCATGGTGTTTCTGTTCCCGCTTAGGTTTCATCCCTTGCTCCGCTTTCTGCGTAAAGCTGGTTTTTCCCCGTCGGCCGGCGATTGTTCACACGGCTGGCCGACACGTGTCCTCCACCCGATTCCAAAACATTGTCCTTTCGCATCTCCCGCACGTTATCTATTGGACTAAAGCCCCCAGCGGGATTCACCTCTGTCGTCGGATCCGCTCTCCAATCGACGATTGCTAATCGCCTTCTCGCTCGACTTTTAACGGGATTTCGCCGTTGAATCTTCCCCAAGGCGCGGCCAAGAAGTCGATATCCCCGCGGATCGACGGTTCTCATTCGTCCTTCCGATTCTTTGTACAAAAATCCATTTTTCTCCCAGCGACTCGTCCGCGCCCCGACCGTCGATCGCAATACGATCAACGGCTCCAATTGCTCCATTTTTCCGCACGCCCACCGATGCAGATTGTCCATATAACGCAGGATTTTCTCATTTTTCTTGTATTTTGCAGGTTTTAAGGTTCTTTCGTCGTGTTTTAATGAAAATCTGAAGAATGAGGGTGACGACTCCCGTCCTTCTGATTAATCCAGAGAATCAACCGCAGGGTAAAGAACAATGATATCAACAAGGTTTCATGAGCCTTGGTTGCTACGCGACCCTGTAAAGCCTGAAGAATGCCGTCAACATCAACGTAGAGAAGAGTATCGGATTTTGAAGACAGAGTGAACCAGAGCAGCAGTTTTGTGGGTAGATTGGCGGGGATTACGGCTAATACAGTTATCAAAAGCCTAATCCCCGGCTTCGAACACAGATTAAAGCAAAACCTAAAAGTGTTCGTCAGACGTTGCCTCCACCACCATACTTTGAGGAAAATTGATTAGTCAACCACCGCAATGCCACCTATTGCCTCAGAATGCTCAATCAGAGGATGAATTTATTGAACAAGATCAGATATTATGCCTCGGAACAACCAAAGGAGTTATTTCTGCGCCAGATTTAATGACAGAATGTTTGCAGAGTAACCCTAATAGTACGCAGAGCCTCAAATGTCAAGAAAAGCTCCTTCCAAGCTTACTTCATAAGTATAAGCGCATAAATGCAGTAGAACACCTGTATAAATTCTTCATCGAGCCTCCCAGACCAGGAAGACATTAATTCTGCATTAATTGTATTCGAGATCTTTTTATTAGATCTCACCTCCTCATCCTTCTATAAATACTCCAGAAGAAGATGAGTGAGGGGTTGGATTAGTTGGTTGTCAATGTAATTGTTGAAGTGTTGTAGCTGTTTCTGAGTGGGAAACTCTTGACCGTAAATAGTGGTTTCATGGGCTCTTGGAGCTCTGTTTGTAACAGATAGGTTAGGTTGTGAAGAGAGATGGATTAAAACACTGGATTTGAAGATTGTAACCGGTTTGAAGCAATCAATACAAGCTGATTTATGGGATCCTGGTCTATGCTGATGGTGATGTTATTCTCACTGTAACTCGTATTTTGTTTCTGTTTTCAATTTGTTTCATTTTCCACTGTAAGGAACAGTTTAAACAGTGTTAGGACCTACTGTATATCAGTAACCTTCTCTGGCTGAGAAATCTTTATTTAAATGTTTTCTTTCTGCTGTGTTATTTGAGAATGATTTAATTCAGTCTAAGTACAGAGATGCTGGCGTTCCCTCATCTTTTCGTCACTGCTGGATGTTATTTTTAAATGTTACTTTCATATATGTTGTGTAAGGAATGAATTGAGGAAATCAAAGGTTAGCCCTGAGTCCCTTTCTTTTTTGCTCGACTATTTGACTGTTTCTCTTAGAATGTGTCAAAAGATGACTAGTTTCAAAGTACTTATCAGATCTTGGGCCATTCTGTGTTATCTTGGTGATTGTTTTGGGAGTAACTAAGTAAAGAAGAGCTAGATGAGGAGAAAGGTGAGCCCTGCCCACTAGTTTCTGCTCCAAAGGTTGCCTTCAAGTTTCCCTTTGTTTTTAATCTGTGTTCTATCAGAAGTGTATCAAAGGCTGGATAGTTTCAAAGTACTTACCAGATCCTAGTTTTCTTCTATGTTTTTCTTAAGTGCCTGGTCAAAGGCTGGCTAGTTTCAAAGTACTTACCAGATCCTGGGCTGCTCTTTGTTCTGCATCTATTATTTCCCTTTCTTATTGTATCACCCCATTCCATAAATCAAACTTTAAAGAGATCCTTAGGCATAGATGACTTTCCCCATAGATTCCTCTTGAACCTGGATGTTTCAATTAAATTCTCTTATGACTCCATAGCCCAATGGATTGAAAACTTGCCATCATCTTTCTTTATAATCAAAGTTTACTCTGTTTGCTTGCAACTTCTCACCTTTGAACCTATTTGCATATAGATATTTCTGCCTCAGACAACAACTATGTTCAACCATCCGAGAAAACCAAACAAAACCCTTGGCCTTCATAACTAGCCTAATATCATCACCCCGAACTTCAAAGAAAATATCCATCTTTGTACATATTGGAGAGATCCCTCTCCGGATTCAGGAGGGCTAGATCCTAGAATCCCAAAGTTGGTTGAAATGATGTTAACTCTGTGATCGGACTTTGCCAATATTGCTTGTTACTGAGACCTAACAGTGAGATAGGAGGATGAAGCCTGCCATCTTAGCAAACTCGAGGAGTCATGGTTATGGCATAAGATATTGGGACATCTCAGCTTTGACCATATCATTAGACTGAGCAAGAGGAAAGCTGTCAGAGATATGCCAGAAATAAAAAGGCCCTCAAACACAATATGAAAATCTTGTCAGTTGGGGAAACAAACTCGCACATCCTTTAAATCTAAAGAAGAGTTATCAACAAGAAGCCCACTGCAACTTGTGCACATGGATCTGTGTGGACCTGCAAGAACTAAAACACCAAGTGGAGAGTCCTACTTTATGCTAATAATAGATGATTTCTCCAGAATAACATGGGTTGCTTTTCTCAATAATAAATCAGAAGCTCTGGACAAATTCAAAACATTTAAAGCATTAGCAGAAAATCAGACAGGATGCAAGCTGAAATGCATAAGATCAGACAAAGGAGGTGAATTCACTGATTATGACTTTGCAGACCTATGCAATGAACATGGCATAAAACAACAATTTACTATTGCAGGGACACCTCAGCAGAATGGAGTAGCAGAGAGACAAAACACATCTATTCAACAAATTGCCAGAGCCATGATGCAAGAGAATAATATTTCTCAAACCTTCTAGGCAGAAGCAGTGCACACAGTAGTACATATCCTTAATAAAGCTCACTTAAGGCCAAGAAGTGACAAGACTCCCTATGAACTATGGCATGGAAAGCCAGCCTCAATCAAACATTTCAGAATCTTTGGTAGCAAGTGTTACATAAAGAATAATGATGAAAACCTTGGGAAAATTGATGCAAGAGCAGATGAAGGGATTTTTCTAGGATATGCTTCCAAAAGTAAAGGGTACAGGTGCTACAATAAGACTCTTCGGAAAATAGTTGAAAGTATTGATGTGAGATTTGATGAAGAATTTCTAAACAATACAAGAAATATAGACTGCTGCAGTCCATCAGATAATCATGAAGAAGAAGATCAGAATGATGATGAAACCAACAAGACATCAGAAGATGCTGGATTAAACTCAAAAACCCCCTCAAGATACACTCAGAAGAATCATCCTGAAGATTAGATCATAGGAGACAAGAAAGAAGGAGTCCAGACAAGAAGGCAGCTAACAGAACAAACAGAATAAGTATACATAGCCATGTTATCACAAATAGAGCCAAAGAAATTTGAAGAAGCCAGCAAGGACAAGTATTGGATAAAAGCAATGAATGAAGAATTGGACCAAATTGAGAAGAACAATACTTGGGAACTAGTTCCTAGACCTATTGAGAAAAATATCATTGGTTCAAAATGGGTATTCAAAAACAAAATGAATGATAAAGGACAAGTAATCAAGAATAAAGATAGGTTGGTCAGCAAAGGATACTCACAAATAGAAGGAATTGATTATGATGAAACATTTGCCCCTGTAGCTAGAATGGAAGCTATCAGAATGTTCCTGGCATTTGCATGCTATCAAGATTTCAAGGTATATCAAATGGATGTAAAATCTTCTTTTCTTAATGGTGATCTAGAAGAAGAAGTGCACATGGAACAACCAGAAGGTTTCTCATTGACAGATAAAGAAGACTATTTATGTAAACTGAAAAAGGCCCTATATGGACTGAAATAGGCTCCTCGTTCTTGGTACTCAAGACTGGATAAATATTTGCAAAAACAGGGTTTTAAGAGAGGTGGAGTAGACAACAACCTATACATAAAAGCCCATGAAAATGAACTTTTGATTGTTGTAGTGTATGTTGATGACATTATGTTTGGAAGCAACAAAGATGATCTAGTAAAAGGGTTTGCTGATGAAATGAAAACAGAGTTTGAAATGTATATGATCGGAGAGCTCAGTTTCTACTTGGGACTACAAATTTAGCAAAAGAACACAGGTACATTTATTTCACAAGAAAAATACATAAAAGAAATGTTGAAAAAGTTCAAAATGGAGGACTGCAAACCTGTGTCAACTCCCATGACCACAGGTTGCAAGCTGTGTGCTGATGATGGGTCTGTTGACATAGATCAAAGACTTTACAGATCCATGATTGGAAGTCTATTGTATCTGACTGCATCAAGACCAGACATCATGCTAGCATTAGGATTAGTGGCTAGATATCAAGTAGCACCTAAACAAAACCATCTTCTGGCAGTCAAAAGAATATTCAGATATCTACAAGGAACAATACAGTATGGACTTTGGTATCCTAAAAGAAAAAAATTCACTTTATCAACATACACAGATGCAGATTGGGCCAACTGTGTGGATGATAGGAAGATTACAAGTGGAGGTGCATTCTATCTAGGAGAAAGTCTAGTGGCATGGCTAAGCAAGAAACAAACATCCATCTCTTTGTCTACAGCTGGAGTAGAATATATAGCAGTAGCAGCATGTTGTACACAAGTCATGTGGATGAAGCAAACTCTTCAAGACATGAAGGTAAGCATTGATGAACCTATTTCAATCAAATGTGATAATACAAGTGCTATAAGTATATCTAAAAATCCTGTACTTCACTCAAAAACTAAACATATTCCAATTAAGTATCATTTCCTCCGAGAACAAGTGGCTCAAAAGATAGTAAAGCTGGAATATGTACCAACGAAAGAACAGACAGCTGATATATTTACCAAACCTCTTGCTAGAGAACCATTTCAATACTTGAGAGATAAACTAGGGGTAGTATCTGCAGATGCTACTCTTTGATATAAAGAGAAAGCACAGTCTCAGGGGGAGAACAAAACGAAGATATCATTCCAGGGGGAGAACAGCCAGCAAGAGAATCATAAAACAAGTCCACAGGATCAGCATTAACAGTATTATCAGCATTATCAATAGTATCAGCATTCCGAAGCAACAAGAACCGTTCAATCGTAAAATGCATATTACAGGCACTACAAATGAAACACAACTATAAAACATATATTGGCTCACTATACCAAAGTGTTCTCTCAACAAGTTTCATACATCACTCTGGAGCAGCATAGTCCAATTTCAGCAGAAGAGGACCTAAACGTAACTCAGAGAAAGCAAATGCAACGACAGAACCCATACAGAGAGATGAGGCATCGTCCTTTGCCATTGATGTCAAAGGGGGAGGAAGAACAAACAACAGGAGGAAGAGCAGGCAAACAGGAAGAGCAAGAAACAAGAGAAAGAGAAAGCAAACAGAGAAAGTGGATTGCCATCAATGCCAAAGGGGGAGACTGTTGGAAATATTGTCATTGATGGCAAAGGAGGCAGCACTGAAGCAGAGGAAGGCAAAAGAACTACAGTGAAAGCAATAGAGGCAGCAAGAAGAATGTCAAAATGTAACAGTCATAGAAGCACAGTGAAGAACCGTTATCGGAAGGTAGAGACAGAGGCAGAGCGACAGAAGCAGCAGAGGTAGAGACAGAGGCAGAGAGCCATTATAAAATTCCGAGAATCGCACACTCCAACCGGCGTTATACATATAATATAACACAAACATTATTCTGGGAATCGCACACTCCAACCGGCGTTATACATATAATATAACACAAACATTATTCCGGGAATCGCTTCACTCCAGCGGAAAAAATATATATAAACATATATGTGCAGCGCATCACATAAACAAAGGTCTAAGCTCAAATATATAAGTGGAGCACTTTATTAAAGAGCGCACAAAACGAAGATTTAAATGGCGGGACCCCTCCTCAATCGCAATCGGAAATCGCAAGGGGAGCGGAACATCACAACAAAAAGTTGCGATTGCGATTAAGAGCTCGGACCCGATGGGCGTATAAATCATGGTTAATATATATTTGAGTTCCAGGTCTAATCGCATCGGCATTGGTCAATCGCATCGGAGAACATATGAGTTGCGATTGCGATTGGAAGTCCGGACCCGATGGAGGTATGAATTATAATTCAAACGTGTTTGAAGTCCTTTCCCAATCACATCAGCAAAATACAATGAACAGTGGCCAATCGCAACACATATTAAAAGACTTGCGATTGCGATTAAGAGTTCGGACCCGATGGGCTTATAAACCATGAGTAACAATTTTTTGAAGTCTGACATGATCGCATCGGAGAATATAAGAGTTGCGATTGCGATTGGAAGCCCGGACCCGATGGGCTTATAAACTTTGATTAATAAATTTTGAATCCCAATCGCATCGATATTAGTCAATCGCATCGGCAAAGAACAGTGAACAATGACTCAATCACATCGGAGTATTTGAAGTTGCGATTGCGATCAATCGCAATTGGAGGAGAATAAATGCATCAAAAAACGTGTCAGGTGGGCCCGAAAGAGCATTTTTTAAGTATTATCAAGATTATTCATTGATTATAGTAGAAGCGGCAGTTTCTTGTTAAAACCTTATATAAGGATGCCAAGAGTTGATTTAAGTTAAAAGGCACTGTTATATATATAAAAGGCGAATGTATTAAAGATGTGCTGCGTGGTCTATGGGTTGTATGTATATGCCTCAGCTTAAGGTGGAGGGCGATTATTAATATACGACTGTGATATATGTCCGTTCCGCTTGCGGAATGTTCCACATCAACAAGACACTAATAGCATAAAAGGGATTGGAGTTCCTCCAGATTTACTGTCAGCAGATATAAAAGGAACAGTCGCACGCATGCAACAGTTACACCACAGCAGAGGACAGAAAAGACAAAGACACAGTCAGAGAAAAGACAAATGCGCAACAAGCCAAGAGATAAAACGAGTGAGCTGGAGTTCTCATTTAAATTTGAATGTAAATGTTTTATTTAAATTTATATTGTTATGATGCATTGGCAAGTCTTCGGAAGAGAGCAAATATCCCACTATAATATTAAAATAAGCACCTACAATTACATTTTTCTGAGTGAGCTGAAAAGAGATGAGAAGGCAGAAGGCAAAGAGACATGGCTGTCCATTTCGAATTCCCAATGGAATACAAACAGCCATGAAGCTATTTTTGTATAAAACAGGGTAATATCCAAGGGGAGAGAGGTTGATGAAAAAGGAGTGAGAGAAGAAGAGAGTATGCAGCAGAATTAAAGAGAGTTGAAGAAAATAAGCAAGCTGCAAGAAGAATGTGAATAAGGAGGAGCTGAGCAAAGAAGAAGAAGGGGCTGAGCAGAGATGATGCAGGTCTGATATAAGATTTGATGAACAACAGAGAAGAAGGTACAAAACAGAGCTGATATCCAAGGTAAATCAGCAAGTGTTTTATTTTTGAAAGAGTAAGGAAGTTGGAGCTTCCCTATCAAGTTGTAGCTTGATAGATGTCAGTTGTAGCTGACTGAGGTAGGAGCCTCCCGTAGGTTGGTGCCTGCAGAAAATAGATGGAAGTTGGAGCTTCCTTGCAAGTTGTAGCTTGCAGAATTGAGGTTGGAGCCTCCTGTAGGTTGGTGCCTGCAGAAAATCAGTGGTGAGAGGGAGTTGGAGCTTGCCTTTGTATCACAACAATAATAAGATGTGGTTTTCTCCCTTTATGGGTTTCCACGTATATCTGGTGTCTATGTGCATGATGTCTATGTGTTGATATGATATATCTATTCTGCTAATACTTGCCGCTAACATATTAAGACTGCTGGTACATTATCTAATCTGCTTATTAATTGCTGCTCATAAATAAAGATTGCTCACACATTATGTTGATCATGAAATGAAGGTGTTAATAAAGTAAAATAAGTTTTAAAGGAAAAAGTTTTAAAAGTCCATGAATGTGTTAAACTGATTCACCCCTCCCCCCTCTCAGTTTAACTAAGAGTTCAACAATAATATCATCAGACATAAAGTTACAAAATGTGTCGTGGCACTTTTGAAATTAAAAGTTCTATGATATAAGCTAGAATAACATAAAACTAAAAAGAGCTAAGCGACCACGTAGTCATGGTGTTTCTCAATCGTCCTCGGTGTTTGGGTCCTCCTCTTCGATACGAAAATCATAATCCTGTGATATTTATTCCTCCTCATTAGAAGGTCGATGTTGAGGCCTAGTAGCAAGTGTGCAAAGAATGGGAGAGACTAGGTACTCAGCATCTAGTACTCACGTCCAAACGTCCTCCGAGTCCATGATCCAAACATCGGTGTCTTCCCCCGTGGCCTCTTGAACTGGAAGAGGCTTGGTTTTATGGGGCATGGGGTGCTCCTCGTGCATGATGGTGGATTTCTTGGGTCCGTTTCTGCTCCTCTACATGTCCTAAACAGGGGCATCCTCCTCCTGGTCATTCATAGGGCTCTGAGGAGCCTCCCTGGCATGGCTACCAGAAAAGGAGTCCTCCAAGAATTTCAAATGATTTTTAGGCTCTCATTGGTAGTGTACAGGGAACACGCCTCTTTGGTTGCCCCTGATTTTCCTTTGGTGTAGACACTGAGCCATGGAGTAGTGAAGAAACAAAGGATTCAGGGGCAGAAAGGAATGGAAAATTTTCTCTTTGGCGGGGGGGTGATTAACACAAGAGCAGAGATGAGTAATGTGCAATTGACTGTTGTTGGGAAGGGGAGTGCACAGGTGTGTGGGGGCACAGCTAGGGGGTTTCAATATGGGAGTGTGCAATTAGGCAAAGGTAGTAGCGTAGGGGGAGCCAAGGAGAGGCGCGTAGTCATGAAGGTACGCATCCAAGAAGGAGCCTAGATTCCAAGCACTAGGGGAGGCTACGCAACGTAAGGAGGGCGCAGGTGGGATGAAACTGAATCAGAATGGCTATGAGGGGTTTGCAAACCAGAAAGATCAAACTTTGAGTGGCACTGAGCAAAGGGGCCTCCTATTTTGTAGACCTATGGCACAAGTGCATATGATGTGCATTATTGTGACACGTTCTCAGGTGCATGGTGCTCTCATGTGGTAGCATGTGCTTCGAGTTATGGTAGTGAGTCATGTTCATTCGGGAGTTCATTCTAATGATTGTTGCAGAGAGGATCCACCCCAAGTGGTTTCTTGAATTGCATCTCTTCATCATCATGCACTTCCACAGCCTCATGTGAATTATTGCAGAGAGGTGGTTCCACTTCAGGTGAAGGCATGTGCTGCATATCTTCGTCAACTCGCACATGGGAGGGAAAATTTTCATGCGTGCACATCATGTCACCTGCATCAGGGGAGAGATGGTCCTTTTGGATGAGAGTTTTGAATTCCACGTGTAAGGAGTTGTCCTCAATCTGAGAGAGGTTAGAGTAATGCAACATATTATAGCATTCCACATCCTTGTTGGTTAGGATATCCACAATAGTGTTCGCTTTTCTGTGCACATGGTGAAAATTTATTGCCCTATGATTTTGTATCATTTTTTCTAGGAGCTTGAGCTTGTTAGTGAGCCTCCAGCTGGTGGAGACCTTTGAGGGGGAGTATCCATGAAGAATTCGAGTGGAAGCCTGAGTAATGATTTGCGAGTCTCCCTCCATTTCAAGAAGAAAAGCGTTGAACTCAATGGCTCTGTAGATGCCTTGGATGAGCCCCTCTAGCTCCATTGAGTTCTTACTGTCCCATCCTATGTTTTCGTAGAAGACCAGAAGGGGTTTACCCTGGGAATATTTGAATATACCTCCAAATCCAGCCTTTCTAGGGTTGCCTTTGGAGGCTCCATCGAAGTTGCATTTGAAGAATTTATTTGGTGGGGTATTCCATTTTTCTAGTGCTATGGTTCTTCTAACATTCCCTGGGGGGTTTTCTAGAGGGGTGTGGATGCTCATATGCCAGTTGCTCCAAATTTTGCATTCAGAAGTAACTTTCGGGAGATCTTCCATACTCGAAGTAGTTATGGCCATAGTTTCTATGAAATTGTTGTGCAACCTTGCCCAAATTTGCTCTCGATTGGAGGTCGTGTCTTCAAAGTTACATATGTTTATTTCTTTCCATATGTTCTAGATAAGGAGGCATAGAATTAGCTGCCATAGATGATTCATAAGGTTTCCGGAGTAAGGTTTATCCGTCAATTTGCTGATGGTATTGATGATGTTACCCCTTTCTCTGTTGTTTCGTCTGCATAGGGTTGCAATCCTGTCCCACAGGGTGTTGGATATGGGGAAAAAATCTAACAAGTGATCGATAGTTTTATGGCCTTCCTAGCAAAGAAGGCATCTTGAGGGCCCCACAAATCCTCATTTCAATAGATTCTCCCATGTGAGTATGCATCGCTTATTGAGCAACCATATAAAGGTAGCTACTTTGGGCCAGAGATTGGCGGACCATATCTTCTTCCATATTAGATTGTTAGGATCTGGAATCTATTGGTGTAAGAGATTGTAGGCTTCGTTGGTGAAATAATTACCACTTGGAGTGTGACCCCATCGAAGAATGTCGGGTCTGGGATTTGATTCTTCTTTTAGTTATTAGTTTCACCCAACTTTTTTGTGATTCTCATTGTTCCAATATTCTTGCCATCTGTCTGTGTGAAGCCAAGTCCTGTAGCCCTGAGTTATGTCATTGGTCCAAAAATATTGGATGCAATTTTTGGAAATACTGAGACAGGGGGTGAATCAATATTCCTTTCAATTAGTATTATTATTATTAATCTTTCAGATAATTATTTAATCTTCAATTAGTGTTTTTACAATGATATCAGTAAACAAAAGGAACACAAATGCACATAGTTTTTAAGGTGGAAACCCCCTCCGGGACAAAAACCACCCGAATGATTTTCTGATAATTCTTTAATATTCAACTCCAATTCAAAATAAAGCTCCAAGTTCCTATAATTTAGAAAATAATTCTTCTCCAGCTCGCACTGGATGGATGTTACAATGCCCGAGATTCTTCAGTAGTCAAATGAACGGATGCCCCAATACCCAATGAGCTACAAGTAACCCTAGCACCACCCTACCACCCTGAAATTTTCACATTCTTGAACTCGTTGGTGACTTCATGCACCAACCTAGCAACACCCTACCACTCTCTAGAATAATACAAGAAGAATGGACTTCCATACTAGGGAAAATGGTCCACTTTACAATGACATAGAATGATGTAGAAGAAGAAGAAGACACACTAGACCATAACCCAAGCTATGACACAAATACCTAATGATGATCCTAGACCTCCCAACACTGCTTCTTAAATTATTGGTAGATAGAAACTTGTAAAAATTTTACACTGGTGCTTTTACAATGACTCAGTGCAATGATACCTTTACAATGACTACATGCAGTACAACCCACATAAAGACTTCATGTGGTGAACTTCTTGTTGTTGTTCTGCACCTTCATTGTTTCTATTGTCATGCTACCATTTGTCACTCTTTAGAATATTATATCATGCATTGATTCTTATCTTGATGAATATATAATACCTGCAAAAATTCTTCAAGGAAATACCCATGACATGATAATAGCAAAAATTACCTCATCCTACAGAGCATATGTCAGTGCTAAACGAAAAAAAACAAATTAGAATACAAAGAACCTACTTCAATTAAGAGATTAGAATGCATATACATAATATAATTACCTGGAGCTTACCTCTGTTGCACCTTTCTTTGCTTTTCTACCCTAGAAACTCTAGTCCTTTGCAGCCATTGACAACATGTTAGAGTCGGTATCTTCATCCCTTCGTCAGAGATCAAATTTCTCTTGTTGCATTTCATTTTAGGTGTCTCATTCAGTTCAGTTAGCTACATTCCATTAGGATCATGGATCATCTAACGGTAGGGTCTTGTCACTTATATCCCTCATGTCATGTACCTTCTAGTCTAGTTCTGTTCATCAAAATCATTTACAGTTATGTTTGGCCTCCTGGTTGGCAAAGAGTTATTTTAGGGTTTTTAGTCTCATTAGGTCTACGGTTTCATTAATTTGGTCTTAAAAGTGTCTAATAATGTCAGCAGGCACATGAGGAAGCTTCAAATAAGGTTTCACTACAAAAATTTCATCATCATAATGCTTGATAATGATTTTTCTTCAAAACTCTATTTTGAAGAAAATTTTGAAGAAAATTTGTCTATTTTGTCCTTTTGTAACAAACACAATGTAATTTTTAAGTTCTTCAGTTGTAATAATGCTTCATTCATAGCCCTGGTCTCCTTTTCCAAAACTCCATGCCATCCATCCCTGTAAAACAGACAAGAAATTCATCATTCAGTCCAAAAATAAAAAAACAGGCAAAACAGAGTTCATTTGAAAAGTGCAAAATTTTTCAAACATTATAGAGTGGGTTTTTCAAATCAAAAATTTAAATATTTGGTATATATAAGATATTTCCAAATTCAAAACTCCATTTTCATACCAAATACATCAATGAGCCAAAGAAAATCGTGGAGGAATGAAGAAATAAGTTTGGAGGCCGAACTGTGTTGAAATTGGCTGGCGTGGTGTATTGGGCAACTGTTGCAGCGCATAGATTGAGTGCGGCACATAGGGCCGCTCTTCTCCGTGTGTTTTTGAACTGTCATAGCGCATTGAAGGGGTGCGATGCACTGGGCAGTGGTCGCAGTGCATTAAGCCGACACCCAAATTTTTTTCATTACTTCCAAAATATCCAAATCGACTCTGTTTTTTTTTGCTCAAGTAGGTTCATGTGATCTTATACTATTCATAAATTTGTGCTTGGTGTTTATTATGTGATTGGTTATGATAATTTGAATAAAAAAAAGCCAAACCCTAGAAGTGCCTCCTTAGGGTTTTGAATTTGGAGTTTTAAAATTGATTTTGGCGCCAAACGTTTTCATTCCCCATCTTGTTTATTCCTCCCTCTCACTATTATACTATCACTACCGCCCATCCCCTATTCCCCTACATCCCTAAAGCCACTCATACTCATCTCATTCCCATTATCCCTATTCCATTTGCAAAAATTTCCCCAAATCCGAAAAAAATCAAGTGGTTGTCCCTTGTCCCTAGATTTGTCAAATCACAAGTTTTCAAAAGGAAAATTCCACTTGACAAAACTTCATTGTCCCCACTGCTCTATTTCCCCACAGTCCCCCCCACACTACCATATATTTGGCAACTAAAAAAAAGCACCAAAAATCTCATTTTCATCTATCTAATTCAATATAGACCTTGCATCAACCTTGAACACCATGGAGACAGATACTAATACATCATATGACCGAGATAGTGATTCCACCACTAAGCAACATGCACCTAGAAGGCCTCATAAAGGTGGCAGACTTGTGAGAGAGGAGCCCACCTCATTGACTGAATTGTAGGCTTGTCCACTTGCCATGGCATGTTTTCGAGAATAGTCATGCTATCAGTTTTGTGAAATGATTGCTAGGATCCATTATCATCAGGAGTTGGCTCATTTGCTTGTATTGCATTTACATGATGGTCAGGTAACTCTTGATGGTGTAAATTTCACTTTGACATCGGAAACTATTTCTCAAGCAACCGGAATACCGAATGTGGGTGAACAGTGGAACAAAAGACAACAGGTGGATAGAGTGCATTATGAACCATACATCAGGCCTAGCTTTGTGAGGCAACTCAGCAGGGTGTTCCCATTCTGGTTCCTAAAGGAATCCTATGCACCTCTGATGAAACTCATAATCATATATTTCAGTTGTGAGGGCCGATTTTCACGCCTCTATGCCTACCACATCAGGTTATTGATGCATTTCACCAAAGTGAGGATGATTAACATACCTTATTTCATGTGCCGGAACATCGAAAGAATGACCACTCTTGTGCAGAGGAAAACTCCTGAGCAGCAGTACAATAGTATTTATCACTATGCACTCATCAAGATCATGGTTGTGCATCAGCTTGGATTGCAAGGTATTTCATGGGAGGATTTCATTTCCCATGATTTCTTCATAGCTCCTCAGGTTCCTCCGGAGGTTGTCCATGATGTAGGTGAAACTTCACATCAGTATGGAGGTCAGAAGGCAGAGACTACTAGTGTGCCGACATATGTCACTTATTAGAGAGGCACTAGAGGATTATTTGCAGCAGCCCGGCGAGTACTATCTTCACCTGGGGTGGAAGGGGTCTCGTTGCCATCATCAGCAGCGCAGGTATAGATACAGGATAGAGGTAAGAGGCCTATGCAGGATGAGGGCCCTTCAGGAGGCCAAGACACAGGTTTCATACTGATTGATGAGGATTTGAGCTCTCCAAGCTCAAAGTTGAGAGAGACTATTTAGGAGCAGAACATAGAGATAGAAACATTGACCGTCAAGTTGTAGAGAGCCCAATGGATCATAAAATACCTAGAGTAGTGAAACAAACAGTTGGAAGATCAGCAAACAATCATGGAGTTGCAAAACATCCGTGAGAATCGGCAAGCTACCCAAAGAAGCCAAACCGAGATGACATCCATTGAGCGGGAGATTGAAGTTGATAGACAGACTTGGCTTGAGAGGGTCAATATTCATCTTGAGAAGCTGTTGGAAAAGGTAAACAAGGAAAATAACATGCTAAGGCACATGAAGAACCATTATTGGGCGCGAAATCATGTTTGCAAAGTGAGGATCAAGATCATGAAAGCAAGACTAAAGAAGGCACTAAAGCGTCGCAAAAGGCATGATAGACTCCAAATTTTGGCTGAAGCTTCTTTAGCCTAGCATAGCACTTGATGGTGGACATTCAGCCCAAATTTCAAGAAATTTGGGAGAATTTTTGTCAATTTTGAAATTTTTGGCCTTAAAACAGATTTTCCTTCCTGACGCGTAGCGCCACTTGGCGCGCGCTTATAATTGGCAGCTCCTCTTGAAGAAAACTTTGCATTTATGGATTTTTCATCAAAATTTATGCATGCCTATCCATTACCTAAGGATTTTGAGAAGTTTTGGGTTGCCTAAAGGGTCAAAAACACCCTAAAAATGACCTTTCTGCCACTTTTTGGACACACAAGAAGCAGTGTTGGGAGATTTGATTTTTGGAGGGGAAAATGGAAACCAAATTAAGAAATTCCACTTGGGTTGGAAATTAGACAGGTATAAATTTCCAAAAATCTATCCTACACTCAATTTTGACTTTGGGAAGGCCCTCAAAATCAACCTCAAATTTGCGCTACGCATAGAGATTTCAAGCGCGGCGCATTGGGAAATTTGGCCTAATTTTCACTCAGCAGTTCAGATTTTCGCCTAGTTTTGGCCAGTTTGACTTTTTTATCCACATATGTACAGGTATTGATGTAACTTGATGTAATTTCATGACTTTGATTTAATTTTGGCACATTTTTACTCATTCAAGTAGATTCATTTACCAAAAAGTGAAATGTAACTGAATGAATCAGTTTCCTATCTTATAGAGGCAAGTTGTTTCATTGCCTATTTTATAGTTCTTAGTTTAGATCTTGTTGAAACAGCTCCTAGAATGGTGAGCTCAACCCCTAGAGGCATGGGGATGAGTTAGGCTGGTATATATATTGTATTTCTTCAGTTATTTTCAGGGTTGGACACTTGGGATTGCTTGGCACTTCATTGTACATTTCATCTTTGCAATTTTGGCAAAGGAATAGATCAGGGTTTGCAGAATTATTTGGGATCCATGTGGCTCTATGTTTTGAGGGTGTGTTTCTCTTTGTTATTTTAAATTCACTGATTTTTTATGTGTATCATTTACCTTCTCCTTTCTTCTTAAATTAAACAAATGAGTTATAAAGGTGGAATTCATTAGATTGCTTTGCTCTACCTTGAGTTTTGTTTAATTTTCCATGTTTTCATCTGTTTTAAGAGGATTCTTGAAAGCCTCTTGCCCTCTTCATCTTCTCATCGGTCTAGACTATCCATTCATTCAATACAAAGCATCAAAACAATTTCCTTCCTTGCCCCATTCAGAACTCTGCAAAAACTAGGCCTCATCCCCGGACCCAAAACTGCCTCTCCCTTTGATTCCAGCAAAACCCCCAAAATCAGAATCAAACTCCTTTACTTATATACCTAGCCTAAAATCAGCCTTTATTTCAAGTCATCTCAAGCCCTATTGATTATTTTTGCTGAGATTGACCCGGAGAGAGCCCTCTCCTAATCTAGTAGGGCTAGCTACCAGATTAAGTGTGGTTTAATGTTACCCTGAACTCTTCCTTCTTTCAGCCTAAGGTAGATTTAGGCAATAACATAGTGGTGACCATACTGGGGAGTTAAATGGTTTGCTTGTTAGTGTTATTCGTGTTAAGGCCAAAAAAAATCAAAATTGACAAATGGTCTCCCAAATTTCTTGAAATTTGGGCTGAATGTCCAACATCAAGTGCTATGCTGGGCCAAAGAAGCTTTGGCCAAAATTTGGAGTCTATCATGCCTTTTGTGATGCTTTAGTGCCTTCTTTAGTCTTACTTTCAGGATCTTGATCCTCGGTTTGCAAACATGATTTCGTGCCCAATAATGGTTCTTCATGTGCCTCAACATGTTATTTTCCTTGTTGGCCTTCTCCAACAGATTCTCCAAATGAATATTGACCCTCTCAAGCCAAGTATCTCGATCAGCCTCAATCTCTCGCTCAAATGTGGTCAATTTGATTTTCCTCCTCTTAGAAGCCTTCAATTTCAGAGTTCTACTTACCCCCAGCCTCTAGGGGTTGAGCTCACAAGTTTAGGAGCTACTTCAACAAGATCTAAACTAAGAATTGGAAAATAGGCAGTGGAACAGCTTGCCTCTATAAGATAGGAAACTGATTCATTCAGTTACAATTCAATTTTTGGTGAATGAATCTACTTACATGAGTGTAAATTAGTAAAAATTACATCAAAACCATGAAATTACATCAATTTACATGAAGAGTTGTACATTTTAAGATAAAAATTCAAACTGGCCAAAACTAGGTGAAAATTTGAGTTACTGAGTGAAAACTAGGCCAAAATTCCCAATGCGCTGTGCCTGAAATCTCTATGCATTGTGCCACTTTGGAGCTGATTTTGAGGGCCTTCCCAGAGTCCAAATTGAGTGCAGGATATCTCGTTGGAAATCTCTCCCTTTCCAATTTCCAACCCAAGTGTAATTTCTAAATTTGGTTTCCATTTTCCCCTCCCAAAATCAAATTTCCCAACACTGCTTCCTGTGTGTCCAAAAATTGGCAGAAAGGCCATTTTTAGGGTGTTTTTTACCCTTTAGGCAACCAAAAACTTGTCAAAATCCTTAGGTAATGGGTAGGCATGCATAAATTGTGATGAGAAATCCAGAAATGCAATTTTTTCTTCAAGAGGAGCTGCCAATTATAAGCACGCGCCAAGTGGCGCTACGCATCGGGCAAGAAAATCTGTGTTAAGGCCAAAAAAAATAAAAACTGACAAAAAGTCTCCCAAATTTCTTGAAATTTGGGCTGAATTTCCACCATCAAGTGCTATGCTAGGCCAAAGAAGCTTCAGCCAAAATTTGGAGTCTATCATGCCTTTTGCGACGCTTTAGTGCCTTCTTTAGTCTTGCTTTTAGGATCTTGATCCTCGCTTTGCAAACATGATTTCATGCCCAATAATGGTTCTTCATGTGCCTTAGCATGTTATTTTCCTTTTTGGCCTTCTCCAACAGCTTCTCCAAATGAATATTGACCCTCTCAAGCCAAGTCTCTCGATCAACCTCAATCTCTCACTCAAATGTGGTCAATTTGATTTTCCTCCTCTTGGCAGCCTTGATTTCTCCTATGCTACTATTCATATGTTTGGTCAGATGAGAAAATTATATCGGGAGCAAAAGATTAAGTATATGATCACCAGCAAGGAGAAACTGGTAAATCATCCAATCAACTATGTACATACAGATTTAGAGTCATTTGTTTTGTATTCAGATAGTTTCAATGATGTAAATAGCCAATTAGTTGAAGTAGAATACATTCCGGAAATCATCGAGAATTTCAGAGAGGTTTTGAAGAAAGAGAGAAAAAAACTTGAAAGTTTCGCTGGGCAATTAGCCTTCCGACAACAGCAAAAAGTTGATGGGCAGCAAGCAGAAACAACAGAGCAAATAGAATTTCGGCACTTGGAAGAAGATGAAGATGGTTTATGGACCATGGATTTTGATGGTGTAGTAGGAAGTGATGGTGCTAGATTTGGCATCTGGGTACACAGCCCTTTTTCTGCCCCAAACAAGGTACCGAGTAATGTAAGGGTATGTTCTTATAAATTAGCTTTTGATTGTTCAAATAATGAGGCAGAATACGAAGCTTTAATTGCTAGTCTAGAAATTCTTAGAAAGTTGAATGCTAAGAGGATTGTAGTGTATGGCGACTCTGAGTTGGTTATCAAGCAAGTGAAGGGTGAATACCAAGCTAAGCATCCTCAAATGTGGGCCTACCGAAATTCTGTTCTTGATATCTTGAAATTGTTTTCATACTATACTTTGACTTGTGTCCCTCGTATTCAGAATGGTATTGCAGATGCACTTGCAAAGGCAGCAAGTAACTTAAAAATTCTGATGAACTCAAGTAAAAAATTTGAAATTCATGTGAAGCATCGTCCAACTGTCCTGGACAATCAAAGGTATTGGAAAGTATTTCAAGATGACGAAGAGATTGATGAATTTCTGCAAAATGAAAGAAAATTCAGAGACACTTCAATTGATTTGGAGCATGATGATGGTGAGGCTGATGTGCAAGTAAATCATATGGAAGTATTGCAGCTGAAGGATAATGTCATTCCTAAAGGTATAATACCTTTAGAGGAGCTTTTCGATCAAGATGACATAGCTAGAAAACCAACCTTGAGGCCAACCAAAAAGGGAGTTGAAGATGTAAACATTGGATCAGCTGAGAATCCAAAGATGGTGAAATTGTCCAAAGCATTGCCACCACAGGTGAAATCAAAGTATATTAGTTTGTTGTCATCTTTTTCTGATGTATTTTCTTGGGACTATTCAGATTTGAAGACATATGATACAAACATAATTCAGCACACCACTCCGATCAAGCCAAATCAAAAGCCTTTCATGTAGAAGTTGAGAAGAATAAATCCAAAGTTGCTGTCCTCAATTGAGAAGGAAGTGAATCAGTTGTACAAGGCTGGTATCATTGTTTCTATAATATTTTCAGATTGGATTTCTAATTTGGTGCCCGTTCGCTAGAAGACAGGTGAGATTCGTTTGTGCATTGATTTTAGGAATCTGAATAAGGTGTCTTTGAAAGATAATTATCCGTTGCCCAAAATGGATCACATACTTTAGAGAGTAGTTGGAGCATCTTGTATGTCGCTACTCGATGGTTATTCTGGTTATAACCAAATTCTGGTCCATGAGGATGATAGAGAGAAAACAGCGTTCACCACTCCGTGGGGAACTTTCTATTATGCTAAAATGCCTTTCGGTTTGAAGAATGTTGGTGCAACCTTTCAGCATGCAATGGATATGGCATTTGCAAGTGAGAAAGATGTTTTTCTAGTTGTGTGTCTGGATGATTTGACAGTCTTTTCAAATTTAGATGCAGAACACCTTTACGATTTGATGATTGTTTTTCAGCGGTGTAGAAAGTATGGTGTGTCACTCAATCCGAAGAAGAGTTTGTTTGCCATGGATGAGGGAAAAATTCTTGGTCATATAATATCAAAAGATGGCATCCGCATTGATCCAGCTCGAGTAGAAGCTATACAGCAAATTGATCTTCCCCGAAACAAAAATGAGATTCAATCCTTTAATGGTAAGATGAATTTCTTATGCCATTTTGTGCCTAATCTTGCAGAACATCTAAGGGAGATTACAAACATGCTTAAGAAAGACAGCGTAGTGAATTGGACTAAGGAGGCTGTAAATTATTTCAATTTAGTGAAGTTGGCTCTTTCTTCAGCTCCGGTTTTGATCAACCCGGACTATACTCAGGATTTTATTTTGTTTTCATTTGCTTCGGAGCATACTATGGCAGCAGTATTGATGCAGAAAAGATATCAGCATGAAAAACCAATCACTTTTTTCAGTCGAAACATAAGAGATGCAGCCTTAAAGTATAACATCATTGAAAAGCAAGCTCTTGCTTTAGTGAAAGCGTTGAAATATTTTCGAGTATATATTCTTCATTCTCATATTCTTACTTATGTTCCTAATGCTGCTGTTAAGGATGTTTTAGTGCAAACAAATCCGGAGGGGAGACGAGGAAAATGGATTGCTGCCTTGTTGGAGTATGATGTGGAGATAAAGCCTACAAAGTTTATTAAAGGACAAGGGCTGGCTAAGCTAATGGCTGAGTCAAATTTACATGCCTTGGACATTAATCTCATTGCTGCTATGTCCGAGGAAAACGAATAAAGTTCGCTAAGTCAGGTATCATAAATCTTTGTTCATTCTCCTTGGTATTCTGATATTTTATATGTGCTTCAAAATTTGTCACCACCGCCAGGAATGGCTAAAAACAAAAGTAGAGCTCTAAAATTGAAGGCTGCCAAGTTTTTTATTTTGAATAATGCACTCTATTGGAAAGATCCCGATGGTGTTTTGCTAAACTGTTTGGTGGAAGAAGAAGCAAAGCAAGTTATGGAAGATTTTCATAAGGGAGATTGCGGAGGTCACCTTTTTTGGAAAACAACGGCTAATAAAATTTTGAGAGCAGGATATTATTGGCCGACACTCTTTGCTAATGTGTATAAGACTGTTAAAGGTTGTCACGAATGTCAGATTTTTGAAGGAAGGAAGAAATTGCAACCTTTGCCGCTTAAGCCCATTGAGGTAAGTGCTCCTTTTCAGCAGTGGGGTTTGGATTTCATTGGTGAGATCCATCCCACTTCTTCAGCTCAACACAAGTGGATCCTCACAGCGACAGATTATTTCACAAAATGGATCAAAGAAATTCCCACCAGGCAAGCTACGGATTCAATAATAACTTCATTCCTTGAGAATAATATTTTTTCCCGTTTTGGTTGCCCGAATAAGTTGATTACTGATAACGCAACAGCTTTCAAATCAAAAAGAATGGTTGAGTTTTGTAACAAGTATCACATCACTTTGGGACACTCAACCGCTTATCATCCACAAGGCAACGGATTGGCGGAGTCTTCCAACAAATATTTGGTCAACATTATTAAAAAGCTGCTAGAAATAAACAAGAAAAGTTGGCATAAGAAGTTGGTCAATGCGCTTTAGGCAGATAGAGTGAGTCAAAAGAAATACATTGGTATGTCCCCCTTTGAGTTAGTATATGGAGTTGACACAATATTTCCTACCTCTCTCGCAGTTCCAGTGGTCAAACTTCTGCAGGAAGCTGGCAGTGAAGATGATCATATGCAAAGGAGAATAAATCAAATGATCCATTTGCAGCAGACTATAGAAGAAGTTTTCCAAAACACGTTCAAGCTGCAAGAGAGAATTAAGAAAATATATGACAAAAAAGCAAAGGCAAACAAGTTTCAATTGGAAGAAGTGGTACTGAAATGGGATGCAAGAAACGAGGAAAAGGGTAAGCATGGTAAGTTTGAAAATCTCTGGAAGGGACCCTTTAAAATTACTTCCTATCGAGGTTAGAATTATTTTCTTCTGAAAGAAATGAACGGGGAAGATTGATCAGGAGGGCTGGTCAATGGTCGGCTGCACAAGCGGTATCATTTCTGAAATGTTTTCTTCTATTTTACATTGTCATTGTACATATTGGTTTATTTCAGTTTCATTGCAAGTGTGTGTTGTGATATTTTCTTCGGTTTGGGGCTCGAGGTGAAGGCTATAATTCTGAAGATTGATTTCAACTTTGGTTTGAGTTTGTCAAGTCAGGTGTTTCAGTCATTTTGGTTTCAAAATTGAGTCGGTTTAAGTCAAGTTTTGGTCAATAAATTGAGTCAAGAATCTTGTGTTGATTTGTTGAAGTTATTGACTCCATAGCCCAATGGACAAAGGCACTACCTACTCTCCCAGAAATCTATATTTCTTGGCACCTCCAAGGAGCTACCATCCCCATTGGAGCCAATGTTAGAGCCGATATCTTCATCCCTCCATCAGAGATCAAATTTCTCTTGTTGAATTTAATTTTAGGTGTCTCATTCAGTTCAGTCAGCTGCATTCCATTAGGAGCATGGATCATCTGACGGTAGGGTCTTGTCACTTATATCCCTCATGTCATGTACCTGCTGGTCTAGTTCTGTTCATCAAAATCATTTACAGTCATGTTTGGCCTCCTTATTGGAAAAGAGTCATTTTAGGGTTTTTAGTCTCATTAGGTCTATGGTTTCGTTAATTTGGTCTTCAGAGTGTCTAATAATGTCAACAGGCACATGAGGAAGCTTCACATAAGGTTTCACTGCAAAATTTTTATAATCATAATGCTTGATAATGATTTTTCTTCAAAACTCTATTTTGAAGAAAAATTATCTATTTTGTCCTTTTGTAACAAACGCAATGTAATTTTTAAGTTCTTAAGTTGTAATAATGCTTCATTCACAGCCATGGTCGCCTTTTCCAAAACTCCATGCCATCCATCCCTGCAAAACAGACAAGAAATTCATCATTCAGTCCAAAAATAAAAAAGCAAGCAAAACAGAGTTCATTTGAAAAGTGCCAAAGTTTTCAAACATTATAAAGTGGGGTTTTCAAATCAAAAATTAAAATCTTTGGTATATATAAGATATTTCCAAATTCAGAACTCCATTTGCATACCAAAGACATCAATGAGCCAAAGAAAATCGTGGAGGAATGAAGAAATAAGTTTGGAGGCGGAACTGTGTTGAAATTGACTGGCGCGGCACACTGGGCAACTGTTGCGGTGCATAGGGCTGCTCTTCTCTGTGTGTTTTTTAACTGTCGTGACGCATTGAAGGGGCGTGATGCATTGGGCAGTGGTCGCGGCGCATTGAGCCGACACCCAAATTTTTGTCATTGCTTCCAAAAACTCCAAATGGACTCGGTTTTTTTTTGCTCAAGTAGGTTCATGTGATATTCTACTGTTCATAAATTCATGCTTCATGTTGATTATGTGATTAGTTATGATAATTTGAATACACAAAAGCCAAACCCTAGAAATTCCTCCTTAGGGTTTTGAAGCTGGAGTTTTAAAATTGATTTTGGTGCCACAATTTTTCATTCCCCATCTTGTTTATTCCTCCCTGTCACTGTTATACTATCACTACAGTCCATCCCCTATTCCCCTACATCCCTGAAGCCACTCATACTCATCTCATTCCCATTATCCCTATTCCATTTGCAAAAATTTCCCCAAATCCCAAAAAAAATCAAGTGGCTGTCCCCTGTCCCTAAATTTGTCAAATCACAAGTTTTCGAAAGGCAAATTCCACTTGAAAAAACTTCATTGTCCCCACTGCCTTATTTCCCCACAGTCCCTCCCACACTACCATATATTTGGAAACTAAAACAAAAGCACAAAAAATCTCATTTTCATCTATCTAATTCAATATAGACCTTGCATCAACCTTGAAAACCATCGAGACAGATACTGATACATCATATGACCAAGATAGTGATTCCACCATTGAGCAATATGCACCTAGAAGGCCTCGTAAAGGTGGCAGACATGTGAGAGAGGAGCCCACATCATTGACTAAATTGCAGGCTTGTCCACTTGCCATGGCATGTTTTCAAGAAAAGTCATGCTATCAGTTTTGTGAAATGATTGCTAGGATCCATCATCATTAGGAGTTGGCTCATTTTTTTGTATTGCATTTACATGATGGTCAGGTAACTCTTGCTGGTGTAAACTTCAATTTGACACCGGAAACTATTTCTCAAGCAACCGGAATACCAAATGTGGGTGAAAAGTGGAACAAAAGATAGCAGGTGGACAGAGTGCATTATGAACCATACATCAAGCCTAGCTTTGTGAGGTAACTCAGTAGGGTGTTCCCATTCCGGTTCCTAAAGGAATCCTATGCGCCTCTCATGAAACTCATTATCAGATATTTCAGTTGTGAGGGCCGGTTTTCATGCCTCTATGCCTACCACATTAGGTTATTGATGCATTTCACCAGAGCGAGGATGATGAACACACCTTATTTCATGTGCCGGAACATCGAGATAATGACCACTCTTGTGCAGAGTAAAACTCCCGAGCAGCATTAAAACAATATTTATCACTATACACTCATCAAGATCGTGGTTGTGCATCAGCTTGGATTGCAAGTTATTTCATGGGAGGATTTCATTTCCTATGATTTATTCACAGCTCCTCAGGTTCATCCGGAGGTTGTCCATGATGCAGGTGAAACTTCACATTAGTATGGAGGTCATAAGGTAGAGACTACTAGTGTGCCGACATATGTCACTTCTCAGAGAGGCACTAGAGGATTATTTGTAGCAGCCCGACGAGTACTATCTCCACCTGGGGTGGAAGGGGTCTCGTTGCCGTCATTAGCAGCACAGGTACAGATACAGGACATAGGTAAGAGGCCTATGTAGGATGAGGGCCCTTCAAGAGGCCAAGACATAGGTTTCATACTAATTGATGAGGATTTGAGCTCTCCAAGCTCAAAGTGGAGAGAGACTATTCAAGAGCAAAAGGCGAATATAGGCACATTGACCGTCAAGTTTCAGAGAGCCCAATGGATCATAAACTACCTAGAGAAGAGAAACAAATAGTTGGAAGATCAGCAAACAATCATGGAGTTGCAAAACATCCATGAGAATCGGCAAGCTACCTAAAGAAGCCAAACCGAGATGAAATCCATTGAGCGAGATATTGAAGCTGATAGAGAGACTTGGCTTGAGAGGGTAAATATTCATATTGAGAAGCTGTTGGAAAAGGAAAATAAGGAGAATAACATGATAAGGCACATGAAGAAGCTAATGACATCCATTGAGCGGGAGATTGAAGCTGATAGAGAGACTTGGCTTGAGAGGGTAAATATTCATATTGAAAAGCTGTTGGAAAAGGAAATAAGGAGAATAACATGATAAAGCACATGAAGAACCATTATTGGGCGTGAAATCATGTTTGCAAAGCGAGGATCAAGATCCTGAAAGCAAGACTAAAGAAGGCACTAAAGCGTCGCAAAAGGCATGATAGACTCCAAATTTTGGCTGAAGCTTCTTTGGCCTAGAATAGCACTTGATGGTGGACATTCAGCCCAAATTTCAAGAAATTTGGGAGACCTTTTTTCAATTTTGAAAATTTTGGCCTTAAAACAGATTTTCCTGCCCCATGCGTAGCGCCACTTGGCGCGCGCTTATAATTGGCAACTCCTCTTGAAGAAAAGTTTGTATTTCTAGATTTTTGATCAAAATGTATGCATTCCTATCCATTACCTAAGGATTTTGAGAATTTTTGGGTTGCCTGAAGGGTCAAAAACACCCTAAAAATGACCTTTCTGCCACTTTTTGGACACACAGGAAGGAGTGTTGGGAGATTTGATTTTGGGAGGGAAAATGGAAAAAAAATTTCAAAATTCCACTTGGGTTGTAAATTAGACAGGTATATCTTTCCAACGAGCTATCCTGCGCTCAATTTTGACTTCGGGAATGCCCTCAAAATCAGCCTCAAAGTGGCGCTATGCATAGAGATTTCAGGCGCGACGCATTGGGAAATTTGGCCTAATTTTCACTCAGCAGTTCAGATTTTCGCCTAGTTTTGGCCAGTTTGACTTTTTTATCCACATATGTATAGCTATTGATGTAAATTGATGTAATTTCATGACTTTGATGTAATTTTGGCACATTTTTACTCATTCAAGTAGATTCATTTACCAAAAAGTGAAATGTAACTGAATGAATCAGTTTCCTATCTTATAGAGGCAAGTTGTTTCATTGCCTATTTTCCAGTTCTTAGTTTAGATCTTGTTGAAACAGCTCCTATAATGGTGAGCTCAACCCCTAGAGGCATGGGGATGAGTTAGGCTCTTCTATATCTTGTATTTCTTCAGTCATTTTCAGGGTTGGAGACTTGGGATTGCTTGGCACTTCATTGTACATTTCATCTCTGCAATTTTGGCAAAGGAATAGACCAGGGTTTGTAGCACTCTTTGAGATCCATGTGGCTCTATGTTTTGATGGTGTGTTTCTCTCTGTGATTGTAAGTTCACTGATGTTTTATGTGTATCATTTCCCTTCTCATTTCTTCTTAAATTAAACAAATGAGTTATAAAGGTGGAATTCATTAGATTGATTTTTCTCTGCCTTGAGTTTTGTTTAATTTTCCATGTTTTCATCTGTTTGAAGAGAATTCTTGAAAGCCTCTTTCCCTCTTCAGCTCCTCACCAGTCTGAACTATCCATTCATTCAATCCAAAGCATCAAAAAAATTTCCTTCCTTGCCCCATTCAAAACTCTGCAAAAACTAGGCCTCATCCCCGGACCCAAAACTGCCTTTCCCTTTGATTCCAACAAAACCCCCAAAATAAAAATCAAACTCCTTTACTTATATACCTAGCCTAAAATCAACCTTTATTTCAAGTCATCTCAAGCCCTATTGATTATTTTTGCTGAGATTGACCCAGAGAGAGCCATCTCCTAATCTGCTAGGGCTAGCTACCAGATTAAGCGTGGTTTGATGTTACCCTGAACTCTGCCTTATTTCAGCCTGAGGTAGATTTAGACAATAACACAACACATGATCTAGATTTTTCTTTCCTTCTAGGAGCTCGATATTGAATCTTGTTTATCTTTGTTATTTCAGATCCCCAATATGTCATTTGTGGGCCTGTAGTATTCCTCTGAGTCTTATTTCATATGCCATAGGTCTGACCCAATTTGGATTCTTCAAGAAAAATTTATGCACAATCTCTCACAATGACCTAATTATGGACTAGTTCAGTAGAGCGAACTTGTATGGCGTCCCATGTGTCATTGTTTCTTCATTCAACTCTGAAATTGATCCACTGAAAATTAAAGTCCATGCAGTATCCACCACTTTTCGTAGAATTCCAATCTGATACTCAGAGAGAGAGTTATGATGATTTTCCCAAGGTCACATCTTTAAGATGAAGTTCACAAGCCTTCAAAACCCTAAGTTCCACAAATTATATCTCCGAAAATATTGTACACCATGAGCTGATATTTTTAAAAGAACTTCCTCCGGATTTAGGCTTCGCCTCATAAAAAATTCAGCTTCAGAACCTTCGTAGAAAAAACTTTATAGCGAAAATTCCACGATGACCTGTTTCAAGTAGCGAAATCCCTACATGAGGAGGATATGAGGATCACAATATATATCAATGCTTCGGTTGAGAGGGTCTTCAACAATTCAAAATGAGAGGGATTTTTGGAGCTTAAAAATTATTAATTATTGACTATTCAATGACCACAACCAATGATTAGTGTCATGCCACAACCCCATGGGGTTTTAGCCCACTAACTGGGGTTACTAACTTCAAACATGAATATCTCTCAAACCGTGAAGAATTATGTGGCGTGCCATATATCAACAGAAACATATCAAAAATTAGAAACCATCAAATATATCCTAGACTCAGAATATAGTAATTTTCTAGGCCAAAATTTCCATGCAAGATTGAGGTAGCCCATGGTGCTGCTTAGGTTGACATCAATGACAACCACTGATCAACAATATCCCCCTTTTGCATTGATGGCAACACAAGTACTCCCCCTGCAATCATGACACCTCTTCCTACAACATTCTCTCCCCCTTTGACATTAATGGAAAAGAGTAACTCCCCCTGACACGAAAGCATCTTGTAGACCTGTACACACTTCAACTCCCCCTTTATATTCTGAATAAGGAAATATAATGAGGACTTGGGAGAATCCCAAGCTTCTAGAGAAGATATTTAAATGCTTCATGAGGTAAAGGTTTAGTGAATATATCAACGATTTGTTCTTTTGTACCAACATATTCAAGTTTTATATTCTTTTCAACCATTTTTTCTTTAACAAAATGATATTTGATCGGAACGTGTTTTGTTTTTGAATGCATGACAGGATTCTTGGAGATGCTGATGGCACTAGTGTTATCAAAGAATGGGAATAGGGTCACTATATTATAATTGAAGATCTTGCAAAGTTTGTTTCATCCAAAGGAATTGAGTACAACAAGTTGTCGCTGCAATGTATTCTTCTTGCATTGTAGATAACGAGATTGAGGTTTGATTTTTTCTCAACCATGATACGATACAACCAGCTAAATAGAATGTTGCTCCAATAGTACTCTTATGATCATCAACGTTTCTTGCCCAATCTGCATCTGTAAAGGCTTGAATAATGATATTTTTACTGTTGGGATACCACAAGCCATATTTTGTTGTGCCCTTTAGATATCGAAGAATTGTTTTGATGACAATAATATGTGATTCTTTTGGTGCTCCTTGGAATCCTGTTACTTGTCCAAATTATTACATAACATCTGGTCACAAGGTTGTTATACATAGAAGACTATGAATCATAGATCTGTACAACCTCTAATCCACATCCTTAGATGACTCGTCTATGCTCAATTTGCAACCTGTTACCATCAGAGTAAGGACGGGTTTTTAATCTTCCATTTTGAATCTCTTGAGAATTTCCTTCATGTACTTGGCTTGACATATAAATATTCCTTTCTCTTGCTGAGACATTTGAAGCCCCAAGAGGTATGTCAGCTCACCAAGTAAATACATCTTGAACTCGCTTTGCATCTTTGAAGCAAAGTTCTTACTTAGTCGATCATCATTGATACCAAGTATTATATCATCCACATATATCTCAACGATTGTTAAATTATCTTTATCTATTTGTACAAATGATTGCTATCAACATTACCTTTCTTGAATCCTTGTTGAGGTAGATATCCATCAAGACGAGCATACCATGCTCTAGGAGCCTACTTGAGACCATATAGAGCCTTATTTAACCTACAAACATAGTCTTCTTTTTCTGATAGTAGAAAAACATCAGGTTGTTCGATGTAAACTTCTTCTTCTAATTCACCATTCAAAACTTAAAATCTATTTGGTAGACTTTATTTTTCTTGAATATGCACAGGTGAGAAACATACGGATGGCTTCCATTCTAGAAACTAGTATAAATGTTTCATCGAAATAAAATCCTTCCACTTGTGCACAGCCTTTGCAAACCAATCTTGCTTTGTTTCTGGTAACTTGTCCATCTTCATTCAATTTGTTCCTAAACACCCATTTAGTCCGAATGACAGTTTTATCTTTTAGTCATGGAACTAATTCCCAGGTATTATTCTTCTCGATTTGATCCAATTCTTCATTCATAGTTGCTACCCAATGTTCATTCTCATTGGCTTCCCCAAAACTACTAGGCTCAAATATTGCTAGAAAAGCATTGTGAGCTTGTTGTGATGAACGAAGTTGTCAACCTTCATTTATGTCACTAATGATTTGATTTGATGTATGGTTCTTTTGACACATTATTTTTCTATACTTGGAGGATATTCTTGTTGTTCTTCTGGTATATCTTGATGGTCATTATTTACTTCTTCCTAGTTGATAGTTTCTTCTTGTTCTAGAATTTTCTCTGTCTTTTTCAGCCTCTATCTCAAGTTTCAAAGATTCTAGATCCTCATCATTATTCCTTAGAACACCATCTTCATCAAATGTAACATTTATGCTCTCCACTATTTTTTTTCATCTTATATTATAACATTTATAGGCCTTTATTTTGCATGAGTAACCAACAAAGAGACCTTCTTCAACACGTGATTCAAACTTACCCAACTTTTTATCTTCTCTTTTGATATAACATTTGCTTCCAAAGATTCTGAAATATTTTACATTAGTCAGTTTTACTTTCCATAATTCATATAGGGTCTTGTTGAAATTATTTTTGAGAAGACTTCAGTTTATAATGAATATTACCATATCAATTGCTTGAACTCGGAATTTTTCATCCAAATTTTACTCCTTCAACATTGTTCTACCCATTTCCTATACGGTTTTGTTCTTTCTTTCAACAACTTGATTTTGCTGAGGTGTTTGTGCTGTTGAAAATTGTATTTTTATTCCATTTTCATCATCATATTGCTAAAATAATTTGGAAGTGAAATCTCCGCCATTATTTGATCTTAGACACTTTATTTTTGAATTAGTTTCATTTTCGACCAACTCCTTGTAGATCTTAAAACACTAAAATGCTTTAGATTTTTTCTTTAGGAAACTAATGGCTCTCATCCTAGTATAGTCATCTATCATTAACATGAAATATAATTCTCCATCTAAGCCTTTTGTTCTCACATGACAACATAGATCAGTATGTATCAATTCCAATGGATGTGATGCAAAGTGTTCTTTTGTTTTAAATTTGAATTTTGTCTACTTTTCGTGCCGACAAGCCTCACATAGTGTGTTGGAAGGTTTTGAGATTTTCAAAATTTCTCATAATGCTTCCTTTTTGCTTATCTTGACAATATTTTCAGAGTTTATGTGACCCATTCATTTGTATCATAACCAAATTTCATCTTCTTTAGTTAGTAGACATGCTTTAGTTGCTTCATCCAGAATATATATGTCGTTTGGAGCTCGACTTGTTGTAGCCACAATTTTACCATACATGCCTTTCTTGATTTCACATTCTGTGGAGTTGAACATCATTGTGTCTCCCTGATCACACATTTTTCGAACACTGAACAGATTGTGATTCATGTTTTCAACCAATAGAACATTCTTGTCTAGAACATCTTTGCTTCTGAGAGTGACAATAGCTAATCCTATAGCATTTGAAGGTTGATCATTTCCAAAGGATACAGTTCAATCCTTATTCTCTTTCAAAGATACAAATTTCTTTCTATCTCCAGTCATATAGATCGAGAAACTTCTATCAACATACCACACATCTTTGTTGGCCTTGAGAGTGAGAGCACAATTATCAGTCTTCTTCTTCTTCCATGTTTTTTCATTTTGTGGCTTTGAATATTCTTCTGAAGGATTTTCAATTCTATAGTCTCTGGATATGTGTCCAAAGTTTCGACATTTGTAACATTCCATATTATTTCTTAAATGTTCAAATCTATTGATGTTTCGTTGAGCCCTTGGAGGTTCATATTTGATAGATCTCCTGGAATTGTATTAGTACCTAGGGTACGTGCAACATTCTACAGCTTTATGACCAAATTTTCCACATGAATAAAAATATACATGAAAAATATGTTGGCACTTGGATGGAAATATTCGCTGAGTTATTGTCTTCCAAGGTTGTTCTTGCGAATCTTGTCCAATGAAGTATACATGCATGTTAGATCTCATAGGTTCATTGTATTTTTTTGTAGAAGGCCCTTCTTCTTCTTCTTTGTAATAGAGGTGAATTCTGTCCTTGTAAGGTCGTTGATTTTTGATGAGCTCTTCCAATTCCCTTGAGCTGTTGGCATAGTTTTGGATATTTTTTCCCTTCTTCACTTCCTTACACAACGAGACTACTTCGGCTTCTAATGCTTCCCTTTCTTGGTTTCTTTCTTCCAACTTTTTTTTGAAGTGATTCTTCAATACATTTTGTGTTATTCAAATTCAATTTTGAGACCTTGAACTTGTTCTTCAAGAGTGTTGGAACATATCTTCTCAGCCTTGAGCTCTTTTATAAGATGGATTGCCTCCTTAGAAAATTCTTCTATGGTCAACCATTCTTCTTCATTGTTTGATACCTCTTGTTTATTTTTCTTGGTCATAAAAAATACTCTTTCATTGGCTTCTTCTTCGTTGTCATTGTCTTCATCAGATGATGAGTTATCTTCTTTAGAGAGAAATTTCCTTTTGAATCCTTTCTTTTTGCGTTGTATCTTTAATTTCTTAAAGCCTTTCATTCTTTTTGAGTTTCCATTGCTTCTGTTTGGAAATTTTGCTATGAAATTCCCAACCTCCCCACAGTCGAAACATATCAAAGGAATTTTACCTTTGAATTTTCCCTTACTAATTTTTAGTTTTCTCGTAAAGTAAGAATATTCTCCATCTGAAATACCTTCTTCATCATCTTCCTTTTCTTCACACTTGCAGGTGCAGTTATTTTCCTTTGAAGGTCATTTTTCCTTATTGGTTTTCTTAGATGAAATGAACGCAGTTTCTAGATGATAAGTGATCTCTTCTTCATCAAGTCTCATTTCATATGCTATGAGAACTCCATGTAATTCCTCTTTGTTGAGTTTGTCTAGATTTTCACTGTATTCTAAGACCTATACCTTTGGGTTAAATATCCTTGGTAACGTTCTAAGAATATTTCATATAATATTCTTCTCATCAACTGGCTCTCCCAATCCTTCCAGAGTGTTGGTTATTTCAGCAACATGTTGGAAGTATGCAACAATCTTGCCATCTTCTTTCATTCTGAGTTGCCCAAATTTTTCTTTGTAGATTTGAAGCTTTTCTTCTTTGACATTTGAGTCACCTGCATATATATTCTCAAGCTTGTCCCATACATTTTTGGTAGTTTTTACAACCCAAAACATTACGATAATAAGATTCAATAATTCCACTGATAATAATATTTTTTACTTTTGCATCATTTACCAAATTATTCTTACCTTGTTCATTTGCGATTGGTGTAAAGCCATTTTGAACAGTGTCCCATACTTTGTAACCTTGCACCAAGAGATATACCTCCATTATTCCTTTCCAGAGTGCATAATTATTTTCATTGAACAGAGGTACACCATTCTTGGTATTCTCCATGACCTCCTTCCAACTGTTAAATTGTTATTGAAGGAACTAAGTTCTGATTCTAATTGTTAGAAATACTGAGGGGGGGTGAATCAGTGTTCCTTTCAATGAGTATTATTATTAATATTTCTGAGAATTAGTTAATATTGAATTATTATCAGTGTTTGTACAATGATAGAAATAAACAAATGGAACACAAATGCATATAGTTTTTAAGGTGGAAACACCTTTTGGGAAAAAAATTGTTGGTCAAGGTTGTCATTGATGTCAATATGGCATTGTTGGAGATGAAAAATATTTTTTTATTGTTTCCCTAACCTCATGCAAACCCTAGGAGACCTAAACTCTATCTATTTGACTTGACCCTAAGTACATGAGTGCATTAATGAAATTCTAGATGCTCATAGTGCATGATCTATGATAAAGAAGAAGGCTTACCATGAAAATCCTGCTATATGACATCCTTGTTCTTGATGAAGAAGCTCCAAAGCCTAAATGACTTGACTCATGATAGTGATGATTCTTGAAGGTCATGAAGAAGCTCTAATCCTAATAAAATTAATGGACTAAGTCTATGATGAAGGCGCCCTAAAAATTAAATACCTAAAAATAAAATCCTAATGGCTGCCATGAAAAATAATAATGACAGTTTCACAAATATAATTTTCTTGATGGGAAAATGACCTCATCAAAGGATGAAATTGAAATCATCTTGTAGAGGATATTTTTCCCTTTCTAACGAGCTATTATATGCCTCGTACCTCCTTCTAGATTGTGATAAATTGAATTTATAAGTTAGAAAAATTATTAGTTTTGCCTAGCCGACTTGAGCTAACTTCTGTAGGTTGTCATGTTCCCTCAAGAGACATGTCTCTTCGTTGGAGGTCAAAACAGTATATATATGAATTTAGACACCTCATTCCTGCCATAAAATTTTGATGAAAACACACAGTAGTTATAGGAGGCCGAGGTGAAGAAAAGGATTACTGTTTGAGCATATTTTTAAAAGGATACATTACAGTTCATTTTTTCCTTTGCTGGAAAGTCCACTTCAGAAATTATGGATAGACTTACCTTTGTGAGGTTCAAAATTTAAGAACAACCATCTTTTTAAGCTCAAATTTGCAAGAACTTATGACAATAATTGTGGACTGTTCTGTGGGTATTTCAGAGCTACTGTAGGGTGGTGCAACTGTAGGAATAAGGCCACTACAGCCTATTGGGAAGTGTATTTAAGCCTTGAATCTAAAGCTTACAACTGTGAAAGACTTGTGGAGGCTCAGATTCTCAAAAAAATTTCATATTGACCCTGTTTCATCTACTGGGGTTTGTTTGCAGCTTGCAAAGGATTCAAACTTGTGGCAGCCACCTTGGATTGAAGACATTCATCACTAAACCTCACCTTAGTTTCATTTGTGGAGAAGTTGCAAGCTTCAGAAAGTCTTGGTCACCTATTTTAGAGGCTCAGATAAGCTTAGGTGGACAAATCAATAATTGACTTAGGCTAAGTTTGGGTTGCTATACATATCTTAAGTCTTAAGAAACAAAGTAACAATTCTTTGAGGAAAGTATTTTGGGAGTCTTGAGACAAATTTGAATACACCTTCAATGTCATTAAATTTGACCTTTTGAGCATAGTGAATAATACCTTTTACAGTAGCAGTTGAGTACCTTGGTTGAGAAACAAGTCTCTAGACATTAGATTGTTAACATATCCTTGAAGCATTTCTTGTTGAAGGAATTTGTAGAAGATTGAGGACATCCTCTAGACCAGTTATTGAAGACAACCCTTGTATTGAGTTAAGGACTTGTGCTAGATCTTGGAAGCTTAATTGAATTACTATTGGAAAATGGATACCTAAGATCTATTGCAACTAGTCCCTGTAAGCATTATGATGAAGCATTGTTGAAGAACTCGAGCTTCCTTGGGGATATTTTTGAAAACATCTTGGAGACAATATGAACCATATATATTGAAGTACTCTCGAACGAGCAGTGATTTTGAACAATATTGAAAATAATATTGAAGGTCATGATGCATCATTGATTTCATCATGAGGTGACTTGGAGGATTTGATTGGGTGTCATGAAGAATATTGAAGACACCTTTGAAGGACATTTTATGCAGACATCTTGTTGAAAAGTTGGAGCCGATCTTGAGCTAACCTTGGAGACATTATTGAAGAACCTTGTAGAGTGCCTTGTAGCTAAAGATTCATGGAGATCATGATGCATTGTTATCATGGAATGGCCTTGGAGAATTTGTTTGGGTATGATGAAGAGAAGTGGTGACACCTTCTAAGAATAGAAGGTTGTCATTGATGATGTGACGTGAAGACTAAGTATGAAAGGTCTTGTTGAAGAAGACTTTGTGAGTTGTGAATAATTACCAAACATATTTTGTCAAAGTGAAGTTGAGGGTTGGAGCCCAAGAGGTTGGAGCCTCATAGAGACAAGGTTAGGGCCTTGGAAGATAGGGTTGGAGCCCTAGAGGATTGGTGTCCTCAAGAAACTAGGTCGGAGCCTGTACCAGAGATAGGGCTGGAGCCCTAGAGGTTGGTGCCTCAAATTGACAAGGTTGGAGCCTTAGAAATACCAAGTTGGTGCTTGGCACAATATAGGTTGGAGCCTAGAAGATTGGAGTCTTCATATAGGGTTGGAGCCCTGTATCATTATTGTACTTTAATTATTGTAAAGAATCAATTAATATAATTATTTATTGCATCATTGTTCATTTTGTGTTCTAAATATAAGTGATATAATGGGTAAAATTAAAAATTGAAAAGAAATACAGATACACGATGGATGAAGAATCCAAGGAGTACAATACAAGAGCAATGAAGGAAATTTTGAATGGGTTACCAAATTTTGTGAAGGCCAATTATGAAAAATGTTTGTCAGCAAAAGTCATATGGGACAAAATTCATGATCTTCACTCAAAAAGAGCATTGATAATGATCTCTAGTCAAGAATATTATCAAAAACAAGAAAGAAGTCCAGAATCCATCAAGGAAGCTGAAGATAAGAGAGATGACAACAAGGCTAAGGAAGATATAGATGATGAAGATAATAAATAAGACTTTGAATAAGATCACTTAATTAAACTTATGGCTTCCATGGAAGAGATTAACATCTTGAAAATATAAAATGATGAACTTAAGAAGAAAGTGCAAGATGGTAACGAAGACAAGACAATGAAGGAAGTTGACTTTGTCAAGCTTCAAGTACAAGAAATAGATGAGGAACTTGCCAAACTTAAAGAAGAATTTCATCAAAACAAAAGAAAGCATCATGAAGAAGTCATATCTATCTCCAATCAATTAGATAAGGCAAAGAAAAGGGAAGAAACTTTGTCCAGCCACCTTGAACAAAGACTTAAGAGCTTGAACAATCTTAAAGCAGAGATTGGTCAATACAAGGAAGAAGTCTCTTCTCTTAGATCCCAACTAGAAGAAGCAAGGAAACAAGAACAAGGAGCCGATAAGGTGATGGATACTTTGGCATTCATAGAAGGACAAGTTGATGAAGCAGAAAAGGAGAGAAACACCATGATATGCCAACTAGAAGAAAAGGATGAAGAAATCTTCAAACTAAAATCAGACATGAAACTTCTCAAGGTGGAAACATATGAAGGTACAAGAATAAAAGAAAAAATGTAGAGTAGTCTAGCAAATGAGAATGAAGAAATATCGATAATGAAATCAAATATCATCTCCCTTGAAATTGAAGCAACGAAGCAACAAGGATGATGGAATAAATGAAGAAGAAACTAGTCATGAAAGATGAATATTGTGAAAAATTGAAAGAAGAAATTGTCACTCTTAAAAGGGAAGTTGAATTTCTGAATAAGAACTTGGAGAGTTCTCAAATGCTATATGACATCCTAAGTCATCAAATATTCCCACATGATAAATCAGGTCTTGGCTATGTAGGTGAACCTTCAAATATTGCAAACCCTAATTCTTCAAACAACAAGGATGTGGAGAAGCTTGGAAGAAATGTTGATGCCCGCAGTTCCAACAAAGAAAAGGAGAAGATTGAAAGTTACATTGGAAGAAACCCCACTACAAGAAGATATGTAGATGGTGTCAAGAATGCAAAAGGCAATAAATTTGAAAAAATAATCCCAAGACATAATGACTTTGGAAGTGCATCAAGGAAATCTCCAGCCTCCAGGTACCAAAGTATATTTTTTGGTCATTTTTATTCTTGTGCAAATTTTGGGCACATGACAAAGGATTTTAGGGCATACCACAAGGAAAAACATAATGGTCCCTGTCAATCTCCTAGAAGCAATTTTGCAAAAAAAAGTCATGATTTTGTATTCGTGAACAAGATAGAGTGCTTCAATTTCCATAAAATTAGACATATGTCATGTGATTGTAACTTGACTTGGGTTCCTAAATAAGCTAAAACCATGACAACCAAACCAGAGAAGAAAGTTACACAAGTATGAAGAAGGAAGCAAGTTGAATCTAGAAGTCTCTTAAACACTTCCACCAACAACACATGTTGTTGACTTGATGAAGTCATCCTTGATATTCCAAGTTGTGATGATGAGACTCTGCCAAAAAGGAGACAATGCATATTGTTAGGGGGAGCTTGTGATTCTTGATAGATTGTATCTTGGGAGTAACTCCGTTGAATAAAATCATGAATTTGTGAAGATGTATTTTTCTCAATCACAAGGAAGCAATATTTATTTCTTGAGCAAAAAGAAGAGCTAGATTTTATGCAGGCAGGGGGAGTTGGTTCATCACATGAAGAAATGCAATATAGCATGGACAACATTGCCAAAATGAAGAGCACCATGATAGGGGGAGCAACATACTTATGAAGAATTATTATTGATGAAGAGAAGTAGCTTGAAAAGGGGAGTACTTGGGCACCTCATTTCCATTGATGTCAAAGGGGGAGAGAATGTTGGAAGGGCAAAAATATTTCCATCAATGAAAAATGTGGAGACTATTGGTCAAGTTTGTCATTGATGTCAATATGGCATTGTTGGAGATGGAAAATATTCTTCTATTTTTTCCCTAACCTCATGCAAACCCTAGGAGACCTAAACTCTATCTATTTGACTTGACCCTAAGTACATGAGTGCATTAGTGAAATTCTAGATTCTCAAAGCCCTAGATGCTCATAGTGCATGATCTATGATAAAGAAGAAGGCTTACCATGAAACTCCTGCTATATGACATTCTTGTTCTTGATGAAGTAGCCCCAAAGCCTAAATGACTTGACTCATGATAGTGATGATTGTTGAAGGTCATGAAGAAGCTCTAATCCTAATAAACTTAATGGACTAAGTCTATGATGAAGGCACCCTAAAAATTAAATACCTAAAAATAAAATCCTAATGGCTGCCATGAAAAATAATAATGACAGTTTCACAAATATAATTTTCTTGATGGGAAAATTACCTCATGCAAGGATGAAATTGACATCATCTTGTAGAGAATATTTTTCCCTTTCTAACGAGCTATTATATGCCTCGTAACTCCTAGATTGTGAGAAATTGAATTTATAAGTTATAAAATTTATTATTTTTGCCTAGCCGACTTGAGCCAACTTGTGTAGGCTATCATGTTCCCTCAAGAGACATGTCTCTTCGTTGGAGGTCAAACCAGTATATATATTATGTTAGACACCTCATTCCTACCATAAAATTTTGGTGAAAACACATAGTAGTTACAGGAGGCCGAGGTGAAGAAAAGGATTACTGTTTGGGCATATTTTTAAAAGGATACATTACAGTTCGTTTTTTTCTTTGCTGGACAGTCCACTTCAGAAATTGTAGAGAGAATTACCTTTGTGAGGTTCAAAATTTAAGAACATCCATCTTTTGAAGCTCGAATTTGCAAGAGCTTCTGACAATAATTGTGGATTGTTCTGTGGGTGTTTTAGAGCTGTTGTAGGGTGGTGCAGCTATAGGAATAATGCCACTACATCCTGTTGGGAAGTGTATTTAATCCTAAGATCTGAAGCTTACAACTCTGAAAGACTTGTGGAGGCTCATATTCTTAACAAAATTGTAGCTCGGCCCTGTTTCATCTGCTGGGGTTTGTTTGCAACTTGCAAAAGATTTAAACTTGTGGTAGCCACCTTGGATTGAATACATTCATCACTAAACCTCACCTCAGTTTCATTTGTGGAGAAGCTGCAAGCTTTAGACAGTCCTGGTCACCTATTTCAAAGGCTCAGATAAGCTCAGATGGACAATTCAATAATTGACTCAGGCTAAGTTTGGGTTGCTATACATATCTTAAGTCTTAAGAAACGAAGTAACAATGCTTTGAGGAAAGTATTTTGGGAGTCTTGAGATAGATTTGAATACACCTTCAATGTCATTAAAGTTGACCTTTTGAGAATGGTGAAGCATAACTTTTGCAGTAGCAGTTGAGTAACTTTGTTGAGCAACAAGTCTCGAGACAGCAGATAGTCAACATATCCTTGAAGCATTTCTTGTTGAAGGAATTTGTAGAAGATTGAGGAGATCCTCTAGACCAGTTCTTGAAGACAACCCTTGTATTGAGTTAAGGACTTGTGCTAGATCTTGGAAGCTTAATTGAATTACTATTGGAAAGTGGATACCTAGGATCTATATATTGCAACTAGTCCCTATAAGCATTCTAATGAAGCGTTGTTGAAGAACTTGAGCTTCCTTGGGGATATTTTTGAAAACATCTTGGAGACAATATGAAAAATATATATTGAAGTAATCTTCAAAAAGAAGTGATTTTGAAGAAGATTGAAGATAATATTGAAGTTCATGATGCATCATTTATTTCATCATGAGGTGACTTGGAGGATTTAATTGAGTATCATGAAGAATATTGAAGACACCTTTGAAGGAAATTTTATGCAGACATCTTGTTGAGAAGTTGGAGCCAATCTTGAGCTAACCTTGGAGAACTTATTGAAGAACCTTGTAGAGTGCCTTGTATTTGAATATTCGTGGAGATCATGATGCATTATTATCATGGAATGAACTTGGAGAAATTTTTTGGGTAAGATGAAGAGCAGTGGTGACACCTTCTAAGAATAAAAGGTGGTCATTGATGATGTGATGTGAAGACTAAGTGTGAAAGGGTTCTTTGAAGAAGACTTTGGGAGCTGTGAAGAATTACCAAACATATTTTGTCGAAGTGAAGTTTAGGGTTGGAGCCCAAGAGGTTGGAGCCTCATAGAGACAAGGTCGATGCCTTGGAAGATAGGATTGGAGCCCTAGATGATTGGAGTCCTCAAGAAACTAGGTCAGAGCCTGTACTAGAGATAGGGTTGGAGCCCTAGAGGTTGGTGCCTTAAATTCAAAAGGTTGGAACCTTGGAAAGACCAAGTTGGTGCTTGGCACAATACAGGTTGGAGCCTTGGAAAGACCAAGTTGGTGCTTGGCACAATACAGGGGTGAGCCCTATATCATTATTGTACTTTACTTATTGTAAAGAAGAAATTAATATAAGCATTTATTCCATCATAGTTCATTTTTTGTTCTAAATATAAGTGATCTAACTGGTAAAATTAACAATTGAAAAGAAATATTGATTCACCCCCCTCTCAGTATTTCCAACAAAAAGCACATGAATTATTTTCTAATAATACTTTAATATTCAACTCCAATTGAAAATAAAGCTCCAAATTCCTAGAATATAGAAAATCATTCTTCTCCAGCTCCCACTGGATGGACGCCCCAACGCCCTAAATTCTTCATTACTAAACTCAATGGATGCCCCAACACCCAATGAGTTGCAACTCACCCTAGCACCACCCTACCACCCTAAAGCTTTCATAGGCTTGAACCTTTTGTGACTTCATGCACTAGCCTAACACCACCCTACCACCCTATAGAATAATACAAGAAGAATGGACTCTCGTACCATGGAAAATGGTCCACTTTACAATGATATAGAATGATGTAGAAGAAGAATACACACTAGACCATAACCCCAACTATGACAAAAATACCTAATGATGATCCTAGACCTCTCAACACTGCCTCTTCAATCCTTGGAAGATAGGCACTTGTACAAATTTTAAAGTAATTCTTTTACAATGACTCAGTCCAATGATACCTTTACAATTACTGTATGAAGTGCTTCCCACGTGAGGACTTCATGTGGTGAAATTCTTGCTATTGTTCTGCACCTTGATTGTTGCTCTTGTCATGTCACCCTTTCTCACTCTTCAGAATATTAGATAATGCATTGAGTCTTATCTTGATGAATTTATAATACCTGAAAAAGGTCTTCAAGGACATATTCATGACATGATAATAGAAAACTTACGTGATCCTGCACAACATATCTCAGTGTTAAATGAAAAAAAAATCAAATTAGAATACATAGAACCTGGATTCTTCAAGACAAAGTTATTCCCAATATCTCACAATGACCTAATTATGGACTGGTTCAGTATAGCGAACTTCTAGGACGTGCCACATTTCACTGTTTCCTCTTTTGGCTATGAATTTTATATAAAAAAAACTACAGTCCATGTAATATTTGTCAATGTTTATAGAATTCCAATCCAATACTTAGAGAGAGAGTTATGACGATTTTCCCAAGGTCACCTCTTTGAGATGAAGTTCAGGAGCCTGCAAAAATCCTAACTTCCACAGATCATATCTCCAAAAATATTGCACAGCATGATTTGAAATTTTGCAAGAGCTTCCTCAGGATTTCGAATTCACCTCATAAAAATTTCAGCTTCTAAACCTTCTTAGAAAAAACGTTATAGAAAAAATTCCATGATGACCTGTTTCAAGTAGCGAAATCCTTACATGAGGAGGATGTGAGGATCACAATTTATATTAATGCTTAGTTTGAGAGGGTCTTCAACAAGTGAATGTGGGAGGGATTTAGGGGCTTAAAAATGATTAATTATTGACTATTCAATGACCACAACCAATGATTAGTGCCATGCCACAAACCATGGGGTTTTATCCCAATAACTGGGGTTACTAACTTCAAACATGAATATCTCTCAAACTGTGAAGAATTACGTGGTGTGCCATATATCAACGGAAAAATATCAAAAATATGAAACCATAAAAAATATCCTAGAATCGGGATATAGTGATTTGGTAGGTCAAAATTCCCATGCAATATTGGGGTAGCTCATGGTGCTACTTGGGTTAACATCAATGAAAACCACTGATCAACAGAAATTATGTTGCCTTGAATGAAAAATGATGCTCCAAATGGGTATGGGAAAAATAGAGGAAACACTAGGCATTTGCTGCCAAGAATCCTCCCAGAATATGGCTTGAGTACCACTAGGCAGTTCCTAGAAACTATGAGATTGGATCAGTTGTTTTTGGTGGCTAGCCACATTCCATATTTTGGCTACTCCTAGATCTATGTTGAATTTGATTAGGTCCTCCTTGGGCCAGTTCCTTACATATTTGGCCGCCCATAGGTTTTCCCAAGGTGTGTGACGGTTGGAGACACATTTCCACGATATACTTTCTCCCATAATGTTGTTGTTGTGCTCAGGATTGTGTAGCCCTAGTCCACCATGTACTTTCAGTTTGCAGACCTCTTTCCAGTTAACTAGTGCCCATTTGTTTTTCTCTCTAGTTCCTCCCTAGAGGAAATTCCTTTGCAAATTGCCCATAGCTTTGAGGACCCATTTTGGAGCAACTAGAAAAGAGAAGAGATAAATGGAGAGAGACTGAAGGACCACTTTGATAAGAACCATGTGGCCAACTATGTTGAGGGAATGGTGGGTCTAGTTGGATAACTTGGTTTCCATTCTATCCAGCAGCGCTCACCAGGAGGTGTGATTTATGGCAGAATCATTGAGAGGGTATCCAAGGTATTTGGAAGGCAAGGAGGCTATGGTGAAACTAAAAATGCGGGCGATATTGCGTTGGGTGATGGGGGCAGTGTGGAAGAAGAAAATTATGACTTTTCAGAGTTGACCTCTGTGCCAGATGCGTCAGAGAAACAGTTGATCAAAGATTTGAGGGATCGGGCTTCCTGGACCGAGGGGTGTCCCATTATCATGTTGTCACCCACAAATTTTTGGTGAGATATGGGGGGGAGATTGTGGAGTGGAATGCCCTGAAGAGTGCCCAAGTGGACAAATATTTTTATTAGGCATCCTAGACCTTCAGCCAGAATAATGAGAATGAAGGGTCAGATAGTATCACCTTGTCTTATTCCTCTGGATGGGTTGAAGGTTACCAAAGGTATGTCGTTGACCAGAATGGATACAAAGGGGGAGGAGATCAGGCTCATTATCCATTAGACCTAGGTGTGGCTAAAGCCAAAGGCTATAAGGACTAGCTTAATATAATCCCAACTAATTTTGTCAAAAGCCTTGGATAGATCTTTTTTGATAAGCATACTAAATTTTTTGGAGGTCTTAAGGGAGTGGATGACCTCATGGGTGAAAATGATGCCATCAAGGATTTTGCTACCCTAAACATAGCTCATTTGCTCTAGGGAGATGAAAAGGGGTAGAAGTTGCTTCAATATGTTAGCTATAACTTTGGAAATTATTTTGTAAATAACATTGCAAATTTCTATGGGTTTGTACTTACTTGGCGAAGCGACATTGTCTTCCTTTGGGATGAGAGTAAGGAAGGTGGCATTGAGAGCTGGTAAAATCTAGTGAGTGGTGCGTGATTCCTCTACTAAATCCCAAACCCATTCTTTGATAGTTTCCCAAAAGAAGTGGAAGAAGTTGGTTGTGAATCACATGAGTTGTTTTGGCCACATTTACTTCATATGCATAGTCAGTGCTAACAACAGAGTTTAACTCTAGTTTCAAAACCAACCAATCGTGATTCAAGTCGGAGGTTCCGTTACGATTTATGATGACCGCAGATTTTGGGGTCATGTGGCCACCCCAGAAGTACATTTATTGCGTGGTTTTCTTGGCAGAAAAATTGGAGTGCCCCAAAAATTTATGCGAATTGAAAAACTTATCTCCATTTAACTGAAATTCTCCATATTTAGTGGAGCTGATTTAGGGGAAACTGGACAATATTTGTTGAGGCTTTATCTTGAGCTAGATTCGACCATTATAAGAGTGTGAATAGTAAATTTATAATATCTCAGATATTCTAGACTCATTAGTGAGGGTTGCAGAGCCATCAGAGGAATTTTAAGCATCATTTTTCTTTAGATAAGTTCTAGGGGCCACCAAGGCCACCAAGGGCCAGCAGCAGTGTGAGGCCTAGCGAGGGCAGCTAGAGGCCTTATTCAGGAATCCAATAGTCTATTTTGGATGTTTCAGAAATTATGGAAATAATGGTGAGGTTTAAAAATCTAGTAGAGGACTTTTTAAGGCCTATATGCTCCAGAGAAGTTCCAGGGGCCACTAGGGCCAGCATGTAGGTTTTAACCCTGTACAGAAATTATCTGCAAATGAATCTTAAAAAACAGAAAATAAAAAATAGCGAGAGCATAAAACATAAAAAAATATACACAGATATTTTCCCCTGGATCACAAATCAAGACAACCATCTTGATTTTTCGTTATATTCCTTTTAGTGTTACAACACATATATATATATATATACATGTCGAAGCATACATAAACCCCAATCTATTAACCTTGGATTAGAACATAATTGTAGTTCCCTTGACCAGATCTACAAAATACAAGGGGATGAAAACCATCATGCCCCAAAACCATGTGCAAACCCATGCAAAAAACCATAGGCGGGTCTTCCCACTGAAAAATAGGGTCCAAATTTTTTTTCTCGGGGCGCTACCCCAAAACCTGAACAGGGGGGGTCCACCCCCCTTGTGACCCGCCCACACATGATTAGTTGTGGAAAGAATATAACACATACCCAAAATTCTCCCACTTCTTATTTTCTTTCCGCAGGGGGCCACAACAGAGCTTAGTCATTAGCCCAGTTCTGCAACACCCATTGTTTCTCTACACCAAGAGAAATTTTGCGTGCTTACAGACTTCGTCAATGTATCCGCAACATTCTTCAAAGTGTCCACCTTTACCAGCAACACCCTTTTAGCCTCAACCATATCTCTCACAAAGTGATATTGAACATCAATGTGATTTTTCTTTGAATGATAAGTAGGGTTCTTAGCCAAGAAAATTGCAGTTTGGCTATCACAATCTATCCTTATAGCTTGCTGCACCAACCCCATACTTGAACAAAATCTCTGCAACCAAACTGCTTCCTTTCTTGCATGAGTGGCTGCTATGTATTCAACCCATGTATTTGAAAGAGCCACTACAGACTGTCTTTTACTCATCCAATTGACTGCACCTCCAAGTAGGCTAAACACATACCCAATTGTAGATCTTCTTTGGTCTAGATCTCTAGCCCAGTCTGCATCAACAAAACCATGATTGTCCAACACTCTTTTCAATCCTGGTCTGCCCTGGTAGCACAAGCCATAATCACTAGTGCCACGTAAATATCTGAAAACCCACTTCACTACTATCCAATGCTCCTTCCCTGGGTTTGACATAAACCTGTTCAAGACTCCCACTACATGTGCAATTTCTAGTCTAGTACAAACCATTTCATACATCAAGCTACCCACTGCACTTGCATATGGAACACGAGACATATCCTCCTCTTCTTCTTGTGTCTTGGGACACTGTTCAACCACTAGAAAATTTGGCGCAATTTTTTACGGCCACTTCGTCGCTATTCCGACACATAGTCGTCGCAAGAGCGATAGTTCAAGGACAGGCAAAACATGGTTTGCCATAACATCACAATTCCGATGCACTGACAAAGTGTCGCACTACCGATAGTTTTTCTGTCGCTTCCAAACAAGCATTGCTCTTCCGACGTTTCCCAAACCGTCATGCTTCCGATGTTTGTAAATTGTAGCAATTCAGATGAAATGTGGTCCGACATTTTGAACATCGCTCTTCCGATGTTTGTAAATTGTCACAATTCCGACGAAATGTGGTTCGATGTTTTGAATGTCACTCTTCCGAAATTTTTATACTGTCGCTCTTCCGACGTTTTTAAGCTGTCACAATTCCGACACCATACAAAAGTGTTGCAAGACCGATGCATTGCAAAAGTGTCACAAGACCGACATGTCCCATAGGCATCGCAATACCGACGCATTACAAAAGTGTCACAATACTGACCCTAGGAAGATCTATCACAATATAGAAGGACATCAAAATACCGATGGAAATCATTCAAGACGTCGGAAGACCGACGCTTACAAAGTGTCGGTATACCGACGACGGATTCAATTTAAAAAAAAAAAATGAAACTTTAAAACAGGATAGTAAATCTCCAATATTTGTTATGAATTGTGGGTGTTCCAATGACCATGAAATATTAATATAATAAACTACCCCGCAACGCTTTGACTATAAACAATAATATAAACATGGCTCTGTATTTCAAAAAACAGGTTTAAAATAGAAACAGGGCAACATTTTTTTTTTCCAATTGTTATAAGCATAATTCGACCGTGAAATATTAATATAATAAACCACCCCACAGCACTTCAACTATAAACAATTATTTTTTTTCACAAGAGAAAAAACGTTCTTTTGAATATATTATATGAAGAAAATCAGTCCATGAAGTCATTACATTTTCACATCTGATGATTGGAACCCAAATATCCATCCAGAAAAGTGGAAGTCCCACCCCAGACAATGATAGAAAAATACCCCATGTCACATATAGGGACATGATATAAAACCCAGTAACGGTCCACATGGAGATTATCGACAATCTAAGAAAGCATCCAAATATGATCGAGGCATCTATAAGAAAGTGAAATAGTAGTATGTAGAATAGTAAAGCAACAAATAGAGTATCGACGTCCATTTTTCCAAATACAAATTAAAGTACCCAAAATCCTTGAATAGAGAAAAATGCTAATCATGTGAGGAGTGTGATATGTCCAAAATATAAAAATACCATTAGACCATATCAATAAACCAGCAACATAGACCAGCATCGCTAGTTTTGAAGGCAGAGTGATAACCTATCAACACATAAAATAGTATCATAAAGCAAATACAGGAAATGTGTAGAGACATGTACTGTTGATATACGCCTCACACAGAAAGCATCCATGATAGAGAAAAAATATGTATAAACCCAGGGTCAATTGTATGTTATGGCTCGCTTGTTCCCGGAAATAAAAACCATCTACAGAAACCCAGGCTCACTTGTAAGATCAGGCTTGCTTGATTCCAAAATTGGTAACCATCTGTTGCATCCAAGATGTAAGGTTCAAGCACGCTTTTTTCCATTAGTAGCCCGCTATAGCATCCACCCTGGTCATAGCAAAAAGGTTCCTGTAGATATACAGAGAAAGATTATAATATGTAGACCATATAAACATGGCTCTATATTTCAAATAACAGGTTTAAAATAGAAATAGGGCAACATTTATTTTTCCAATCATTATGAACATAACTCGACAGTGAAATATTAATATAATAAACCACCCCGCGGCGCTTCGACTATAAACAATCATATACACATGGCTCTGTATTTCAAAAAGCAGGTTTAAAATAAAAACAGGGCAACATTTTGCTTTTCTAAGTAAAGTTAATCTATTAACAGTGGGAATAAAATTACAGCATGACCAAAGTCAAAACATTTCCCAGACTTATGGAAAATTTGTCATCAAAAAATCAAAAAAGAAGACTGCCCTCATATGGGGAAACCAGTCTTGAACGTTTATAGAATTCAAAAATATTACAGAGGTCTAGCACAATAATATAATCTAAAACATGCCGAATTAAGTGGGTCACGAAGCAAGAAAACCAAATTAACCAAACTACTCCTCCGGTGGTTCCTCGACGATTCGGCACCATCCTTCGGAAGGTCCAGGATCGCCAGGTATTATCTCCACATTCATGCCACCACTCCCCTCCTGAAGGACCGAATGCTAGCCAGCTTTTTCTGAGCTCAGACCCACCAAACGGCTGCATTGTTCGACCACTTGGGCCTCCTCATGGAAAACCATGGTGATTGAAGCTGTGATTCATGGGTGGTTCAGAGAGAAATTAAAGGAAAAAAGCGCAGTGCGCATCGTGGGAGAAGACGGTGAAGCGGTGGGGAAATGAGGAGCAGGGGAGCCCATACGGTGGCCAGATCCTAGAACCCGACCTCTCCCACTTCCAGTGTTTGGATAGCGACCTGCGTAATAATCACTGGACTAGTCTAAATACGAATTGGTTGAGGGGCTGGAGGGAGCACGCAGGGGTTGACCTCTAGTGCTCCCCCTGCGGCAACACATCCTTTGACGCAGGCAAGGCATGGGTGCAGTCTCAGCAGTGGGCACAAGACGAGACGGAGAAGCAGGATTCCAAGAAACCGAAGAAGACAAACAAAGACCAGACCGAGAGAAATGTAGATTTGCACCAAGGTCTAAGAAGTAGTTCAGCTGGCCACTTCTCCTTCTCATCACAGTGAGAAGGTAGTGTAACCCAGCAACCGGAGATCATCTGCAATTGAAAGGTTGTGGCTCGTCTGAAAAACCATAGCGAAACGCCATTTTATCTACCCGAATGCAATGGCATCGAAGAACGCCCATCATAATTAATCTCTCATTGATGAGAGCCAAAGGCCAGATCATATTGGAGCATGCAAAATCACTAACAGTAGTGGAGGTCCGATCTTGAACAACGTTAAAACTTAATGCGATTGATATGAAATCGCCACATCCATGTCCCATCGCCTTAAACGCCATCGAATGCACCCGCATCTGGGAACAGAGAAACTTGTGATTGAGGACACGTGGCAGAAATTGATTGGAGCGGATCTTTTTTTGGGTCACTTGTGCAGTGGAAATATGGACCCAAAAAATATTAGGGTGAATTTGATAAGAAATTCGCATCACAACTCTCTCTCCATACGCCAACCCAAATTCGGACCCAAAAAATATTAGGGTGGAATTCATTTGGTTTTCACTTCACAAAATTGGTCGATGTAAGAAGGCTATTTTGGAATGCGAATTTGGTTTGAATTATGGTTTATCGCTGTTTGAAGTCCAGCGGGCTCCACGGCTAAAGGGTTCGTTTGAAGTTTTGACAAAGGTTTTGTTATATATTTTATTTTATATAACGCGCTGCGGAATAGTTTTATTGTTTGTTAAGGTCCCACACTGGTTTTGGTAATATTTTGTTTTAAATGCGACGTATATATATATATATATATATATATATATATATATATATTTCAAATATATATTAAAAAAATTATAAATTGTGGACCCCAGGAGCATTTTAATAGATTTGTTATTTGCATAGTTTTGTTATGTTTTTAATATATGCATTGCATATAAAAGAAAAGGGTTGTGAGCCTGTTTCGAAATGTAGTTGTAAATTTTATTACTAGCAATTGCACCAAGAGGTGCAAGGGAACGCCGAAAGGAGGCAATAACATTACTTGAGCTCGCATTAGTGAGGCTCATTGACCTATTTGAGTAGAAGGATACAGAAATGTTGTCAATCCCTCTCAAGCCTCTAGAAATGGAATTGATATTGGTTGCCACAAACTGAAGCTTTTGTTGATTAACATAACTAAAGTTTGAGGTATGATAAACCAAGATACCCAATATTAGTGCTACAAATTCAAATCGGGGATTATTGTTAATATAAAGAAAATCAATTGCCCAATTTTGATAAACCAACACTAATCTCTGCACATAAGGCTACTTTAGGACTCTCGAGGGGATATGAAACTCGGCATGTAGAGTAATGTCATTGTGCAAAAATTCAACGCATGCCATGTTCACTGGACAAATAAAATATGGAACAATACACAATTAGAAAATGACATTGCAATAGCAAGTCAACAGAAGGTCAACACATGCGAGGACAGGTGGGTGACACTGTTAAAGATTATGTTAGTGATGACAAATCAGAACAGTGTCCTTAACATAGACCCAAAAATTTTCCATTTCATTCTAAGAAACCAACACAAATTATGCAACACCTATACAATTGGGTAGGGATAGAATAATGTGAAAGAAATATTAAGGGAAACTCTAAATTTCCATATACACTATTCAAATAAGGAGATACTTCAAAAAAAATTTATGAAAGCAATAACAATAAAGCCATTAAAAAATTGTCAAATTTGGAATTTTAGAAAGAATGCCCTCAATTGAAAAGTCAGATATAATCCATCTACAACTTTAGACTTCCAATATAACAAAAAATATATCTTAAGCATATCCAAATTTAAATATATTTAAATATGTATCAGGTGGGAAACCTAAAACAACTCTAAAATTGGTCTGTAACCTAAATTTCTTCCACAACAGGTTCAAGTGACTCCCAAATTCAAATACAGGATTCTACAAGATCACGGTAGTGCTTGGCATATTTTCTCTGTGCAAGGCAAATAAAACAATAGACCATTTTCTTTGAACCATGCTTGAGCAACATGCTAAAGAGATGCCTTCCACAGGTTTGTATCATAGTCTCAAAGATGTAAATATTGTCAAAACCACTGTCATAGTCTTGTAGGAAAAAAGCAATGGGCCATTCTCTTTAAACCACGTCTGACTAAGCAACATGCTGAAAAGGTGCCTTCCTCAGGTCTGTATCTGTCTCTCAAAAACATTAATATGATCAAAAGAACAACCATGGTCTTGTATATCCCTAGAAACCTACAAAGTAACTGATATCTGCCAAGGAATGAACCGTCATTAGCTAACCCAGAAGAGTGCCACAACTTACACATTAATTATTAGGATAACAACTTGTTTGAGGGCCAATCAACAAATAGCATAGCACCATTTCTTCGTTGTGAAATCATTGTAAAGATGTAAGAGGGTTACATGAGTATTGGTTGACACCTGAAAGGCATTAGATATGTGTAATAGGAGAACAAAAAACATAGAACGAAAAAGAAAGGTAGAACAAAAACTAAGAATGCATTTTCAACTTTTTTTTGTGTTTTTTTATAATAATGATGAATGGATTTGAATTTTATGAAAATAAGAGCAAAGAAGGAAATATTAAGGAGAAGATAAAAGAATGTGATAGAAAATGAAATATTTAGGTTGATCAAACCTGATCACCCTCCTTGGATACACTACATAAGAGAGAGAGACGAGCAAAAGGACCTCCTAAATGAGACAACATAAATAGGAACAAAAGAACTCAACAAGTATGACATGAGCTAAGTAGATATAAACAGTAATATGTTTCCATCCTCAAATCAAATACAAGTTCTGCTTATTAAAGCATATCCTAAAGATGAGTATTTATAATGAGATCTCCACGCCGAAAAATCCATGAGTGAATTCTATGAAAAATGGAAACTATTGGCTTGCCACTAACTGCCAAAAAAAAAACACTTACAACCCATGAATTAACATGTTATATTACCTAGAACAAATGGAGGGTTGTGAAGTATCACAACACAGTGATTTACTCAATGACCTAAACAACAAAAGTCTAACAAAAATGCTAATGAATTTGGCATACATGTAGTCAATGAACTTTGAGGATAATATATTATAGATTCAACATGTTAAAGTTTTCATTGTCTGCTAGACAAGGGAATGAAATAAAAATTGCAGAACAATGTAAAAAATATCCCCTAGGCATTTATAGATATGTTTAACGAAAGAAAAGGGAGAAACACATCAGTCAGGGTTACCCTTTAGGTTGATGCCTTACGAAAAGGTTAAATGAAAAATCCATACAACTTTGTAAGACTGCCTCTTGAACAGTAATGTTGGTATAATGCATTAGGTGAGATTTACAAAGTTTGTATCAGGGAAAGTCCAAAGCCTTCCAAGCCATATTTTTCAAGAAAATTCTAAATATGCTCACAGGCATGAAATATTCATCGGATTTTAGTTAATCTATTATAAAAGAATAGACAGTAGAACTCGGCTTGAAGAGATATCTGCACCTCAAAAATGGTATATTAACTCTATTACCAGAAAAAAAATTCTATTTTTTGAAAGTGAAATCCGTGTTCGAGAATGTGGTTTAAATAATGAAGAAAAAGAGATTAACTCATGCATAGGATATCCAAAAGGAAAATTTAGTTTTAATGTTAAGAAGAACAATACCAGATGTTAATATACACAGCCAAATGATTATAACCACTATTGTAACTCACCATCTATTTATAATCAGAGGACTGCTTCACACTACTTGATATGTCCTCAATAACTTCAATTAAGACTTTTATATCAAAGTCACTTAAAATAAATCATAGTAATCTGCTTATTGTAGGTTGTGTGCTAGTTCACAGTTAGCAAGACCTTGGTCAATATATAAGCTTATTTTAAGCAATGATTTGACAGATATCAGTCCAAAAACTAGAATCTATGGATTTGTTCCTAATTTATTTCAGCCTAATGCATAAATTAATCTAGAAGTGAAAATGGCCTTTAATCTATAAATTTGAATTCTAAGTCTTATTAAAAACTCGGCATAAAGACAACATTGTATAAACGCAGTATAAAAGAGAAATAAAAAAAATGATGAGAATGATACAGAGAATTACCGTGCAAAATACAAGGTTTCCTTAAACCTTAAACCTTCCATATCCTTACGTTGAATGTTCGGTCATTTCACATAGAGCTAAAGAAAATCAACCATGCACTCAGGGTGTCAGAACTGTACAAAATACATAATCACCAATAGTTTCTATACTAAAGAAAAATAATTTCTGATTATTTGTTGCATCAGTTTGGAGATATTCTGGTTAGATCGAGGTGATAAACTCTGCAAGGAAAACATTAAAAGTGGATCACTATGGAAATTATCTATTGTGGGAACAAATACAGACCTTGGTCTGTTTAACATCTGTTTCACTTTACTTATCATGATTCATGGTATAGACATTTAGGAAATGAATGATTTTGTTGTGAGATATTCAATCCACAGGCAAATAAATCAGGTTGGGAAATAGAAACATCACATTGTAACAGAGGTCTTGGGCATAGAATAGGGGACTTGGGTTTTTTGGAATCAAACTTCAAGTTAAGATGCTCATTTGAAGAATGGCACAGTGAGCCTTAGCATGGATTTGGGAGTACCAATTTGAAGTGCAGGTAGGGAATTGTACAATAGACCAGTTAGATTTCTGGACCCTACAACAAAAGTTTCTTCTTCTTTCAAAATGTGTTTCTCATTTTCTGTAACCAATGTGGGACCTGTTCTTGTTTCAATTAGGGATGGATTAGAATTTGTTATTTCTCTGGATGATCACACTCTAGGTAGCCCCGGAGGCTATTTGGGGGTGATGAGTCTAATAGGTCTCAATGAACTGTTGCCCTCGCCGGGGAATACTATTGCAGTGGAATTTGATACTATTTTGGATGTTGAATTCCATGATCCTAATGGAAACCAGTACCTTCAGCACCAGTACCTATTCAAAAAAGAGGGTGCCATAGTCATTCATGCGTGCAGAGAGGGTGAACTGCAGGCATTGCAACAGGAGGTGTTGTTGTTGTTGCATTGGCCACTAGATTATTTGTCTGGTTTTGTTACAAGCGCAGAGTATTGAAAAGGACAGACAGATTTAGTTCATATATTTTGAAATTGCCTCGGAAATTCACCTACAAAGAGCTCAACAATGCTACGAAAGACTTTTTTTGAATGTGATTGATAATCGATAGTTGCAAGCAAGGGTAATCCCCTTATGAAACCCAAATTTCTGAGCATTTTCTAGAACCTGATGATAGAGTCATTGTAATGAACAAGTGCCTAGGTCCATATTACGTCCAAATCTACCAAGCACCAAGATCTATAAAAAAAATCCACAGTATCTGTGAGCTAAGAAGAAGAGGCAGAAAATGTATTATGCTTACCTATTCGAATAGTGGTTGGGGTTTTCCATGGAAAAATTTGACAGAGCCCATGTATTATTTCTTATCATTGAAATTCTGGCAGTATCATTCAACTGGGCAAGCACCTGCCTCAGAGCTCCATGACTGAGGGCAAGATCCCTAAATGTTGCAGAGTCTCCAGCAATATTTCCCAAAGCCCAAACAGCCTTACACGAACACCAGTTGAACTCAAAGTTGGGTACTATTTTTTTAAATCAAATTCCAAAATTACAGACATATAAAGATAGTTGGGAAGAATAATTTTATGCCTCTAAAATAAACGTGCTAACTGTTCTCGAACATTATCATTCCCAGAGGTAAGAAGTTCCACAAATATAGGCAGTGCCCCGTAATCAATCACAACCTTTGTATTCTCAGAGGTTCCTGAGACTATATTAGTCAAAGCCAAAGCTGCTTCAAACTACATTATCAATCACAAGGTATCACCATCAAAGCTATAATTTTAAGATAACAATTTATCCACCATTGAAACTATAATTTTAAAATAGATACACCTAGTGATATAGACACCTAGTGAGAGTAGAGGTTAGGAAATTATAATAAGAATTATTACAAGATATCACTCACAGTGCAGTTGATTGTTCATTGTCTGTTGTAACTATAATTTTAAATAAGACACACTTAGTGATATAGACACCACCAAGTGAGAGCAGAGGTTATGAAATTATAATGAGAATTATTTCAATATATCATATTACTCATAGTACAGTTAATTGTTTATTGTTTGGTGTAATAATTGTTTATTATTTATAAACACAATCAAACATATTATGAGGGACGGTGATGAAATTGACAACGGTCTCATAACAAACCATAACGGGCACATCCCCTAGCAAGATAGACTTTGAATAAGAAAGAAAGCAAAAAAAAGTGATTACTTATAGGATCATAGGCTTCCTAAAGAACAAGATCCATAACAGCATCTGTAACCCCTAAAGCAACACCTCTCTTTGCAAGACGAATTGCTACATCTTTCATATGTAGTCTAGCAAATTTTCTGAGCTCATCACAAGAAAGAGGATCAAATACAACTATCTCATCAAGTCTATTCAATAGCTCTGGCCTGAAATGTCTTCTAACCTGCAAAAATATTCAAAGGCATGTCAAAGTACTGCAGCCAACTTTGTGATAAAATTATATGAAAAATATGTATACACAGAGTCCAGGAGAATGAAAACGGTGAGTGTATGTGGTAGTTGCTGAGAATCGAAGCAACTAAATGCATAGTGTATGTGACTGTTCGTGGAAATGCGGCTACTAAAACGGCAATGAGTCTATCTCGATGGTTTGTATGTGTGGATTGTTGCTACAGTATTTTCGGACCGATTTCATGGAACATACATGCAGAAACTAGTGCATGTGCAAACCTAGAAGTAAACCCGAGAGTGTGATCGTAACCAAAGGCCTATGCGGCCCTAAATATCTCACCAGACATGTGGCACTCCATGATAAAAGACACATGGTGTGTGGATTTGAGTTTTCAAGGCAGTCCAAGTGTAGACTCGAAAATAGGTGAAATGTGGCACCACATAGAGATTCGGACATGTGCCAATTGGTGCAAGTGGTAGACAATTGGCATGCTCGAAACAACGAGGTGATGCGGGGGAATGACATAGTAGGGAGGGAAAATATTAGAAAAGCCCCAAATGTGGAGAATCAGAAGCTCGTCACCAACCCTCGAGATTGACAACTTTACATGATGTAACTATATAGAAAATACACAAATGGAGAAATCATAGCTACAATAAAGTAACCATATATAACAATAAAGTTCTTTGATTTCATCACGAGGGAGTAGTAATGGGAGAAATCATAGTGAACAATAAAGAAACATGCATCAGTTACTTACAATCAAAATAGATGAAAAAAACACATGCCAAAAAACTAGATAATAATCATGAACAAGCTTAATATTGAATTATGAAGGCGTAAGTGAACTTACAAAATGTGACGATGTACAGATACGGGTCAAGCGCGTATATGACAAAAAATATCCCTGAACATGACCCCATTTGACAAGTTGTATTGCTCATGATGCAAGAGGATTTGTACCTACACTTGCACAAGTCAATCAAAATCCATCATTATCTATACAATAAATACAATGTAAAATCGATGTATGATATTTTTACTCTAAGATGCATTCTTATGATAATTTTAGAAGCAGTATGTTTGTGCAAACATGTCAAAAACATACCTGAATAAGCTCTCTTCATTTTCAAGAACAATTTATTAAAGTCGCATGAACTTGGGAACAAGCCTCCCACGTATCCGAAAGAGTAGCAACTCAAATCAATGTGGATCTTTTGTTATGCTATATGTTGGATGGGAGGTTTTCTCGAGATTAAAGTCGCTCTCCAATAAATTATTCTCTACTAAGCACAAGCTGACGCACAGGTGGAGTTGTGCTCATGGCCCCTCATCACATCACTCTCAATTCTCCATATCCAATCTATATTTCATTTTTTACTTTTCATGTTTAAAAAAGAATATTCAATAACTAATAAAAAAACAATTTCTAAACAAAAGTACGCAAGGAAACATTGAAATGGTAATGCTGACATTAAAAATAGTATGATAAATGAGTTTTTTATATAACACAAAAAAACTGTTCCCAAGTAATAGTAACGCTTTGTCTCATAATAATACAATATTTTACATTATCAAATTTTCTTTTTCTTCTTCCCTATTTCTAAAGCTCTTAATTACATCATCAATATCATCATGTCCAGCTCCTATTTCGTGCCTTTTCGATGCTGCTAGCAGCTAGTTAAATGTCCGTTATTGCTCTCATCCGATGGTAGGGCGTACTCACAAAAATAGATAATATTAAAATTTTGCAGTTATCGATTTTTTTAATGTATTCAGAGCCCAGTTTGATGGTAATAATAAAAAAAGTTACCAATGAGATTATTTATAGTGCCCACCAGTTTGGCCTATTGGGTTCTTACTTACTGTCTTCTCACGGTGAAGTAGGATCCTCAGAAACGATATATCATTTAAATGAAACATTATAGATGTCAAAATTATAGTTAGAAAAAATTATGATGAAATTAATTACATCACATTCACTAATGATGGCATTATCGACTTTGATCTCCACTACTAATAGTCGATTTCTAACAAGGCTAGCATCTACCTATCTTAAACTCTAAAAAGCTGGGTTTATTTTAAATAAGTAAATCTTATTTAGTTGCAACAAGTTATTAGACATTAAATTTATGGTTCAGTATAAAACATATTGAAGGTGTTGATTTCCTTACGAACGTTGACATTTCGGATGCTTGGGACACGCCCCAAGCTGCTCGTGACGTTCAACTACGCTCGATAGCCAAAATGGGAGGCGATCTTTTTATCGTCCTCAGTAGTTTTTATCATCCCAAAGTCATCACCCTACATTAGCCACTATGATATGTATTTTTAATCATATTTGATAGGATTATATCTGTTGGAAGGCGATACAATTAATTATAAGATGTTTAGCTACTTAATTTTACAATTCTTGCGACTAATTTCAAGTACGCCGTGACTACAGCTAACATGATAATGCCCTTTTTTTCAATCCTAGCTGGTTGCCTTGGAAATTATCGTGCGAAACTCAGCATCAAAAATATTGAAGTCAGAGATGTGTTTAGTAGCACACTTTTATTTTAGGCATGCTGGGAGAAAATTAAAGCTATTGAATTAAAGTTGTAATTTACCTTGCGAGTCCGATTAGCATTTTCTTCTTTAATTTGCCTTTTTCTCTTTTAAATCATGGACAAGAGTTCTCTCACTCACTCTATATAATTGTAGGAGATGCTCGTATTAGAGTTAAATTACGGTACATCCAATTGTCCACAGTATATTAAAATATTTGCCAAACTACGGGAGTATCATTATTACACATCGATGTACCGACAAGACGATTGAACAGAGAGACACCGGAAATGAGTTAAATTTCAAATATGTGGATTGAATTGATCCTGGAAACATGTCATTTTACATTAAGGCACCCAAACATTGGAGCAGATAATTAAGACATTAATTCTGTAGATATATTGTTGGAGCAACTGCTAGTAAACTTTTGTTGTGAAGACCTTGAGGACATTTTTTGGAGCCAACATTGTTGAAAGTTAATGGTATAGCATTGTTGGAGACTGATCTTGAAGGGCCTTGAAGTGGCTTTTTACTGGAGCAACTAGTGAAAAATCACTTATAGAATTTAATTACAGGCATCTTTCTGTCTTCCATCACCTTTTTTTCCCTTTCAATATCCTTTTTATATACAATTTTGTTGATATTTAATGTTTGAAATCATGTTATAATTCTCTTTATTATATGTGTTTCGAGGACTTTCCCTTTGAAATACCCAAAAATACCACGCAATTTTATCTTCCGGAGATGCATGTCTATACCCTATCGTTCAATATTTTGATTGAGTAGTAGTAAACATAGAGAGTTAGAGCTCTTGACTTGGTTTGGTTGAGCCCATTAGATCTCTAACATCTACTAGGTGAGAACCCCCTTGAGTTGGAGTGAGAGCTTTAGCCCGAAGTGAAAAGAGGTTGGTGAGGTGACCAATGGGAGCTATTAGAATTCACACATGGTATCACACTAGCTTTGGGGACTTTATCTTGAGAAGTCGATATTTTGCCTATATCAATTCTCTAAATTATTTACACACTATTGTTAAGGAACTAATAATGAGAGTGATGTTGAGAGGTAATTTTGGAGTATAAGAAAACAATACCATTGAAACTAGGGTTCTCTAGTCCCTTGGCATTCCTTCACCGTCTAAAAGGCTTTGCCAGATAATTTCACACTTATAAACCATGCATAACAGACTTAAAAAGTAACTTAATGCAGTCCACAAAGGCTAATACATACTCATAATTCCTAATTTCATATTGTACGATATGATGCAAATTATTCAAACATGAAGCAATGAAGACATGCAATGTCTAGATTTCAAGATTGATGAACCAATATGCAGAAGTTATGTAAAACTACAACTTTATGATTCAATACTGTGGTCCTAACTCCATGGAAGGAGTACGAGCGTGTAGTACATGTAACATGCATCGTGCATTATCAGATTCTTAAAGTTGACAAACCCAACTGAAAGGTCATCTACCTCATATCAATTCCTTCCATTTGTCTTTTATATTATATTCCTATAAAAGTGTCAAATTTCTCTCAAAGCTAACCTAACCACTAAATAAAATAAAAAATAGTTGAGATATGATTGAGAAATGGTCATTTATTTACTAGAAAGGATCTTCATAATTTCTTTGGTTGTTTTTCATCTCAAGAAACAGAAATGACCTACGACTATCATGATGTAACATAAGAAACAACAGCCGGTGCAATGGCCATTTCTAAGTGCCAAATGATGTCCATTGAGACATAGCCTTCTTTGATTTGGCAATTGCTTCATGGGAGTTTCTAGAATAGAAATGGAACACTCTGCTGTACTTGGCATTTCCGGTAGTAAAAAGGGAGAAAACCTTCATTTTCCACGGGAAATAATTTCAAACCTTTCCTCCTTTTTTCAAGATAACCTAAATCACAAAAAATATGAACTATACTCACACATTCTTGGATAATGTGAAAGTGAAAGGAATGAAGCCCTCACACAAGTGATATGCACACATGTGCACTTGAGACAATAACGATTTTTATGTAGCTTGGAAATGCAATGCTTGTTTTCTACATTTAAATGTAGGCGTTTTTAAAAGCGAGGAGAAATAATAGTCGCCAAATTAATAAAGCGTTCTTTGGGAAAAATTTAAAATCTTTATATTGGGTGATTAGAAGATAATAGAGAGTATTGAATCTTTGAAGATTCTTGACATTGTGTTTAATCTTGAATAACTCAAATGATTATAAATATAGATTTAAGTGGATGGGATTCTTTTTTTCTAGTATGTCACTCAAAACTGCTTATGTCAAAAGCAGACTTGTATGATGGCTAGCGATTTGATTATACTTCTAGGTTCAATGTAAAAGTATATTAATATATTGGAGCACGAATGATAAAATCTGGAGAATTGTTTGCTCATGAGTATATCCAGGTCCAAGATTGACGAAACGTTTCTCAAGTGGAGCTATTGGTTATTGATGAAGCATTACAATTCAACATTGCTGTTGTAAATGCTGCTCATGCCATATTTAGTGTTTACATGTCTCTGCATATCAGGGTGATAATTAGTATACATGAACCAACCACAATCACGATTTTGTAACCATTCGGTTTCCATGGATAGTGATGATGATATTAACTCCTATATCGGTGACCTATATCTATATGAGAATAGACTCTCACCATTGACCTTGGATGATGGTTGTATGGATGTGACCTTTGGTATGTCATCGTAAAATCCCCAAATATCGTAAAATCCGATCGAGAACTAAATCTCATCACTTTCTGACCTGAGTACTACCCTTGTGATAAAGTTGATGACTTTCAGATCTCCGATTCTCTACCACCTTTGCACTATACAGGCCATCAATATAGATCGAGACCAGGGAAATTCGCTCTTTGGGTGTTGAGATGGATGAGTTTTCGAACTAAATCCATAGCTAAAACTTCACGAAAGCTGGTGGAGTCTGATTCATGGGCTACAGGACACATCTTACACATCCTCTTTGGAAACTAATCCGAAAGAACGATTGGAAGACATCTAGAGAGAACTCCTATAGCGTCACACAATCCAATGGAATTGACCAAAAACCCAAATAGAGTCAACCCTACTATAGGAGGGAAAGGGCCCCTACAGTAAGAACTTACATTTTGCAAGAGCCGAGGGATGAATGTTGTTCTACAAGAGCTGAGGGCGAATCTTTGAAGCAGAATCTCGATGCAGAGAGGCGAGGAGTGAATGCCGAGGGCAAATCGTTGAATGCCAAGAGCTTGAGGGCGAGAATGCGCGATGTTGAGGGTGAATATCGGGGGCGAATGTGACAGGAGATGAGGAAACGACAACCAGGGCGAGATGCTATTATACGAGATGAGAGAGTCAGGGCGATACGTACATGCGCAGAGGGCGAATGTTGAATTACATGAGCCGGGAGCAGAATGTTGTCTATCGCAAGATTTGAGGGCGAATGCGAAAGCTGATGCTTGCCAAAGATCAGTAATGTTGTATAGAAGGCTGAGGCGAAATACGCTGTGATACTCAGCACGTTAATACGAGTTTTTAATAAAAACACGTATACCGATGAAATAGAAATATACGCATCACACTGTATTTTTTTGGTAGTATAAAAAGCACCCGATTTTTGAAAGTGGTGATGCAGAAATCACCCCTTTTTCCTGTGCACATTTTTGACACTCTAATATTTATTATATAAAAGTATGAATATTTGTTTTAAAAATGTACAGTGATTTTCATGTTAATTATTAAAGACGATATTGATGCACGATCAACTTTTTTTTAAGTGAGTGATTTTCATGTTAATTTTGAAGTTCGATTGATGCAGGCATCTAACTTTTTTTTAGAGTGGTGATTTTCTATAGCCTAGGGTAATGAAAATGCAAAATCTGATAAAATACATATATGTATATATATATATATATATATATATATATATATACATATATATATATATATACATATATATATATATATACATATATATATAAAACAAAATTAAACCAATGATAAAATTTAACTCGTAAAAATAAAAATTTTAAACAAAAATAAATAAATAAAATCAAAAACATTCGAAAAATTATATCAAAGAAAATGAAACACGTAAAATCTTGAAAAAATAAACGTCATAATTTAAGATAAAAATTAACAAAAAATTTTAAAAAAAAGAAACATCAAAAACATTTTTTCTAAGTTATTAAAAAAAACCATATAATTAAAAAAAATTTAAAATAGAAAATTTGAAAAATAATTTAAATTACTAAAAATTAAATTTAGATTAAAAATAATAAAATACAAAAAGAAAAAATTTAAATTAAATTTTAAATTAAAAAAAATAATAATAATAACAAGAAAATAATAAATTTTAGATCAATATGTATAATGAAACAAAAATAAAATTGAAAAATGAAATATAATTCAAAATAAAAAAAATCTATCGATATGATACATGCAAATAATAAAAACAAATCTCCATAAATTACACTTTTTTTTAAATGAAAATAATTATGAATATGTAATTTAAAAATGAAAAAATAAATAAACAAAATTTGAAAAAATTAAGTCAATGATTTGTCAAATTTAATAAATAAATTTTAAATTTTTATAAAAAATAATTAATCTAAAATATTAAAATTTAAAAAGCTAAAATTAAAAAAAGAACAAAAAAATTAAAAATTAAAATTTGAATTTATTTAATTTTTGAATTCCCTGAAAAAATATTAAAAATTAAAAAAAATAAAAAAAAGAATTTTTGATCGATGAGTGAATCTGTAATCTACGACCTCTTGCCCGGTGGCGTGAAGGCCAGCCGCTTGGCGGCGGGGAGGCCGCCACAGCCCCCAGCTCACCCAATGATGACCTCCTGCCACAGGCGGGAGGGCCGAATCACGCCCGGCGGCGAGCCTCTACCACCACAGGCGGAGGGTCAGTCGGGAATCGCCTCCCTACGACGCGAGGCCAATTTGGGTGCCACTCTCGTGGGCGTGAGGCCGATCTCGCTCTGTCGGCCTCTTTTGATTAGAGCAGGTCTTGAGGTTTCCCTCACTTCGCCGCGGAAGAAGCGATTCCCAGAGATCAGCCTCGTGATCGACCTCCACTGTCAGCCCAGAGGCGATTCCGAGAATACGACACCATGGCTACGGAGGCGATTCCGGAATCGACCTCCCTTCCAAATGTGAGCGTGGGTCGGCCATTGGGCGAGGCGAGGGCTACATACGACCTCCTCGCCCACTTGGTGCAGCCTCATTGTCCCACACAAATGAAGAGTCGATTGGGTCTCCACCCTTTTGATCAAAAAATTCTAATATTTTTTAATTTTTGTATTTTTTTATTTGATCTGTAAATCCAAAAATTTAACATTATAATTTAATTTTTCTCTTTAGAAATTAATTTATTTTAATTTTTTTATAATTTTTATTTATATAAATTTACTCTAAATTTATTAATAATTTTTATTAAATTTTGTATTTTTTTCTTCATTAGATTTTTTTAATTTTTATATATATGTATATTTTATTGACCAAATTTTATATTTAGTTTTTATTTAATTTTTTAAATTATAATCAATTTTGTATTTTTTTTAATTTATTTAGTTGTCTTTTATTTAAATTTTTATTTTTTATTATTATTTTTTTAATTCAAGTTATACTCTTTTTTTATTTCATTAAAAATTGTATTAAAATTAGATATATATTTTTTTAATTAAAATTAATATTTTCAAATTAATTTGTTTTTATATTACTTTTTTATTTATTATGTTTTTTATACCTTTAGTTTTTCAATTTTTCATTTTTAATTGATTTTTAAAGTTTTTTTTAATCTTTTTATTTTAACAATGTTTTTTTTCTCTTTATATTTAAAATTTATTATTTATTTCAAAAATTTATTGTTTATTCATTTATTTATTAACTATTTAATATTTTTCTCTTTTTAAATTTAATTTGTTATTTTAATATTAACATTTTTTTTAAATTTAATAAAATGTAATATATATATTTTTTAATTTAGATTCCTATATATATTAATTTTTTATAATTTAAATTACATTTATTTTTATAATTATTTTTAATATATATATTTTTTAAATATAATAATTTTTATTGTATCATATTTTTACTAATTTTTACAGTTTTTTATATTTGATCTAAATAATGCTAATATATTTAATCTTTTAAAGTTTTAAATTTATTAAAATTTATATATTTTTTAAATTAATAAAATTATGAATTTAATAAACATTTTCTTTTTTTCTTTTTCAGATTTGATTTCTATATTTTTATTTTTTAGTGAAATTTCTTCTTTTTTCTTTTTTTTAACTTATAAATTTAATATTTTTATTTTATCTTTTTTATTTTTATTTTTTTATTTCTATATATTTTTGAAAATTTTTTAATCTTTTAAATTTATTTTTTTATTTTTTATTTTTTTCTAACATTTTTAGATTTTTTAATGATGTTTGAATTAAAATGTTCTATATTTTTGTAGTTTTTTACTTTTTTATTCCTACTATATGTTTTTAAATTTTAAGCTTTAAAATGTTTTTATTTTTTAAATTTATTTTTCTTTCTTTAAATTTTTAGGTTTATTTTTCATGTTTGAATTTTTTAAAATTAAAAAAATGTTATTTCTATTTTTAAAGAAATGCTCAAAAAATATGACACAATATTATTCGAGATCAACCTGGGTTTTTGTTTTGAGGTGTGTTTTTTCAATCCTTTTTTTCGAAATAATATTTGTTTTTAGCTATAATTTTATAAAAATGTTGAAATTTGACCTTTCAAAAAAAACTGACGTGCTTCCGGAACTACACTTTTTTTGTTTTTTGAGTGTTTTTTTCATGTTTTTTGAGTCTTTTTGTTAGGATCTCTGTTTTTGATAGCTTCTGTAAGTGTACCTATTTCATCTGCATTAACATTGTTTAAATCATTTTTATGTAGCGCGCCATATAAGTGTTGACGCCATAGTTTTTAATTTTGGATGTAGCGTTGCACTCATAATGTGTCGTTACTACCGACGGGCGACCAGAGCGTCCGCACTAGTGCGACGCAGTACGCGCCTCCAAACGTCGCCAATTCAGTAGCACTTTAATACGATGTATCGCACTTGTACATTTGGAAACACGTCATGTATTAGCTGACGTTTTCGTGAGTGCATGATGTCACAATTGCGATGTCTTCTTCCTAGAGACGTCGCATGAGTCAAAGTACGCTATCTAAGTGTGAGTGTGACGGAGCACTTTTTCTTCTGAAAATTAGCTAGATCGATATAAAGCGACTGTTTAAGGCGAGATTTGAAAGATTAGGAAATCTCTAAAGCATTTGATCAAAGTCATCAAGGACAAAGTCATCTGAAATCTTCCCCAAATGTACTAGTGAACTTTACACAACTTTACACCTACATGAATTGGAACATTCATCGACTTCTACTATCTCGTACGTATTGAACCTCTGCAATTGTTGGCTCGAGGTCTCGACGGGAGTTCGTGCTAAAGCGTATGCCAACAAAGGAGCCATATACTGTCGGCCATTTAAACGACAGCCTGCTGCGCGGGTGAGGGTCTCACTCGAAGTAGTATGGGTGGAGTGTTTGGAACGAGTTTATGCCTTAGGAAAGATGAGTACGAAATAAACGAGCTATGTTAAGCCCTATGATACCGAATCACCTTATTCTGCGAGAGACCAAGTGGGTCTCTATTAGCATCCCGTGCTTTAGTTCTATAGTGTATGCTTACGCGACGGGTGCTTTGCTTGTTGCACTGTGAGCAGAATGAATCTACGTTACATAAAACACAATTACATGAATCTTTCACATTAAATAAAAGCATGCAATCCAATAGTGCGACCTTTCAGTTCAAAAAGTATGAGATCGGTTCTCTATCAGCCTGTTAGTAGAACCATTAATTCTTACACAGTTCCCTTGAGCTGCTTTCTGGCCCGATGGGAGTCACTTCTATAGATTGGACAGATCTACCTTGCTCACCAGAGCTAATGGAATCCTTTCCCAAAACCCCAAACCAGATAGCTTAAGCCTACAATTCCGATCAATAGCTCTTTTCATTTCTCTACCTTACAATACAAAATGTTCCTCTAATTTTAATAATCTAGCCTAGACTTTCCTATGGTCCACAAACCGTGGTTTTCGGACCCCTGGTTTACCCTTTTACTCATTACAATGCTTTCGAGGCTTTGACCCACCCCAAAACCACTGCGCTAGACAAAATCTAATAAAAAATATTCCAAAATGGACTAGTTTCACAACTCGTAGGAGATCCTGTTCCAACAATCTACCAACATAATCTTATGACTCGTCCCGAGTCATTGCAGTGGTGTGACCTCGATATGTGCACGCAAGGTATCGAGAGCGATGATGAGTGTAGGGTGCACTTCCTGACTTTGGGCAGCTGCTCGTTGCACGATAGTGATAAGCTTCAGGGAGGCAGGGTCGTCCGGAGCCGTGGTAACCTTCTCTAATAACCGGTGGAGGTGCACGATGGCGGTATGAGCATCCTAGGAGATCTGGAGGGCGGTATCACCCCATGGTCTCAACCGCTTTCTGACGACGTGCTTGGCGTGGTGGAGAGCTGCAATCGTGTCCATGAAGGCTAGGCACTGCACAAAGACGCGGGAGGGCAAGGTAGCTTTGACCTAATCAAAAGTGGCCTCCATCTGTCATAATTCCTCCTGGACACACTGAAGTAGGGGGTGGAATCGGATCGCTATCCAGAGCTACGTAGCCATCTCAACCAACTGTGTGCCTTGAGTAAGCTGCTCCTGAATAATATTTGTTGCTTCTGTGACCAATGAAACCCGCTTTACCCAAACATTAGGGGGTATTTCATGCTTCTGCCATGCAGTCCAGCCACGGTGATGGATCTCTTGCAACACGGCGGTGGATAATCCTTGTAACACCTTTTGGGATAGTTGCGCCAAATCTATTTGTAGGTCCGTAGCTATTGGGGCGTGGTCGTGAACTAAGACAGTGCAAGGGAGCGAACAAATATGGCTTTCATTGGTTGGTAATCTGGGACTGCGGAGAAGTCGCAACATATCCCTATATCTCTATGTTCCTTCCTTGTGCAGGACTAGTCATGACTTGATGGTGACAGTGTTGGTGGTGAACCGTGGCACTGGCGTACCTTCTTCCATGGTATCGTCCGAGGCCATCCGGCTAGGTCCTGCGATCTTTACTGGGTTGCGAAGGTCCGTCACGCAGCTGTGGTGCCACTTTGTGTGGGGTTCACAGTCAATTCCCCTTGTAGGGGGTCAGCGACCAATCAATTGATCAATCTCAGCATCCCCAGACCCTCGCAACATGATGTCTACGGGTGCTGAACAGATAGGTGCTGAAGCGTTCAGTGGTTGACGGACTGCCATAGCAACAAAAATGTCAATGATTCCAGTAATCTAGTAGGAGGATAACAAAGGCGGGGTGTAGAGACAATATGTATCCGGTTGCAAAGTTATTATGTTGACTGTATACTATCTAGAGCTATCTAGTGGTAGAGTAACCCTTTCATGAAACTTACCATCGATTTTCTGGAACAATCTTACCATAAATTGCCGCATTAATGGCCAGCTGCCCCTTTTGCGTAGCTGTAAGGTTCCTTTCCTACCAAAGTGCGGTGGTCTGACGATCGTTATTTGTACCTGAGGGCTTTGCCACAGATCTTCAGACCTTGGATGACGCCTGCATGTTGTTTGAATTAAAGATGGTGCCAGGTGTTTTCTAACACGGTTTAGGTACCATTCCAGTAACTTGGCCACCATACTTCTTGACAAGCATGCTTTTCCCTTGGTGAGGGTGTAGGTGTGCGGCAAGGCTGCGTCAAGCGGACTTGTGCCATCTGTCACCTGAAATGTTTTCAAATTCTCCCAATTGCATGTGGGCTGGTGTAGCTCCGTAGTCGAATGCAAGCCTAGGTCATGGGTAACTAGGTGAGCTTGTTTGGGTGGGGTCCTATCACACCATTGAATTTTGCATGTCAGCAAGTATCTGTGTGGGTCCTTTGACGTCGAGATCCGTCTATCAGCTGGGGTTTCCAAGCACAAGATTATCCCACTCTGACACTCCTCCCAAGTGCGGAATACCAACCCATGCATATCCCACCAACGCACAGGGCTAGTGGCAGTGCCCCTAGCCTGTGTTCCTTGGGAAATTCAAATTTGAATGCACATAAAAACTCCTTAAGTTCAATCCCATCCTTAAGATAGGGCAGGTCTCTTACCTCAGAGGAGATGCAGCGGAAGTTCCTGGTGACCCGAAGACATCAGAGTGCCAAACCCTCGTGCAACCAACCTTGCCAATTCTCCCGTTCCTCATCCGAGTTGGAAAAGAATTCACTTTCCTTTTCCCAGAAGAATACTCCTTCTGCCGTAGGGTTAATCCAGTCTTCGTCCTGCGTATTCAACTTGTAAATGTGATCTATTTCTTCCTCGTCACACGCTGGCTTTGTATACCACGCACCTTCCGTGGGATCTAGTGGTACTATTATGCACGTACCATTATTCTCAAACACCATGATGTGCTTTTTGAGATTGGTGACACCCCCCATATCTATAGCCCAGTCCAGTCCTAGGAGTGCAGGGTAAGGATCCTCATCCTCCACAATTTCTATGACTTCAAAGTCAGCTAGGATTTTTACTCCTTCGATATCTACCATGAATTTTGGCAACTTTCCCAGAGGGATGATCTTCTGTTGATTCGCCATGCGTAGCTGGATCGTGGACCATTCCAATTTAGGCTCTCCCATTCATTGCCATGTTTTCTTTGGTAATACGTTCGCATCTGACCCAAGATCGAGAATAACTTGATCCATCTCATAGTCACCAATCTGCGCAGTCAACCGCATTTTTCTTCCGGTGTGTTTTTTATAGCTGTATAGTTTGTGTACATCCTTGGTCCTAGGAATTGTATGGGGTTGGGCTGTGTAGCTATGCAGTAATACTTGAAGGTTTTCTATAGCCTATGGGTTACGTAGCAGCTTCAGACATGCCTTCAGAAAGGGCTCAACCCCTTCCTCTATCTTGAAGTGCATTGGAAGCTACGCAGGAGCTTCTAGTGTTTCTTCCCCTTGGATGTTCAATCCTTCCTGAGAGGTCGTAGGATCCCTAGCCAATGCTTCCTTGGCTCCATGGGTGACCATACTGCTGTGTGTCATGACTTTCACACTCGAGTCTACATTCCTTAGCTCGGTTGTAACTCTTTGCACATTCTGCGTAGGGGTTAGTTGTTTGTCCTGCATATTGGCTATTAAAATTGGGCAATCCTCAACCACGTGGTCCAGCTGCCTACAATACTTGCATGACAGCCTGGTGGGATTTGGGCATTCTTTGGCGAAGTGTCCTACCTCTCTATAGTTATAACAGATTAGCTGCCCATGTCCTCATCCTGCGATTCCTCCCTGACCTCCTCTGCCCCTGGCTGGGGAGCCTCCGAAGTGAACGAAAGTTCCTGGTGATGCAGGGTCTGATTGTACCCTATTAAATTTCCCATGATCTATCATTAAGTCATAAGTACGACAGTTCTTCTCATCGTGTCCTACCGAATGATAAAATCTGCACCTAGCTGAGGGAAATGGTTTGTATCATGAAATCCTGCTACATGACAGTCATTTCACCACAGCGCAGGTCCACTCGAGCCTGGTCGTGATAGGATGGGTTCCCCACTTGCTCCTGGGCATACCAGACTAGGTCCTCCCACCTGCATGTAATCTTCCAATAGAGGGCACTGATCCTTCATATGGCCAGATACCCGACATCATATGCACCATAGATCTGTGTGTGCGTCCTTTCCTTGCTCCTTTCGCAGGTTCTGAATTTCCATATGCATAGCCCCAAGTTGTTCCTGAATTTGATGTACCCCTACCGACATATCTTCTCTGGGTGCAACTTCTAGTTTCATAGCGACTTCCACAGCTTTTTTTCTGTGACTCAAAGGTTTGGTGACTCATTGGCATGTGCAAGTGAGGTAACAGCATAGCGATGAACCATTCTGTATGTTGTCTATTGTCATACTCGAATCCCCCTTCCCCGATTGCTCTCTTCAATCGTTGATCAGCCTCCCACACCGACTCAGACGCACCTTGCTTTAAGTCCTTTACTTCTGCTACCAACTGAGAGTAAGATTTTGGCTTTCGGAATTGTTGCTTCAGAGCATCTTTGATATCTTGAATAGATGCACTCTCATTCTGGGAAATGTATCTCATATACTAGTCCAGTGCTCTATCCTCGAACGCCAAGGACAACTGTGCCCTCTTCACCGTATCATTTAACACATTCTGCGTAGTCCAGACGGAGTCTGCAACAAACCAAAACCGGTCCATATCCTCATCCCCTACCCCCTTAAAGGTAGGTAGTCTCAAGTGCGCAGCCATATCGTTGTCCAGCGGGGGTGGCGGTATGGGTGAGTTCTTACCCTTGTGCTGCCTAGGTGGCGATGTACCCAGGGGATCTTGCGAAGCTGGTTCTTACAACAAATCATAGGTGGATATCCCCCCGTCAAGGTTGCTCCGATAGTATTTACCACTGCGCGTCGCGCTCCCATCTAGATCTGAGGTCATTCAGTCAGTATGACTACAAAGAATTCTCTTTTCACACAGTAAGATCTTAATCAGCAGCAGTAATGTCCTTAGAAATTTTCCCCAAAACCCTTTAAAGAATCGTCATCCGGCCTCATAGTATGAGACAAACTAATCATAGGAAAATTCTGTCGCAAATCCTCCTAGCACACTGTCCACCCAGTGATCTACTGTATGCGTGATAGTATTATCAGTCCTCTCTAGCTGCTGGATCAGCTCTGGGGTCCACTGAGTGACTCATTCATCCCTCCAGCACTTCTAGAATTCTAAAAATTTGGCTAGCCACTCTTGAAGCTAGATCACAAATGTCACAAAGAATATTTCATAGCTTTCTCTAAGAACATACCTATTTTTCCACCTTTTCACCGTTAAATTCTCGTTGCGATTTTATTTTACCACGAATTCCTAGATCTACTTTTCGAACCAATCTTCAATTTCCTTTCTTTCAGGCTTCCAATGTTTTTTTTTCACTACCCTATCCCTTTCTCAAAATTCTCCAGGTCTCAGCAACATAACCATTTGTTAGCTCAAGGGGTCCTAACTGATGCAGGGGCATTAGACACTAGCCAGCAATGTAGGAGGTTTTGTCCACATGTTGTGGCTAGGAGGGTTCAAAATCATTAAATTGTAACAGCTAGGTGTCAATACCTCAGCTTCCTGTTTCATTTAGACTAGTTAGAGTCCATAGAAGTCGAATAGGTTTGGATTCGATCCATCTGTCATGTTTCAGTTATTTGAATAATTGTAATTAGGCTTTTGATTTACTAGAATGGTCCTCCCAGAGGAACTGAAGAGACAAATGTTTATATATATATGTAACCCCCAAATTTCAGGGAGGAGGAGATTTCTGCAATAATTTTTGTGTGTTAAGAAATTGCTTCCGGTTGAATAAATTTTAGTTCCCGTTGATTTTCAATTTGTCTCGAATTGATACTTGTGAGGAAATTTGTTTAACTGTGAGGTGATTGAACTCTCTGCATACATCATTTCTGAATTGAACTGTTGCATAGTTTCTACATCTCTCTGTCCACTATTTCTCTCAAAATTGTTCGAACAGGCTCTGTTGAATAAATTTCCACTCATAAAAGAAGAGTGTGTATAATTGTGGTCAACTAACTCTATCCTAATGGTAGTGAAAATCCCATCGAAAGAGAATTACATGTGTTTGTTGTTAATTGGAAACCCTGCCGAGGATAGAACTGAGTTAACTGAATAAGAAGGATAATGCAACCCTGAATTAACTTTGGTTAGTCACTGTTCCAAAACCTGGGAGTTGATTGCAAAACCAGATTGCCCATATCGCACCACTTTTGTGGAGTAAGCGGTATTTTCAAATTCGGAGCGATTCCATTGAGTTCTCGACACGTGGCAAAGGAGGGACCCCTGAAACCACTCTCATTGCACGCCATCGTGCATTAACGTTCGACATCGGAGGCCGCGTGATATCGATGATCGCCGTCGATCTGGAGGGAAGCCCATTGAACAGAGATCGCACTCGGAAGTAGCCCGGAGGTTAACCAAGGTATGGTGTATGTATTTAATTGAGTTCCGCCGATCGTATGTGTGGGCCAGAATATATTAAAGTGTTTCCTTGTGAAGATTGTCGATTATTACTTTAAGTTGGAGGAAGCCAAGGGTTCGTTATACGGGGTTTAGTTGGACAAAGGCTCGGAAATATTTTGAACTCTCCAAAAATTGCTGAATATGTTTATTTATCAATTTCTTCGAAATTGATAAATAAAATTCCAAGAAAAAGAAATAAGACCACATGGAGGTAAACTAATTTAGTTGCGTGAAAATGCTAATAGAGCGACTATAGTAGACCATCTCTCCCTAGGGGCCGAATTTCATTTTTGTTTCCATCATTTGTGGTATCAGAGCTGTTTTTTTTTAGTTGTTTTTGCAGAGAATTAACATGGCAATGCGAGTTGGTAGAGGTGCTGGCAGAAGGAGAGGCTGACCCGTTGCCAATGCAGAAGTGTTGGGAATTTTGCAGAGGTTTGAGGGAAGAATGGATGCCATGGAGCGAAGACAGCCCAGAGATCCTGAAGACATCAGTGAACCTGAATTAGAAGAAGTGGAAGAAAACGTTGAGATTCCTCCTGACATGAGGCTCCTCAAAACTGTTCTGGGGTTTGCAGTTAAGCCCAGGATTGAAGTGTCAATTTTTGCAGGAGGGCTGAATCCAGAGGAACTGGTGGATTGGATTAATGAAATGAACAAGTGCTTCGACTATGAATAAATAAGGGAAGATAAAAAGGTCAATTTTGCAGTGACAAATATGAAAGGACATGCTGCACTCTGGTCGGATGGAGTGCAGGAAAAAAGGAAGAGAGTTGGCAAGCAGCCTATCAAAAGCTGGACCAGAATGATGGCTAAATTAAAAGGTAAATTCTTGCCTAGTGATTATCAGCTGACATTGTTTAGGCAAATGCAGAACCTGAGACAGAGGTTGCTAACAGTAAAGGAATACACAGAAGAATTCTATAGAGTAAGCATAAGAGTTGGGCAATTCCAAGACACACCAGAGAAGACTGCCAGATATGTGAATGGTCTCAAGCTGGAGATCCAAGATGAGATTGGTCTTCTATCTCCTAAGACAGTGGAAGAGGCTTAATAGATGGCCTTGAAAGCAGAGGAGAAACTCCTCAGGAAGCAGTCTGCCAAGAAGAGAGGTACTTTCCATGGAAAGGGAAGTCAGGGTGGTAGAGGAAATCCTACTACACCCAGGGATGGAGCTAACAATATTTCCCCTCAGAATGCATCTATAGAGGATGATGCAAGGGGAAAAAGGGGTTCTTACAGAGGAAAAGGAAGAGGAGGTAGAGACAGAGGCAGAGGTAGAGAATTGAGGTGCTATAGATGTCAGGAAGTGGGACACAAGCACTATGAATGTCCAGAGAATGTGGGTGCTGGTCCAAGAAATGCTGTTGTTGCCCAGGCTAGAGAAGAGGTAGAAATTGAAGAAGAAATTCTACCAGAGAGGGGAGAGTCCTTAGTGGTTAATAAGGTACTGCTGAAACAAACCAAAGAGGTCACTGAGCCTGCACAAAGGAATACCTTTTTTAGGAGCATATGCAAAGTCCAAGGGAAATGCTGCCAGCTAGTTATTGATAGTGGCAGCACAGACAATCTAGTTTCCACTGAGGTGATAGAGAAGTTGAAGCTAAAGACAAGGGAGCATCCAACTCCCTACAGGGTGTCCTGGCTACATAAAGGGCACCAGCTGGTTGTAAAAGAACAGTGTGAGATAGAGCTACAAATGGGCAAATACAAATATAAGGTCTTGTGTGATGTAATGCCCATGGATGTGTGTCATATACTGCTGGGTAGACCTTGGCAGTTTGACGGAGCAGCAGTTGCATGATGGAAAGAAGAACACTTACAATTTCTTCAAAAGGATGGGGTACATCATACATTGATACCCATGGAAGAAGGAGAGCCATCCAACGAGTGATTGATCCAAAGACTTTATCGGCCGAGCGAGAAGGAATATATATAGCATATAGAAGAAGAAAGAGAAGGTAAGTTTTGTTAGTCTCCTATACCAATAGGTGTCATTTTTCATGATTGTCTTGATTGAACTATGGAATATGTTCAAACCTTTTTCTTGAGCAGAGGTGTTCCATATTCTTAAAAAACCAAAAAATCAAAAAATTTAAAAAATGTAAAGAGGGTATACCCTAAAAGAAAAATCAAAGGGTAAAAAGAATAAAATGGTCAAAAAATGAAAGAAATGAACCCCAAGAAAAAATAGACCAAGAAAGTGTGCAAATCCAAATGCCACTACTATTTCATTTATTGCAATAAAGCAATTGTGTGCAGCTTGTTAAACTTTGCCACAATTTATGAAGAGTCAAACTGTTTAAACTTGACTCATTCATGTTTAAATTTCATGTTGTAGAATAGAGAATAAATATCTGACCAAACAGTTTAATCTTGGCAGATAAGTAGATAGGTAGAGTTAATAAAAGGTGCTCAACAGTTTAATCTGAGCCCTTGGATGTAATAAGGGTAGAAATAGATATATTTATCATGTAAAAAGAAAAGGTTGAAAAGGGTTTGCAAGTCTAAAATGTAAAATACACAGTAGAAGTTAGTCCAGAAATATCTTCAAAACAAAACTTTATTCATGAAAAAGAGAAAAACATTGAAGACCCAAAAAACAGAGAGAATTCAACTGTGCAAAACACTAAAACTCAAACAGAAAAACCTTTCAATCTAGAGGCTGAAATAGGCAAACTCAAGATAGCTGTTCCTTTATCAGAATTGGCTAAACATGAGCTCTATAGAAGTCAAATTACCAAGTCCTTAAACATTAACATTACTGGATTGGATGATTCAGTAAATATTCTTGATGATCAACCCAAACTTCTTTTTGGCCCCGAGGTAAATGGCAAACCAGAAAGTGGAGGGACTCCTCCATTTTATGTAAGCCTGAATGTTCATGACAAGATACTCCATAATGCAATGCTTGATTCTGGAGCATCTCACAATTTGATGCCAAAAGCGGTAATGGAAAGATTGAATCTGGATATTACTAGACCATACAAAGATTTGTTTTCATTTGATTCCAGTCAGGTAAAATGTTTAGGTTTAATTAAAGATCTGTGTGTCACTTTGGTCCAATACCCTGCTAAGTCTGTTTTAATGGACATAGTAGTTGTTGATATTCCACCTAAATATGGTATGTTATTGTCTAGATCTTGGGGTGCTAAACTTGGAGGATCTATTCAACTAGACATGTCTTATGCAACTATTTCAGTATTTGGTCAGCCTAAAAGATTATATAGAGAAACTTTGATGAAGTACTTAGTAAGTAGCCATGAGAAGCCTGAAAACTTCCCTGTTTATTCTGTACATTCTGATATGGATTCTTTTATTTTATACAATGCTGAGTTAGATCTTCCTACTGAAATAGAAGCTCCAGAATTGAAAACCATAAACAAAACCACTGTTAAAATTGAAGAAATCTCTGAAAACAAAGAAACAACAGATGATCAAGAAATACCTGAAGAAACTAAACAACTAGCTCCTGTCAAGAAACATTTTAAAACAATTGATGAAGATTATGAACATGAAATTCTATGGCATTTAGAGTTTGATGGCTCAGTAAACAAACTAGGGGCAGGAGCTGGGATTTGGTTACATAATGTTGAGAATAATCATGCAGAGGGTCACGATTATAGGTTGAATTTCAAATTCACTAACAACATGGCAGAGTATGAAGCTCTTTTATTAGGGCTTAAACATGTCAAGAAGTTAGGAGCTATTAGGGTATCAATGATAGGAGACTCCAAACTAATCATTCAACAGATTAAAGGAGAATGTTCAACGAAAGACATGAGATTGAAACAATACAGAGAGACAGTTGTAGAGATTCTCAACACATTTTTACAAGCCCAACTTGCCAAGATTCCCAGGAAACAAAATTTGCATGCTCACAGTTTAGCAATGTTTGCTAGTACATGCAAGTTACCTTTCGACCCTAATCATCAGTTTTCAGCTGAAATTAGGCATAGGCCTGCTATACCAGATAATCTTTTGAATTGGCAAGTATTTGTGAATAACAATAAAATCAATAATTTTTTTACACTTCAAAGTGAGTTTTCTAACTGTAATATAGATGAGGATATAACTATTGATGAATCTGATCAAGGAAAAGAATAAAAAATAGAAATTTCAAGAGAAAATGCAATTCATATTCTGCATCCAACCACATTCACTGAAAAGGACATGCAAAATTTGAAACACATGGAATCTGATGAGATCATAGAAGATGAGACAGAAATCATTAATTTAAAAGATAATCATTTTCCCAAAGGATTAACTCCTTTGGAAGATCTGTTTGACTCAAATGATATTCCATTTAGACCTAAAATGGAACCTGTGAAGGCTGATATGGAAGAATGCAACTTAGGAACCCCAGAAAATCCCAAAATGGTCAAATTGTCCAAATATCTTCCAAAAGACCAAAAGGTTAAATATGTTGAACTATTAAAAGAATTCCAGGATGTTTTTGCCTGGAGTTATGAAGACCTCAAATCTTATGATACATCCATCATTCAACACACTATACCTTTGAAACCAGACCAGAAACCTTTTAAACAAAAGCTTAGGAGAATAAATCATGTTTTATTACCCTCAATTGAAAAGGAAATCAAAAGGATGTTTGAAGCAGGGATTATAGCTCCTATCAGATTCTCAGAATGGGTTTCTAACCTGGTACCAACAAGGAAAAAGACAGGAGAAATTAGACTGTGTGTTGACTTAAGAAATTTGAATAAAGTTTCTTTAAAAGACAACTATCCTCTACCGAAAATGGACCACATTCTGCAAAGGGTAGTAGGATCTTCGAGAATATCACTACTGGATGGATTTTCAGGGTACAACCAGATTCTGGTTCATCCTGATGATCAGGATAAAACAACATTTACAACACCATGGGGTACGTTTAAATATGTCAAAATGCCATTTGGGCTCAAGAATGCAGGAGCTACATTTCAAAGAGCAATGGATATTGCTTTTGCTAAAGAAATACATGATTTTCTGGTTATTTACCTAGATGATTTGACTGTTTTTTCTAAAACAGATCAAGAACATTTAGATCACCTAAGGCAAGTATTTATAAAGTGCAGAAAATATGGGATTTCTTTAAACCCTAAGAAGTCATTGTTTGGATTGGAAGAAGGAAAGCTTTTAGGTCATATTATTTCTAAAGATGGCATTAGGATTGATCCAGAAAGAATTCAAGCAATTTTGCAAATACCCCACCCCAGAAACATAAAAGAATTGCAAGCATTCATAGGAAAGATTAATTTCTTAAGAAGGTTTATTTCTAGTTTAGCAGAGTTACTTAGATTACTAACTAACATGTTGAGGAAAGATTCAAGCATTGACTGGACTGTAGAAGCCAAACAATCGTTCGAAGAAATTAAAATGGCTTTAACAAGAACACCAGTTCTGACCAGTCCTAAATTTGACAGAGATTTTATTATTTTTTCATTTGCTTCTGAACATACTGTTGCAGCAGTTTTACTTCAAAAAGATGACCAAGGGTGTGAAAATCCAATAGAATTTTTTAGTAAAGCACTGAGGGATGCATCTCTAAAATACAATATTATGGAAAAACAGGCTTTTGCATTGGTAAAAGCAATTAAAGATTTCAGAGTTTACATATTATATTCTCATGTGATAGCTTATGTGCCTAATGCAGTAGTTAAAGAAATTTTGACTCAAGATGGCATTGAAGGTAAAAGAGGTAAGTGGATAGCTACCATTTTAGAATATGATATTGATATTAAACCAACAAAACTCATAAAGGGTCAAGGTTTGGCACAACTAATGACTGAAACTAATTGCCAAGCCTTAGACATTAATGAAATGGATGACAATCAGGAGATGTCGACTCCACAGATCAGTCAAGCTTTCTTAGATTCACCCTGGTACACTGATATAATTCATGTTTTATTAAACCTGCAAGCTCCTCCAGGGTTGTCCAGAACCAAAAGAAGATTTTTAAAAATGACATCTTTGAAATATTGTATTTTAGATAGCACTCTATTTTGGAAAAATCATGAAGGGATCTTGTTGAATTGTCTCTTAAAAGATGAAGCTGATAAAGTGCTTAATGAATTTCATGCAGGGGATTGTGGAGGACATCTCTACTGGAAATCTACTGCAGACAAGATCTTAAGGGCTGGTTTTTACTGGCCAACTTTATTCTCTGATGTTAAGAAATTTGTAACAACTTGTCATAAATGTCAGATATTTGAGGGTAAAAGAAAGTTGTTACCTTTGCCTTTAAAACCAATTTCCACAGAAAGACCTTTTCAACAATGGGGATTAGATTTTATTGGAGAAATTCATCCCCCTTCTTCAGGGCAACACAGATGGATTTTAACTGCCACTGACTACTTCACTAAATGGATTGAAGCCATCCCATGCAGACAGGCCAATGATTCAGTGATTATAGGGTTTTTAGAAACCAACATACTTTCAAGATTTGGTTGTCCAGAAAAGATTATAACAGATAATAATGTTGCATTTAAGTCAAAGAAAATGATTAGTTTCTGTAATAAATATCATATTACTTTAGGCCATTCAACAGCCTATTACCCTCAGGGTAATGGACTAGCAGAATCCTCTAATAAAAGCTTGATTAATATCATTAAGAAATTGTTGGAAGAAAATAAAAAGAACTGGCACAAGAAACTGACCAATGCATTATGGGCAGACAAACTTACAACTAAGAAATCAATTGGGACTAGTCCATATGAGTTAGTTTATGGCCTTGAAGCAAAATTCCCATCATATTTAGGAATTCCTGTTATGAAATTACTTCAGGAGGCTCAAGTGGAGCCAAATGACATTCAAAGAAGAATTAATCAAACAATCCACCTGCAACAAACCAGGGAAGAGGTATACCAAAGATCACAAATCTTGCAGGAAAAGCTAAAGAAAATGTTTCATAAAAGGACTAAATCAGAAGATTTTCAACTAGGTGATAAAGTCCTGAGATGGGATTCTAGAAGAGAAGAAAAAGGGAAACATGGAAAGTTTGATTTCTTGTGGAAAGGGCCTTATATCATTAATGCCTTGCAGGGAAACAACACTTACTTTTTGAAGGAGTTGGACAATTCAGAAGTTGAAGAAGGACCAGTCAATGGTCAAATGCTCAAGCATTATTTTGATCCCATTTACTAGAATGTTTTGATTTTTCTAACTTGTACATAATATATCCTTTTTTCTAATGCAGTTTTGGATTGGATGGTGACTTTTTTGGAGTTGAAGCCCGAAGTGAAGGCCCTAAGCTTCAAAATTTCACTATCATATGTACAATAAAGCTACCAGAAGAAGGAAGATTACATAGTTCAGTTTGTAGACATTTTGAGGCATCTGACCTGCTGTTCTTGACTTTCCACAAGGAAAAGCCATCCCCAAGTGGAGCCAGTGTTAGACTCCTATACCAATAGGTTTCATTTTTCATGATTGTCTTGATTGAACTATGGAATATGTTCAAACCTTCTTTCTTGAGCAAAGGTGTTCCATATTCTTAAAAAAACCAAAAAATCAAAAAATTTAAAAAATGTAAAGAGGGTATACCCTAAAAGAAAGATCAAAGGGTAAAAAGAATAAAAATGGTCAAAAAAGAGAAAGAAAGGAACCCCAAGCAAAAAATAGACCAAGGAAAGTGTGCAAATCCAAATGCCACTACTTTTTCATCTGTTGTAATAAATCAATTGTGTGCAGCTTGTGAAATTTTTGCCACAATTCATGAATAAGTCAAACTGTTTAAACTTGACTTACTCATATTTCAATTTCATGTTATAGATTAGAGAATAAATATCTAGCCAAACAGTTTAATCTTGGCAGATAAGTAGCTAGGTAGAGTGAATAAAGGTGCTCAACAGTTTAATCTGAGCCCTTGGATGTAATAAGGGTAGAAATAGATAGATTTATTATGTAAAAAAGAAAAGATTGAAAAGGGTTTGCAAGTCTAAATGCACCCTAATAAAGAAGAGAAAATGGTAGTGTTAAGTAGATAGGGTAGGTAGATGGTGCTGCAAAATGTTATCTGATGAATGATGCTGCTACATGTTTTTGATCCTTTACTTTCATCACAAATACTAAAGCAGGAAATACACTGGAAAATCACAGCAAGCAAAGTCAAACTCATTAATTTCCCTCATCACTTTCCCCTCAAAAGTTTTACTAATTTCCCCAAAAGTACTAAGGTATTTGGAGATCAAAAGGGCTCAAGGCATTTCCTTGACTTTTGGAGGGACCGGACCCTCGGCCTAATGATCAAAAAGACCTAAGTACTTGAGATAATTCATCATTATAATCATCCATCTTTAACCTTGTCCTAAGTAAAATCCCATTTTACTTAGGAAAATCATGCAAAAATTCCATAAAAATCCCTCATGATAACTTGCTATTCTAAGTTTAAGTATTGAAGATAAGATATTGCAATTTACTTCAAAAGTTCTCACTTTCTTAGATGTGCAAAATATTTTGAGTTTCCTTGTCCTTTGCCATATTTACATTTAAATCTATTTACTAAATCCCTAGTAAAATACCCTATCCTAAGTATATAACTCCCTTTTTATAAATAACCCAAAAAACCCCTCTATTATAAAGTTTAACCAAAGTGTTTATTTCCCCGCGCATTCAAATAAAAACCCACTATACGCCCTTTGGTTAAATTTATCATTATAATATAAACCCGCCCCTATGGTAAGTTAATTACATTCGTTAATTTACCATATAATAAAATAAAAACATATATCCGAAAAGCTTTAAACATATGGTTTATATGTTTAATACCAAAAAAAAAAAAATCCGATTTTTTATGCCAACGTGGCTCATCCACCTGGCATTTCCCCAAAGATTTAAACCCACCGCAACCCCTAGTTCCATTATATAGTGGGATTAACTAATTATCTGAGTTAGTTAATAACCAACCTCATTCACCAATTAGAAACGCCCCGGGATGTTTAAATAAAGATAATTATGTTTTAAAACCGGCCGGGCCCGCACACGAAACCCCACCATCTTTTTGTCCTTTCCGCCGTCCGATCTCCCACTGTAAGATCTACGGCCAGCGTTCACCCCGCTACCCATCCCTTGTCAGCGTTTTAACCAGCGGGGGATGGGTGGTATTTGACTAGTCACCCGTCCACGCGTCAACAACTTTGTGGAATCGCTGCCCTCGCGGTTAATACCGCCTTTGCTCAGAAGCGGTGCGGGGACTTACCACTTACCGCCCGGCCCCTCCACCATACATCAGCCTGTACGTTGATGACGTCACACCTCGGAAAACTAAAAAACCCTTTAAATTGTAAATAAAGCCAATTCTTCGTGTTTTTCTGTTATTTTCGTTATTGAAAACAACAGCGCCTTCTGCTACGATTTTCGAATTTCCACTGAAATTTACTGTGTTATCTGATTTCGCTCCAAGATTCCGCTGCACTTGTGTCCAAGTACACTCCCGCCATCACCTGATACCTGTTAAAAGCCAATTTTCGTCCAAGAACAGGTATTTATCTCACAGCGCCCCGAACTTCAATAGAAAATCTGTTTTCCCTGTTTTCTATTGAATTGATAATTAAAACTCATCACTGAGATCTCCCCCAGAGGTTTTAAAACTGTGCAATTGCTCCCTGAAACTGCATTTGTGTTAATTTCCTTCATTTTAGAAATCGCGCCCGGCTTGTGAAGAAAACCAGAAACCTCCGTTTTGAATCCACAAGAACCAAAATGGAGGCCCCGGCAGCTTTGAATATCACTCCACTGAATGCCCCCCACCGTGAATTGGAATATTTACCTTTGGTAGATAAAGATTTCCAAATTAAAGACTTGCATTTTGATGAAAGTCCCCTATTGAGTTATTGTCGCTGCAGAGACGAATACTCAAAGGGGCAAGATCTTATAGGGTTGTGGGAATCAAATCTCCCAAGGTATCTCATCCCTTCAGTTATTTATTTCCCAGAAATCATCCATTATTGCCATTCAAACTATGATCCCACTCAAAGGGCTGTAATAGCTCCTGATCAAAGTGTTATGTTTCCCATTACTCCCCAGGCTATCAATGCCATGTTACACTTTGAACCAGACCAAGAACTAGCACCATTGTCCATGGAAGAATTGATTGAGAAGACCAGGCAATTAACCCCAGAAAAGCTAAAATCCATTTGCTAGAATTTCATGTTGCCTGAGCATTTGCCTATGGTTTTTATTATTTCAATACATTGGGAAGGCTCATTATAAATATGATATCTTTTGTCTTGGGATTCAACACCAGTGAATATGTGGATGAGATAACCTTGGTTTTGCTATCCATTTTTACTCCTGGGCAACCTCCTGAGATTAAATATGACTTTGCCTCCTTCATAGCCAACAATATCCACGATCAATTCATGAGGCTAGATGATGAAAAAGTTTTTGAATATTCCTCAGTCATCTATCATCTCATTATCTACTATCAGTCCGAAAAGTTCCCTTTCCCTGTTCAAAAACTTGATGCCAAGGGAAACCCCAGGTCAGTCATATTTTGGTCCCCCATAATTCATTCTTCCTCTGATTCTCCCTATTCCTACACTGAATTCATTGATCATTTTGTATATCCTGCAACAACTTTGTTAACAGAAATCTCTCCCCCAAGGCTCAGTAATGAAATAAAAAAGACATTGCAACTTTCAAGGACTTATAAAGTTGGGGATTGGTATTTGTATCAAAACCATACAGTCATCATAATTTATGGATGTGAATTACATCCATTCAGGTTACCAAGATATGTGCCCATGAGGATTTTTGCCTTGGAATACTTCAGGCAAATGAACAATTCAGATGTGATCCATTTTTGTAGTGTAAAGAAGAAAGCTCAATTAAGGATCAAAAGTCAATTAGGTCCTTTCATCTGCAACTCTAGGGAGGCTGAGAGAGAGCCAGAAAATATATTACAAAGAAAGTTCCAAACATCTTTCCATTGGGTTCCTTATGACCCATTTGGTTTTATTTGTGAAAAGAGATTAAAGAATAAATCATCCCCTTATATACACCACAAGATTCCTGATCTAGAACAATATTCCAATCAAGATGAATGGGTTGAAGGAACACTTGTTGAGGAAGAAAGTGAAGCTGACAAAATGAATAAAATTATGAAAGATGTTGAGAAGAACTTTGACCGAGAATCTTATGGTCAAGTGCAGGTACCCTACATTGGCACTTCTTCAGCAGCAACTCTACAGCATACATTACAGGAAAGCAGTTCATCAGTTGCAGTAGAATCAAAGGGCAAAGGAAAAGAACCTGAAATCCAGGTTATTGAAACTTTGGTCATGGCATAGAAACCACAAACTTCCAAAGCACCTGAACAATCACAAGTTTCTCCCACACAGGCAAAGCACACACAAGTTCCAGAGTTGCAAACTCCACTAAATGTGGAAATAGGAAAGAAGAGGCAGGTTCCAGATACCACACCTCCAAAAGGGACCTCACAGGTACATCAATCCAAAAAACATAAATCAGATCCACTTCCAGATGTGGAAATCATAGATGAAGTGTTTGATGATGGAAGGGAAGACAATCAACTAACTGGCACAGTTAGTGAAACAAACACAGGACAGAAAGGAAAATCTTTACAAAAGCAATTAAGTACTGAGGTGTCCTCTTTCAGACCACCAAAAACAGATACAGGGGATATTAAAAGAACCTTCATTAATATTAAAGCAAAGAATGATCCATTAAAAATGAAGGTATATGATCAGTATATGAAGATGGCTCCCCATAATCAAGAAAGGCTAATGTTAGCATTTGACCTTTCACAAGGCAAAATGCTGATGAGCCACTTCAAGACAAAGGTGCCAAAGCCCACTTCAGCAGCTGATTACATCAGAACAAATTTTGAAGTTTTGGCAAAGGATATCCATCCTCTGGACCAGATAGAGCTACACAGACAAACTGGGGAAATGGTCTATTCTACTCTCACCAACAAGGCCATGGCAGTTATAACGCTGCAGGATTCTTTGAATAACACTACTGCACAATTGCAAATTGAGAAGGCCTCTTCACAGGCCAAAGATAATAGAATAAAGTCTTTAGAAGACATAATCATTGGTTTAGGTCACAATCCCAAAGACATTAAAAGTATTGAGGCATTAATAAAGAAGAAAGATGATGACATAGCTGCACTAAGAAAGCAGCTAAAATTGCCAGCCTCAAGGCACCCTCAGACCCAAGAAGTTCTAAAGGGGAATTCACAGGAAGAAATAATGGAGTTGCTCCTAAATATGACTGAGCGACTAAGTGAAACGGAGAAGGAATTGGAACAAGCTTTGCAGGAACAGGAAACTATCAGGCAGACATCAACAACAAGTACTACAACAACAGGTCAGCAAACACAGCCATCCCAGGTAAACACTTCTGGTTTGAGTTCTGATGAATTAATAAAACAGATGGAAAGTCTACAACTAAGGGTCACAGAACTCCAAACAACGAAATTGCAATTAGTAAAATTGGAGGAAAAATATGATACATCTAAAAAGACAGTTGCTGATAACACCAGGGAAATAAAAAGGTTAGAAAAATTGGTTCAGGCTTTGGAAAAAGATCTTTCATTGGAAAGGCCTTTAAAGGAAATAAATGACATTCTTTGGGGTAACATCATTGAGTTAATAAAGGGTATTTGGCCCTCTATTCAAGCTATTTTTGAACAAAATGAGTTGGTTAAAATAGCCCAAGAAGAAATAAACAGAACCAGAAATGAATTAAGAGGCAGGCCTGAGCAGGCCAATCAGCTCATTCAATTTTTGAACACCCGGACAAAGCAACAACTTGCAGTATTAGGGATTGAGGACAGGACCGGCACAGTTTTGGAAATAAAGAGAGTTTTCATCAAAAAAAATTTCATGCAGAATTTAGAAAGGAAGTGCTCAGATATTTTGATTGATATCAATATTTTCAGAGAGAAATTTCAAGCTTTGTTGGACAATGGGTTACCAAGTCCTATGCTCTCAGAGGATCAAATAATGGACTTAGAAACCTATGTAAAGAAAATAAATGCTCATGCTCAAAATACAGCTGCTTGTTCTCCTAGTTTACCTCAATCAACATTACCAACAGGGAGAAATATCTATGATAGAGTGAGAAATTTGTTTCATTTGGAACATGAGATAAAGTATCTATTTCCTAATGAGCCCACCTTTTACAAACTCACAGAAGCAGATGAGACTTTGAGAAAACTCAAAAGGACTGTGATACCAGATGATTCATGGTGGAGAGACTTATTAGAAATTCTATAAAAGTTATTTTCAGGATGAAAATTTATCTTTACTATCAGGTAAATGGTAAAAATGAGTACAGATGAAAGAGTATCAGTTACACAGGTTAAAGAGTATCCGTGAAGACAAAGAGTATGAAACAAGCAAAGAAATTACTCCAGAAGATAGCAACAAGCTCTTTTTCAGCACTTGCCTCCAGCACATCCATAAAGAAAGGAAACAGCACATCAGCAGTTACTTATTATTCTATCTACGAGACCATTTGTCTCCTGTTTACTTGTAAATTAATCCTTAGTCACCCCAAAATATGGGCTAGGATGGTGTGAGATATTTTCAATTATTTAGTGTATAAATAAACCCTCAAAGAGAGTATTGAGGGTGGATTCTATTACTCTGTTGTAACATTGAGATTTTCAGAATAAAAGCATTTTGGAGAAATTTATTCGTGGCTTACTGGATGACGATTTAAAGCACTGGACTTGTTGCAGGATTCATGTGTTGGACTACAGTTCAATAAGTCTTTCTACCCTTTGTCTGAAGTTTTATATTAGTTTATAATATCATTATGTCCATTTCTGAATAATTTACATAAAGGATTGAATCAGAATTTGCTTAATTGTACTCTGATTTCAAATGTGATTATTCTTAATGTTTTCCTCTAAATTAGTTATAAGCATGAATTCTTAAATGCTCTTGCTTTGCTAATTTAAACATTTTTGATTACTATAATAAAGAATTCTTCGTTGCTCTTTATTTGTAGTCATCTCTTTTCTTTCTTTTGAACATGGTGAAAGATTCTTAGCTGCCTTTCATCCCTTCAAGATCATCCCATCCACTTTAAATTTTAAGGATTGTTCTCTATCTAGCTATCTTGCCCTGTAATACCATCTTGTGCTTAGAATAGAAATCCAGTAAAGCCATCCTTTGACTCCATAGCCCAATGGACTGAAAGCTCTCAACCTTGCCCTTAGTTTGTGGATTCCACCATTTTCCCAAAACAAACTCTTGGATCTATACCTAGCCTAAAACCTTCTAAGAACAAAGATAAATCATAAAGAGAGAGCCCTCTCTGGATGCAGATTGGCTAGATTCTGCATCTAAAAGGTTGGTTTGTGGTTACCTCGGGTATACTTTCCTCTTACACAACTTCTAGGAAAACCTGAGTGATAACATAGTGGCGACCATACTGGGGATCGAACCATTTTATTGATATTATTGTTTGATTTATAAGCTATAGACAGAGTCTGAAGATCAGCCAGGTAGCCTTTGAAATTGCTTTTGTTCTGCAATTGCAAAAGTAAATAAATGCTGCTTCAGTCTATCTCTGATTTAGTTTATATACTGAACTTTAGTTTCAAAGTATTCAATCAGATTCTCTAATTTAAACAGATCTTTGAGAAAATTTTAATCATACATCATTATTTCTTGAAGAATTTGTAGAAGTTGTATTTATTCTTTCAATTAAAAAAAAAAAAAAAACACATAGTCTAGGAAAACTGGCTTCAGAAAGGATTCGACAGACTAGGTCAAACCCTGACCCCAATCCACCACCAATATTTGAAAATCCAAATCTGATTCCTAGGATTCTTAGAAGACAAGGAAGTCAAGAAAGTTCTGAAAGAGGAAGTCAGGAGAGTACAGGAAGTTCTAAACCACTTTCTAGATCTGCATCTTGTCTTGTGAAAATTATATATATTGATGACATTCCTTTTGATGCACGATTTGAAACATCTTTGTTTGTGAATTTTTCTGAAACTGAATTATCTATATTAGTTCCAGATCCATTGTTCTTTGAAGATTTGCAATACAGATTTGTTTCACATCATCTTGACAGAGAATTGCATAACTCTATCCAGTCTGAACAAACCTTTGAAGAAAGTTCAAACATTTCTGTGATTACTGAAGCATCTCCAAGTTCAGTCACTTTTTCTCAAACTTTTCAAACACCTGTTATCCCTTCTACTCCTCCATCTTCTCCTGCCAGACCATCAACTCCTATTACCTCACTTTATCTTCCAATGGCTAATCGATATGCCCCTTTACAGTTACCAGCCAACCCTCCAGCTTTACCTCAGGATTACCAGAGTAAGATCACACCTTTTGATGGATCAGGTACTTACACGGCTCAACAACACACCAAAAGAATGACTGATTACTTTGAGTTTTATGAGATTGATACTGATAATATCCGAATGAGAATTTTCGTTCAAAGTCTTACTGGAGAAGTTAGAACTTGGTTTAGGGCTCTTACCCCGAACAGTATTGCTGATTTAGAAGCTTTGTATAGGGCATTTTTGAACAGATGGGAGAAAAAGAAGGATCCTCTTCAGATCCTATCAGAATTTGAGAAATTAAGAAGAAGACCTAACGAAACCGTGCAAGATTACATCATAATATTCAATGAAGCATATAATGCAGTTCCTCAAAACCTAAGACCCCCACCTGACTCTGTATTAGTTAAATTTCCAGATGGTTTTGACTCTGATATAGCTTATTCCCTCAGGGAAAGAGCCCCTCAAACACTAGAGGAAATGCAAAGCATAGTGGTGAGTGTAGAAGCAAATCTGATAGAAAAACGAGCCACAGCTAGGACAGAAAGAAGAATGCCTATGAATGAAGAACCTTCAACTTTTGAAAAGAAGCTGGATGTAATCATTAAAGGTATGGAAAGATTAGGAGACAGAGTGGAAACCATTGAAATAAAGTCTTCTACTGACAATCAGAATGTTGCAAGAAACCCGAATTTTAGGAGGAATCTGAATCAAAATAGTGGAAAGAATGTTCCTGACCAGAACATTAGGCCACCCTTTCAAGAAAACTTTATTGAAGGCTCAACTTCTGAAGAACCTACAGAGGATGTAGAAATAAATAATGTAACTGATGACAAAAATGAACCAGAAGTCTTCCTATCCCAAGATGATCAAGAGAACCACATCCTTGAAACATTCCAAACTCATTCAGGTGAGACTTTTGATTTCAAGGAAGGCTATGACACAGCAATTTATGAGGTTCATAAACAGTACAACTTGAGAAGTAGACGGATTGATGTGCCAGAGAATACCAAACAGAAAACAACAAAACAAAATGTCAAAGGTAAACAAAACATTCCCCCTGTACAAAACAGTCCCCAAGTACAAATTATGTCTAGGATAACTCCCAACCCTTCAAATCCAATAATTGAAGATGTCTCTGACAACCAACCAAACAATAAACAACAATCTAATACTTTTCCTCCTGTGGGAAATGTAGAAGAAACAGTAGAAGTTAGTCCAGAAACATCTTCAAAACAAAACTTCATTCATGAAAAAGAGAAAAACATTGAAGACCCAAAAAACAGAGAAAACCCAACTATGCAAAACACTAAAACTCAAACGGAAAAACCTTTCAATCTAGAGGCTGAAATAGGCAAACTCAAGATAGTTGTTCCTTTATCAGAATTGGCTAAACATGATGTCTATAGAAGTCAGATTACCAAGTCCCTAAACATTAACATTACTGGATTGGATGATTCGGTAAACATTCTTGATGATCAACCCAAACTTCTTTTTGGCCCTGAGGTTAATGGCAAACCAGAAAGTGGAGGAACTCCTCCATTTTATGTAAGCCTGAATGTTCATGACAAGATACTCCATAATGCAATGCTTGATTCTGGAGCATCTCACAATTTGATGCCAAAAGCAGTAATGGAAAGATTGAATCTAGATATTACCAGACCGTACAAAGATTTTTTTTCATTTGATTCTAGTCAGGTAAAATTTTTAGGTTTGATTAAAGATCTGTGTGTTACTTTGGTACAATACCCTGCTAAGTCTGTTTTAATGGACATAGTAGTTGCTGATATTCCACCTAAATATGGTATGTTATTGTCTAGATCTTGGGGTGCTAAACTTGGAGGGTCTATTCAATTAGACATGTCATATGCAACTATTTCAGTATTTGGTCAGCCTAAAAGGTTATATAGAGAAACCTTGATGAAGTACTTAGTCAGTAGCCATGAGAAGCCTAAAAACTTCCCTGTTTACTCTGTACATTCTGATATGGATTCTTTTATTTTATACAATGCTGAGTTAGATCTCCCTACTGAAATAGAAGCTCCAGAATTGGAAACCATAAACAAAACCACTGTTAAAATTGAAGAAATCTCTGAAAAAAAAGAAACACCAGATGATCAAGAAATACCTGAAGAAACTAAACAACTAGCTCCTGTCAAGAAACACTTTAAAACAATTGATGAAGATTATGAACATGAAATTCTATGGCATTTAGAGTTTGATGGCTCAGTAAACAGACTAGGGGCAAGAGCTGGGATTTGGTTACATAATGTTGAGAACAATTATGCAAAGGGTCATGCTTATAGGTTGAATTTAAAATGCACTAACAACATGGCAGAGTATGAAGCTCTTTTATTAGGGCTTAAACATGTCAAGAAGTTAGGAGCTATTAGGGTATCAATCATAGGAGACTCCGAACTAATCATTCAATAGATTAAAGGAGAATGTTCAACAAAAGACATGAGATTGAAACAATACAGAGAGACAGCTGTAGAGATTCTCAACACATTTTTACAAGCTCAACTTGCCAAGATTCCCAGGAAACAAAATTTGCATGCTCACAGTTTAGCAATGTTTGCTAGTACATGCAAGTTACCTTTCGACCCTAATCATCAGTTTTCAGTTGAAATTAGGCATAGGCCTGCTATACCAGACAATCTTTTGAATTGGCAAGTATTTGTGAATAACAATCAAATCAATAATTTTTTGACACTTCAAAGTGAGTTTTCTAACTGTAATATAGATGAGGATATAACTGTTGATGAATCTGATCAAGGAAAAGAACAAAAAATAGAAATTTCAAGAGAAAATGCAATTCATATGCTGCATCCAACCACATTCACTGAAAAGGACATGCAAAATTTGAAACACATGGAATCTGATGAGATCATAGAAGATGAGACAGAAATCATTAATTTAAAAGATAATCATTTGCCCAAAGGATTGACTCCTTTGGAAGATCTGTTTGACTCAAATGATATTCCATTTAGACCTAAAATGGAACCTGTGAAGGCTGATATGGAAGAATGCAACTTAGGAACCCCAGAAAATCCCAAAATGGTCAAATTGTCCAAATCTCTTCCAAAAGACCAAAAGGTTAAATATGTTGAACTATTAAAAGAATTCCAGGATGTTTTTGCCTGGAGTTATGAAGACCTCAAATCTTATGATACATCCATCATTCAACACACTATACCTTTGAAACCAGACCAGAAACCTTTTAAACAAAAGCTTAGAAGAATAAATCCTGTTTTATTACCCTCAATTGAAAAGGAAATCAAAAGGATGTTTGAAGCAGGGATTATAGCTCCTATCAGATTTTCAGAATGGGTTTCTAACCTGGTACCAACAAGAAAAAAGACAGGAGAAATTAGACTGTGTGTCGACTTAAGAAATTTGAATAAAGTTTCTTTAAAGGACAACTATCCTCTGTCGAAAATGGACCACATTCTGCAAAGGGTAGTAGGATCTTCGAGAATATCATTACTGGATGGATTTTCAGGGTACAACCAGATTCTGGTTCATCCTGATGATCAGGATAAAACAGCATTTACCACACCATGGGGTACGTTTAAATATGTCAAAATGCCATTTGAGCTCAAGAATGCAGGAGCTACATTTCAAAGAGCAATGGACATTGCTTTTGCTAAAGAGATACATGATTTTCTGGTTATTTACTTAGATGATTTGACTGTTTTTTCTAAAACAGATCAAGAACATTTAGATCACTTAAGGCAAGTATTTATAAAGTGCAGAAAATATGGGATTTCTTTAAACCCTAAGAAGTCATTGTTTGGTTTGGAAGAAGGAAAGCTCTTAGGGCACATCATTTCTAAAGACGTCATTAGGATTGATCCAGAAAGAATTCAAGAAATTTTGCAAATACCCCACCCCAGAAACATGAAAGAATTGCAAGCATTCATAGGAAAGATTAATTTCTTAAGAAGGTTTATTTCTAGTTTAGCAGAGTTACTTAGATTACTAACTAACATGTTGAGGAAAGATTCAAGCATTGACTGGACTGTGGAAGCCAAGCAATCGTTCGAGGAAATTAAAATGGCTTTAACAAGGACACCAGTTCTGACCAGTCCTAAATTTGATAGAGACTTTATTATTTTTTCATTTGCTTCTGAACATACTGTTGCAGTTGTTTTACTTCAAAAAGATGACCAAGGGTGTGAAAAGCCAATAGCATTTTTTAGTAAAGCACTGAGAGATGCATCTCTAAAATACAATATTATGGAAAAATAGGCTTTTGCATTGGTAAAAGCAATCAAAGATTTCAGAGTTTACATATTATATTCTCATGTGATAGCTTATGTGCCTAATGCAGTAGTTAAAGATATTTTGACTCAAGATGGCATTGAAGGTAAACGAGGTAAGTGGATAGCTACCATTTTAGAATATGATATTGAGATTAAACCAAAAAAACTCATAAAAGGTCAAGGATTGGCACAACTCATGACAGAAACCAATTGCCAAGCCTTAGACATCAATGAACTGGATGACAATCAGGAGATGGCGACTCCACAGATCAGTCAAGCTTTCTTAGATTCACCCTGGTACACTGATATAATTCATGTTTTATTAAACCTGCAAGCTCCTCCAGGGTTGTCCAGAACCAAAAGAAGATTTATAAAAATGACATCTTTGAAATATTGTATTTTAGATAGCACTCTATTTTGGAAAAATCATGAAGGAATCTTGTTGAATTGTCTCTTAAAAGATGAAGCTGATAAAGTGCTTAATAAATTTCATGCAGGGGATTGTGGAGGACATCTCTACTGGAAATCTACTGCAGACAAGATCTTAAGGGCTGGTTTTTACTGGCCAACTTTATTCTCTGATGTTAAGAAATTTGTAACAACTTTTCATAAATGTCAGATATTTGAGGGTAAAAGAAAGTTGTTACCTCTGCCTTTAAAACCAATTTCCACAGAAAGACCTTTTCAACAATGGGGATTAGATTTTATTGGAGAAATTTATCCCCCTTCTTCAGGGCAACATAGATGGATTTTAACTGCCACAGACTACTTCAGTAAATGGATTGAAGCTATCCCATGTAGACAGTCCAATGATTCTGTGATTATAGGGTTTTTAGAAACCAACATACTTTCAAGATTTGGCTGTCCAGAAAATATTATAACAGACAATGCTGCTGCATTTAAATCAAAGAAAATGATTAGTTTCTGCCATAAATATCATATTACTTTAGGCCATTCAACAACCTATTACCCCCAGGGTAATGGACTAGCAGAATCCTCTAATAAAAGCCTGATTAATATCATTAAGAAATTGTTGGAAGAAAATAAAAAGAACTGGCACAAGAAACTGACCAATGCATTATGGGCAGACAGACTTACAACTAAGAAATCTATTGGGACTAGTCCATATGAGTTAGTTTATGGCATTGAAGCAAGATTCCCATCATATTTAGGAATTCCTGTTATGAAATTACTTCAGGAGGCTCAAGTGGAGCCAAATGACATTCAAAGAAGAATTAATCAAACAATCCACCTGCAACAAACCAGGGAAGAGGTATACCAAAGATCACAAATCTTGCAGGGAAAGCTAAAGAAAATGTTTGATAAAAGGACTAAATCAGAAGATTTTCAACTAGGTGATAAAGTCCTGAGATGGGATTCTAGAAGAGAAGAAAAAGGGAAACATGGAAAGTTTGATTTCTTGTGGAAAGGGCCTTATATCATTCATGCCTTGCAGGGAAACAACACTTACTTTTTGAAGGAGTTGGATAATTCAGAAGTTGAAGAAGGACCAGTCAATGGTCGAATGCTCAAGCATTATTTTGATCCCATTTACTAGGATGTTTGATTTTTCTAACTTGTACATAATATATCCTTTTTCTAATGCAGTTTTGGATTGGATGGTGACTTTTTGGAATTGAAGCCCGAAGTGAAGGCCCTAAGTTCCAAAAGTTTCACTATCATATGTAAAATAAAGCTACCAGAAGAAGGAAAATTCCTTACTTTCAGTTTGAAGACATTCTGAGGCATCTGATCTACTGTTCTTGACTTTCCACAAGGAAAAGCCATCCCCAAGTGGAGCCAGTGTTAGCCTCCTATATCAATAGGTATCATCTTTCATGATTGTCTTGATGGAAGTGTGGAATATGTTCAAACCTTCTTACTTGAGCAAAGGTGTTCCATATTCTTAAAAAAAACCAAAAAATCAAAAAATTTAAAAAATGTAAAGAGGGTATACCCTAAAAGAAAGATCAAAGGGTAAAAAGAATAAAATGGTCAAAAAAGAGAAAGAAATGAACCCCAAGCAAAAAATAGACCAAGGAAAGTGTGCAAATCCAAATGCCACTACTATTTCATTTTTTGTAATAAAACAATTGTGTGCAGCTTGTCAAAACCTTTGCCACAATTCATGAATAAGTAAAACTGTTTAAACTTGACTTACTCATATTTCAATTTCATGTTATAGATTAGAGAATAAATATCTAGCCAAACATTTTAATCTTGGCAGCTAAGTAGATAGGTAGAGTTAATAAGAGGTGCTCAACAGTTTAATCTGAGCCCCTGGATGTAATAAGGGTAGAATTAGATAGATTTGCCTTGTAAAAAAGAAAAAGATTGATAAGGGTTTGCAAGTCTAAATGCACCCTAATAAAGAAGAGAAAATGGTAGTGTCAAGTAGATAGGGTAGGTAGATGGTGCTGCAAAGTGTTATCTGATGAATGATGCTGCTACATGTTTTTGATCCTTTACTTTCATCACAAGTACTAAAGCAGGAAATACACTGGAAAATCACATCAAGCAAAGTCAAACTCATTAACTTCCCTCATCACTTTCCCCTCAAAAAGTTTTACTAATTTCCCCCAAAGTACTAAGGTATTTGGAGATCAAAGGGGCTCAAGGCATTTCCTTGACTTCTGGAGGGACCGGACCCTCGGCCTAATGATCAAAAAGACCTAAGTACTTGAGATAATTCATCATTATAATCATCCATCTTTAACCTTGTCCTAAGTAAAATCCCATTTTACTTAGGAATATCATGCAAAATTCCATAAAAATCCCTCATGATAACTTGCTATTCTAAGTTTAAGTATTGAAGATAAGATATTGCAATCTACTTCAAAAGTTCTCACTTTCTTAGATGTGCAAAATATTTTGAGTTTCCTTGTCCTTTGCCATATTTACATTTAACTCTATTTACTAAATCCCTAGTAAAATACCCTATCCTAAGTATATAACTCCTTTTTTATAAATAACCCAAAAAAACCCCTCTATTATAAAGTTTAACCAAAGTGTTTATTTCCCCGCGCATTCAAATAAAAACCCACTATACGCCCTTTGGTTAAATTTATCATTATAATATAAACCCGCCCCTATGGTAAGTTAATTACATTCGTTAATTTACCATATAATAAAATAAAAAAATATATCTGAAAAGCTTTAAACATATGGTTTATATGTTTAATACCAAAAAAAAAAAAATCCGAAGTTTTATGCCAACGTGGCTCATCCACCTGGCATTTCCTCAAAGATTAAAACCCACCGCAACCCCTAGTTCCATTATATAGCGGGATTAACTAATTATCTGAGTTAGTTAATAACCAACCTCATTCACCAATTAGAAACGCCTCGGGATGTTTAAATAAAGATAATTATGTTTTAAAACCCGTCGGGCCCGCACACGAAACCCCACCATCTTTTTGTCCTTTCCGCCGTCCGATCTCCCACTGTAAGATCTACGACCAGCGTTCACCCCGCTACCCATCCCTTGTCAGCGTTTTAACCAGCGGGGGATGGGTGGTATTTGACTAGTCACCCGTCCACGCGTCAACAACTTTGTGGAATCGCTGCCCTCGCGGTTAATACCGCCTTTGCTCAGAAGCGGTGCGGGGACTTACCACTTACCGCCCGGCCCCTCCACCATACATCAGCCTGTACGTTGATGACGTCACACCTCGGAAAACTAAAAAACCCTTTAAATTGTAAATAAAGCCAATTATTCGTGTTTTTCTGTTATTTTCGTTATTGAAAACAACAGCGCCTTCTGCTACGATTTTCGAATTTCCACTGAAATTTACAGTGTTATCTGATTTTGCTCCAAGATTCCGCTGCACTTGTGTTCGAGTACACTCCCGCCATCGCCTGATACCTGTTAAAAGCCAATTTTCGTCCAAGAACAGGTATTTATCTCACAGCGCCCCGAACTTCAATAGAAAATCTGTTTTCCCTGTTTTCTACTGAATTGATAATTAAAACTCATCACTGAGATCTCCCCCAGAGGTTTTAAAGCTGTGCAATTGGTCCCTGAAACTGCATTTGTGTTAATTTCCTTCATTTTAGAAATCGCGCCCGGCCTGTGAAGAAAACCAGAAACCTCCGTTTTGAATCCACAAGAACCAAAATGGAGACCCCGGCAGCTTTGAATATCACTCCACTGAATGCCCCTCACCGTGAATTGGAATATTTACCTTTGGTAGATAAAGATTTTCAAATTAAAGACTTGCATTTTGATGAAAGTCCCCTATTGAGTTATTGTCGCTGCAGAGACGAATACTCAAAGGGGCAAGATCTTATAGGGTTGTGGGAATCCAATCTCCCAAGGTATCTCATCCCTTCAGTCATTTATTTCCCAGAAATCATCCATTATTGCCATTCAAACTATGATCCCACTCAAAGGACTGTAATAGCTCCTGATCAAAGTGTTCTGTTTCCCATTACTCCCCAGGCTATCAATGCCATGTTACACTTTGAACCAGACCAAGAACTAGCACCATTGTCCATGGAAGAATTGATTGAGAAGACCAGGCAATTAACCCCGGAAAAGCTAAAATCCATGTGTCAGAATTTCATGTTGCCTGAGCATCAGCCAAAAGGGTCTCCCCCCTATGGTTTTTATTATTTCAATACATTGGGAAGGCTCATTGTAAATATGATATCTTTTGTCTTGGGATTCAACACCAGTGAATATGTGGATGAGATAACCTTGGCTTTGCTATCCATTTTTACTCCTGGGCAACCTCCTGAGATTAAATATGACTTTGCTTCCTTCATAGCCAACAAGATCCATGATCAATTCTTAAGGCTAGATACTGAAAAAGTTTTTAAGTACTCCTCAGTTATCTATCATCTCATGATCTACTATCAGTCAGAAAGGTTCCCTTTCCCTGTTCAAAAACTTGATGCCAAAGGAAATCCCAGGTCAGTCATATTTTGGTCCCCCATCATTCATTCTTCCTCCGATTCTCCCTACTCCTACTCTGAATTCATTGATCAGTTTGTTTATCCTGCAACAACTTTGTTAACAGGAATTCCTCCCCCAAGACTCACTAATGAAATTAGAAAGACCTTGCAACTTTCAAAGAGTTATAAGGTTGGGGATTGGTATTTGTATCAAAACCATACAGTCATCAGGATTTATGGATGTGAATTACATCCATTCAAGTTACCCAGATATGTACCAATGAGGATTTTTGCCTTGGAATACTTCAGGAAAATGAACAATTCAGATGTGATCCATTTTTGTAATGTAAAGAAGAAAGCTCAATTAAGGATCAAAAGTCAATTAGGTCCTTTCATCTGCAACTCTAGGGAGGCCGAGAGAGAGGCAGAAAATATATTACAAAGAAAGTTCTAAACAACTTTCCGTTGGGTTCCTTATGACCCATTTGGTTTCATCTGTGAAAAAATACTAAAGAACAAATCTTCCCCTTATATCCACCATAAGATTCCTGATATAGAACAATATGCCAATCAAGATGAATGGGTTGAAGGAACACTTGTTGAGGAAGAAAGTGAAGCTGACAAAATGAATAAAATTATGAAAGATGTTGAGAAAAACTTTGACCTAGAATCTTATGGTCAAGTGCAGGTACCCTACATTGGCACTTCTTCAGCAGCAACTCTACAGCAAGCATTACAGGAAAGCAGTTCATCAGTTGCAGCAGAATCAAAGGGCAAAGGAAAAGAACCTGCAATCCAGGTTATTGAAACTTTGGTCATGGCAGAGAAACCACAAACTTCCAAAGCACCTGAACAATTACAGGTTTCTCCCACACAGGCAAAGCACACACAAGTTCCAGAGTTGCAAACTCCATTAAATGTGGAAATAGGAAAGAAGAGGCAGGTTCCAGATACCACACCTCCAAAAGGGACCTCACAGGTACATCAATCCAAAAAACATAAATCAGATCCACTTCGAGATGTGGAAGTCATAGATGAAGTGTTTGATGATGGAAGGGAAGACAATCAACTAACTGGCACAGTTAGTGAAACAAACACAGGACAGAAAGGAAAAGCTTTACAAAAGCAATTAAGTACTGAGGTATCCTCTTTCAGACCACCAAAGACAGACACATGGGATATTAAAAGAACCTTCATTAATATTAAAGCAAAGAATGATCCATTAAAAATGAAGGTATATGATCAATATATGAAAATGGCTCCCCATAACCAAGAAAGGCTAATGTCAGCATTTGACATGTCACAAGGCAAAATGATAATGAGTCACTTTAAGTCAAAGGTGCCAAAACCCATTACTGCAGTTGACTACATCAGGACAAATTTTGAGGTTCTGGCAAAGGATATTCATCCTCTGGACCAGATAGAGCTACACAGACAAACTGGGGAAATGGTATACTCAACTCTTACCAATAAGGCCATGGCAGCTATAACGCTGCAGGATTCTTTGAATAACACAATTGCACAATTGCAAATTGAGAAGGCCTCTTCACAGGCCCAAGATAATAGAATAAAGTCTTTAGAAGACATAATCATTGGTTTGGGTCACAACCCCAAAGACATTAAAAGTATTGAGGCATTAATAAAGAAGAAATATGATGACATAGCTGCACTGAGAAAGCAGCTAAAATTGCCAGCCTCAAGGCACCCTCAGACCCAAGAAGTTCTAAAAGGGAATTCACAGGAAGAAATAATGGAGTTGCTCCTAAATATGACTGAGCGACTAAGTGAAACGGAGAAGGAATTGGAACAAGCTTTGCAGGAACAGGAAACTATCAGGCAGACATCAACAACAGGTACTACAACAACAGGTCAGCAAACACAGCCATCCCAGGTAAACACTTATGGTTTGAGTTCTGATGAATTAATAAAACAGATGGAAAGTCTACAACTAAGGGTCACAGAACTCCAAACAACGAAATTGCAATTAGTAAAATTGGAGGAAAAATATGATACATCTAAAAAGACAGTTGCTGATAACACCAGGGAAATAAAAAGATTAGAAAAATTGGTTCGGGCTTTGGAAAAAGATCTTTCATTGGAAAAGCCTTTAAAGGAAATTAATGACATTCTTTGGGGTAACATCATTGAGTTAATAAAGGGTGTTTGGCCCTCTATTCAAGCTATTTTTGAACAAAATGAGTTGGTTAAAATAGCCCAAGAAGAAATAAACAGAACCAGAAATGAATTAAGAGGCAGGCCTGAGCAGGCCAATCAGCTTATTCAATTTTTGAACACCCGGACAAAGCAACAGCTTGCAGTGTTAGGGATTGATGACAGGACATGCACAGTTTTGGAAATAAAGAGAGTTTTCATCAAGAGAACTTTCATGCAAAATTTAGAAAGGAAGTGCACAGATATTTTGGTTGATATCAATATTTTCAGAGAGAAATTTCAAGCTTTGTTGGACAGTGGGTTACCAAGTCCTATGCTCTCACAGGATCAAATAATGGACTTAGAAACCTATGTAAAGAAAATAAATGCTCATGCTCAAAATACAGCTGCTTGTTCTCTTAGTTTACCTCAATCAACATTACCAACAGGGAGAAATATCTATGATAGAGTGAGAGATTTGTTTCATTTGGAACATGAGATAAAGTATCTATTTCCTAATGAGCCCACCTTTTACAAACTCACAGAAGCAGATGAGACTTTGAGAAAACTCAAAAGGACTGTGATACCAGATGATTCATGGTGGAGAGACTTATTAGAAATTCTATAAAAGTTATTTTCAGGATGAGGATTTATCTTTACTATTAGGTAAATGGTAAAAATGAGTACAGATGAAAGAGTATCAGTTACACAGGTTAAAGAGTATCCGTGAAGACAAAGAGTGTCAAACAAGCAAAGAAATTACTCCAGAAGATAGCAACAAGCTCTTTTTCAGCACTTGCCTCCAGCACACCCATAAAGAAAGGAAACATCACATCAACAGTTACTTATTATTCTATCTACGAGACCATTTGTCTCTTGTTTACTTGTAAATTAATCCTTAGTCACCCCAAAATATGGGCTAGGATAGTGTGAGATATTTTCAATTATTTAGTGTATAAATAAACCCTCAAAGAGAGTATTGAGTGTGGATTCTATTACTCTGCTGTAACATTGAGATTTTCGGAATAAAGGCATTTTCGAGAAATTTATTCGTGGCTTACTGGATGACGATTTAAAGCACTAGACTTGTTGCAGGATTCATGTGTTGGACTACAGTTCAATAAGTCTTTCTACCCTTTGTCTGAAGTTTTATATTAGTTTATAATATCATTATGTCCATTTTTGAATAATTTACATAAAGGATTGAATCAGAATTTGCTTAATTGTACTCTGATTTCAAATGTGATTATTCTTAATGTTTTCCTCTAAATTAGTTATAAGCATGAATTCTTAAATGCTCTTGCTTTGATAATTTAAACATTGTTGATTACTATAATAAATAATTCTTCGTTGCTCTTTATTTGTAGTCATCTCTTTTCTTTCTTTTGAACATGGGTGAAAGATTCTTAGCTGCCTTTCATCCCTTCAAGATCATCCCATCCACTTTAAATTTTAAGGATTGTTCTCTGTCTAGCTATCTTGTCCTGTAATACCATCTTGTGTTTAGAATAGAAATCCAGTAAAGCCATCCTTTGACTCCATAGCCCAATGGACTGAAAGCCCTCAACCTTGCCCTTAGTTTGTGGATTCCACCATTTTCCCAAAACAAACTCTTGAATCTATAACTAGCTTAAAACCTTCCAAGAACAAAGATAAATCATAAAGAGAGAGCCCTCTCTGGATGCAGATTGGCTAGATTCTGCATCTAAAAGGTTGGTTTGTGGTTACCTCGGGTATACTTTCCTCTTACACAACTTCTAGTAAAACCTGAGTGATAACAACCATATCCCTTGAACATATTGGTTGATGAGTTGATGATAAAAACACCAGCTCCTGTCCCATTTTTACATACAACCCCATCAAAATCCATATTTTGAATAGCTTCATGCTCTACATCTTGTTTTTCAGTTGCAATTATTTGGTATGTTTTGGTGAGTTCAATCTCTTGTTGTCACATTTCCTCTTCAATTGGTTTTTCATTATACATAATGAAGGAATATAAGTCAGAGTGCACAGAGTACAGGGGGTAGTTGTTTGGTTTATTTTGGCTACTGACCATGTAATTCATCAAAGTTTCTCTATATAACCTTCTTTGCTTACCAAAGAAAAAAATGGTGGCATAGGTCATATCCATTTTCAAAGTACCCTGTAACATTGCACCCCATGATATTGAAAGTGGAATCCCATATTTGGGTGGTATGTCTGCTACTACAATGTCCATGAATAGACTTTTGGCTTGTTTTTGAACTAAAGTGGTACACATATCTTTAATTATTCCTAAACATCTCACTTTTCTAGATTCAAAATAATATAAGTCTTTATAAGGTATTGTGACATCTAGTCCTAGTTTTTCCATGATAGCTTCAGGCATTAAGTTATGGGAAGCACCAGAATCAAGAATCGAGCTGTGTAATATTTTTTCATGAATATTCAAGCCAATGTCAAAATATGGAACACTTCCATCCTGGGATTTTCCTTTGACCTTGGGTTCAAACAATAATTTATTACAATCATCATTTAATTAACCGTGTTTGTCCTTTCTGCTATTTTCAAATCTTTCATGACTTGAGTTTTATAAACATATTTAGTCACCAATTCAATCAAAGAAATGAGAATTTTTACTTTGGCTAATTCAGTTTCAATGCTGGCCCCTGGGGCTTGGTCTAATGGCCAGCGGACGTACTGCTAAGACGTTTGTGCTGATAAGCAGGTCACGAGTTCAATCCCCGACCGTGAGGCTCAAAAGGCCTAGTCGATTACCCGGGAGGCGTGCCTGGGGGTATTGCGTCTCCCCTAGAGTATATAGTGGTAGCTGGGGGGATTCGACCCCGTGTCACGCGAGTACGATACCTCCGCAGTTGCCGATTTCTCTAGTTACCAAAAAAAAAAAAAAAAATCAGTTTCAATGCTAAAGTATATTTGTGATTTGTCAAATTCTTTGACATTTGCATGTGGTTTCTTAGGAATTTCCTTTTGAGGGTCAACTTTTGTTCTACTAGTTGAAGGAATATCAAGTTTTTTATAGATTTACTTTTGAGGATATGTTTTTGTTTGACTGGTTGAGGGAGTATATTTTTTAGTTTGTTAGAAGAATTTTCAACACCTTTCTTGCTCCTTTTACTATGTATCCCGAAGTTGGGAAATAATTTTTGGCAGATAGCTAGAATTTGGGTGAAATTTTTAATTTATCATCCGAGAAAATAGTCAACTCAATTACTTGACCAAGAGTTTTTAAAACTCTCATCTGAGATATTTTTAATGTTTCACCCAAGAGTTTGATTGGGCTTGACCGAAGTTAAAATAATCTCAGATGAGAGTTAAGTATTTTCTCGTCTGAGATTTTTATTGACATAAACTCTCAGGTAAACTCTCGTCCTAGAGTTTATAAAACTCTCATTCTAGAGTTTATAAAACTCTCGTCCTAGAGTTATAAAACTCTCATCCTAGATTTTATAGAATTCTCATCCTAGAGTTTATAAAGGGAAATGGCTTACAAAATAGTGTATAAGAATGTTTTCCATACCACATATTCAAACTTTCAAAATATTGAGAAAAATATATATATATTACAAGGGGATGTGTAATATGTAAATGATCAAAGATAGAATTTTGGAGATATAACTAAATCATGATAGTTTATTAAACTCTTGGACGAGATTTTTATATAAAAATCTCGTCCTAGTGTTTATAAAACTCTCATGCTAGAGTTAGAAAACTCTCATCCGAGAGTCGGCCTTGGGTAAACTCTCAGGCACAAACTCTTGGCCGAGAGTTTAGCCACATGGTTAAATGTAACCTGTGGTGGTTTAAACTCTCAATCGAGAGTTTGAAATTTCTCGGATGAGATTTTAATAAATGTCTCGCCTGAGAAATTATCTCGGCTGAGAGTTTTTGGTCAACAAAAAACCCAGAAAATTATGAAATTTTCAGGAATCTGCAACTTTGGAGGGGCATAACACCTACAAAAAAAATGTTATCTTTTGGACGTGGTATCATTAGATTCATCTCTGAATATAGTTTCTAATGATGTAAGATTTGTGGAGTTTCATTAAAAATTTCAATTTATTATTAATTTTATACTAAACTGTGTCACTGTGGAATTTCATTTCTCTGAAAATTGCACTGAATGAAAATTCAATAACTTTAAAATGGAAATACAAAAAAAATCAGAAAAATCATATTGCAATTCCTCTCCTTGTCTTCTTCAAAAGGGTATTCTCATTTTTATTATTGACGATCACATTGAAAAGAAAATCTAGGGCTCATAAAATGTACTGAAACATCACCATTTTTTTTTCCTTTGTCCATTTCAAAAAATAATAAAAAATAGTGATTTAATCTAAAAATTACCGAAAAATAGTTAGTTCACTACTGCAATCTATGTAGATTATGATGATATGGTTTATTTCCAAAAAATAAATAATCTTCCCTAAAAAAGGTTAGGGTTCAAAAAGTGACTATTTATGTTTGCCAGAAAATTTCAAGTATATGCAGTTAGTAAACAAAAAATTTACCCTCTATATGTCAATCTTAAAAAAAAAAGAAAAAAGATTTGAGTATGGAGGTAAGACAATTCTCTACAAATCTTGTTTTTATGTCAAAGCATAATTTGCATTGAAAATATCAGTTTAGTGGAGTTGAAGTTGAAAAACATAGAAAATTACAATTTTCAATGTCAAAAAGGGCAAAAAGGGTTTCCCAACTTCACATAATATTTTTTGTGTAACTCCATCATTCCATTTTAATATCCTTGTTTGTATTCTTCTGATTCTAAAGCATCTTGCTTTGATTCTGATAACATGAACTGATCTTCTTATTCTTTTCTCAAGAATATTTTATCTATCTCATTTATTCAAAATAAACTGATCTTATTTTCTTCGGGTTACTTTGGTAATTCATTTTCTTCATTAGCATAATTTTATTGAAATGGAGGCCTAATTTGTTGTTGACCAACAAGGCCTCTCTACTCTCTTTGTTTAATTTATGGGGGATTTCGTCTGAAATTAGGATTTGTAATAGGAGGAGCTCCTTGATTTTCTCTTGGAGGAGTTCTACCATCTAAGATTATCCCATGCATCATTATCTCCATAATTTTCACTAAGGTATCCAGCTTAGCATCTAAAGAATTCTTCTCTAATTTGGCTTCTTTCACTTTTCAACCTAGCTCTCTTTGCTAACATGCTTGCTTCTACACTAATTGCATTGTTATGCATTTCTTCTAATGTGGCGGGGTTTATTTCCCTAAGTTGGTAGGCCATGCCAAGGTTAAAACCATCTATGAAATAGTTTTTTAAGTTTTTTTGTATGCAGGTGAAATATGTTGAGAAAAAAATACCTTGGGCATATGGAGTCAGTGTGAATAAACACAATGACATGGGAACTCTTCTTATGAAAGTTGAGGCATATAGATGTTTTGATGAAAAGATAACATATAGAGATACATATCATTATAATGTTTGAAGGAATTTAGAGCATGATATACATGAATTATAAGTAATAAAACATTAGAGTACTGAAGATAAAATAGTAGAATACATAAGACAAATTCTCATGAAGATATCCATGAATCTCAAGTGAAGAAAAGCCAATAGCCACTGTATATTACTGATAAGAAGTTTTTACAATAGTGGTTTTGTAGTCAACATCAATCAACCCTCTATTCTTCGATAATCTTCCTATTAATAGGCTTAGGCATATTTACATTGGGTCTGCCAACAAGGCTAGAACTTCTAGTCTCTTTGATGACACCTAATCTAGCAATAAGCAAATTACATGGAGGTAAAATAGACAGCTACTAATTTTAGGACTGAGAAACCTAATAGGACTCTATAACCTATTTTTTAAATCAACAAAATTTAAGATTGCATATTTACATTGAGAAAAGTCGTGTGCCTGGGTGGCATTGACCATGACCAAAATATAATTGCTCCCACTAAGCCAGGAGACTTTTTCTCCTATATTTTAGGATGTGGTGTCATGATTATTGATGAGTGTCTTCATGGTGAGCTGGTAAACTAAAAATATTTGTCTAATACCATGCCTCCACCAAAACATTCCTCTAATGTCCTCTGACCTTTCCATGTGGTTGGCTTATTCCAAATAGACCATAAAAATTTGAAAATCCTCCAAAAACTTCTTCGCTGCAGAAAAAAGGGACCTAAGGCAAGTTCGTAGTGAAAGTCTGTAGCACTTTGACTTTGACCATCTCTACCACCTATTTGCTCCCTTTGCTGATATGAGTTTGTTTATCGAGTCATAACAACTAAACACAAATATTTACCTTCCCCCTTCACGAAATTACCTGTGTTTTATGAAAAAAATAAACCTACAGCGAGTTTGTAGTGATTTATGGGCTTCAAGCTTGAGATTCGCTACGAACTTGCCTAATTGGCAGACTTGAAAATTGTTCTTTCCTTCTTCAAATTTTTCCTATGGCTCTACAAGTGATAATTAAAAATTATGTAAAAAATATCAAAAAGGGTGATTTATCCATTTTCCAAGCTTTAGAAGCTTCACCTTTAGCAACATGGGCTTCAGTATCCACATGTTCATTTATGACTGTTATTTTTAAACAATTTCTCTTCAGCTCTGATTGTATCATCTGCATCTTCTCTTCTAGCTCTTTTACTTCACCTTTACGTTTGTTTCTCTCTACCTGTAACCAAATATTCATATTTCTTGTATGCTTCATTACCCTACGTAGAGGAAGTTTCCTCTTCAAAAATTTATTTGCATTGGTCAAAGACTCATCATATTGATTGATTTGCTCATTTACCTTTTCTTTGAATTCCTCCACCATTTTTCTATCTATCTTGGCTTTCTCGAGTTCTAACTTGGTTTCAATCACTTCCTCCCTATATTCTTTTAATTGCTCCTTTAAAAGTTGTACTTGAGTTTTTTCAACAATTTTCTCTTTTCCTTTCCTCTGCACAATGATTTATTCTTTTGCTGGAGAAAAATCAATAATGTCCTCTGCCATAGGTTGCTTTCCTTTGTATGTAATTTTAGTCTTTTTACTAGCCATAACACCTTTGGAAATTTTTGGTGAGTGGTTTTATCTGTCAGAACATGGACCCTGCATATTCTCTAGAGAAATCAAGTTTCTTGGTAGTAATACCCTTATTTTTCTTCTTGATTCCTTTGATATCTACATATTTGACCACTAGAGTCTCTTCTATGTCTATAGCTTGAAGAATATCCTCAAGATTTCCTTTCCATAATGTTTGACTTCTTGTTATCCTTCCATGACTCTTCTTGTTGGTCTTTGGCTTGCTACTTGCAGGTGTAGGCTATGGAACTTCTGTTTCTTTGCATGTTATACTTCAACATCCATGGGCTCTATAATGGGCTCCATTTCCTCCTCATTTACACCCTTTGTTTCATCTACAGGTTTGTCACTCTTTCTTGAAGGAGTAGCTTTTGATTTCGGTGTCTTCTTGGGTGTTAAAGTATCTACTTCATAACCACTAAGAAATAGGAATGTAGCCAAGTCCTTGTTCAACTTTTTCAACTCCTCCAACACAAGTAGCTTAATCCATCCATGATGAAAAATTGAAGTCTCACTACCTTCTAGCCTAGCTTGAACTTTATCTGACATCTTGCCTAGGCTCCTAAATAAGAAAAATGGAAGGTCTAGAGATTGTTTACCAGTGAAATGTAGAAAGATCCTAGAATGATACTAATAAAACATTTGGAACCCCCCTTCACATGTGAAGTATTTTTGAATTATAAGCAATAGTTCGGAGTAGTTTTCTTTAAGGTAGCTCCTTGGGATTCTAGCTATCATATCTACTCCAATATGTTTAGGTTTCATGAATTCATCATAGTTCTATAATTTGAACTTAGTGGCTTTGAACCACTCTTCTCCCATCCTTGGAATCTCTGTGGCTTAGGCAATTGTTTTAGGTGACACCACACAACTCATCACACCCACCTTTGATGCCGTACCCATGAAATTCACTGAAAATTATTTTGAAACCTGGGCATGAAAACCTTGTAATTTCTGGAAGAACCTCATGCATCCGATATTGTTGAAGGCTTCTGCAAAACTAGGGTCCTCATTGAGAAATTTTAGATTGATGGGCTCATACCTTACATACAAGCCCCCTTTATTATTCTTATTATGCATGGCCATCTCCCTTAACATTGCGATGTCCTCTTGATGCTATGACACCTGCAAAGAAAATAATTTCACATAAAGTAGCTTGCAAATGAAGTTGGACTTCTTAAGGGTGACAAAAAAAAATATACACAGAGGTAGAAAGAAATATGACAAACAAGAGCTTTGAAGGTGTATTTAAAAGGTGAATTTCAAATATGGGAGGGATAATGACAAATGAGAGAGGTTAAGTGAAATGATTAGTGACCGCTTATGATTACACATGTTGAATGACTCTTCTAACGGATCACGTGAAATTATATTGACCTTGAACCTCTAAAGACTCGACACCTCATCATTTCCTTTATCGGTGCAGAAAAACATAATTTCATAGTAATTTCCATTATAATTATGACATATTCGCTACGAACAGGTCAACGAGTCTTTAGTGAAAACATTATGTTTTCTATTAATTTCGCTGCAAACTCAGGAAAATACAGACGAGTGGACACAATTTTTTTTTAAACTAATACATAAATACCTTTGGTGTATTTTGATAGACTTATCATGATTACATGACAAGTGGGACTCTCTAAACTTAGGATAATGACCCATTCATAAAATTCATCAATTTCATGAACTAATTTGACAAGACAATGAAACCTATGCTAAATGACTCTACTAATCAAAATAAGATTTTATTTGTGATAACATGTACAAAGCTATCATATTTACTCCTAAAAAGTGAATTTTCAAAAGCCAAATCAAATTCTATGTCCTCTAAAGTAATTTTCAAGAAGGGAGTTAACTCTTGGAAGAATACTTTCACTTGATTCACTCTCATTTTCACCTTTCTTCCTAATTATTTTTTTCAGGATTATCTACAATTTTTGGTGGATCTAGATCTGGATTTGATCTAGTGTATATTATTTTAGGAGCCAAATATACTATAGTATATTTACATATATTGAATATATACAAATATTGAATGGAAAACAACCTTAAATTAGAACTATTTCTGAGTCACAAACCTAGAAATAGCTTTAAGTACCGAAAAAAATATTTTCACCACAAAAAATTGAATTTAAATGAAATTTTTTCAGTCCCCAGTATGGTCGCTAGAATGTTATCACTCAGTAATTTCCTAAGGTTGTGAAAGAAATTGTAGAGATAACAACAAAACCACTTTTAAGTTTAGAAGCTAGCCCTTATAAACTCATAGAGGGATCTCTCTGTTAGATTTAGATTTAGGGTTTTAGGCTAGATCTGATGTTCAGTGTTTAACTTTTTAATTGTTTTGGTTGGAACAACATCGGAAAGCCATTGGGAAATGGAGTCAATTAAAATTTCAATTGATTAATTGTAGCAATGACAGGAAAATTTAACAGGGTAGGGAAGTGAGACTTATTAGATCAAAAAGCTTTATGATATGGTAAAGGAGAAAAGATTAGGGATCCATTAAACATAAAGAAGTCATGAATTCTATTGTTTAACTTTAGTGGAAAACATTAATTTTGTTCAAAATCAAGAATACAATTTAAATTCTTATTTTTCTTTGAAAAAAACAGATCAGATAAACATATGAATTAACATAGAAAGAAACACATTAATGAAATAAGAATAACATCAACAACAAGTCTGACACGAGAATCCTGTAAAGTTTTCTTTATTACTGAAATTTTTCCACTTAAGCTCAAGGAATATATTTACATTCAATAGTCTATTTCTTCATACAAATCCCAACAATAATACTTCCAATTTGGAAGTATTTATACAAAACAATCAAAAAATATCTTGAGTGACACTCTCAAAATATTTTACAAAATATCAAAAACTGTTTACAAAGATAGAACAATATTATAGGAAATAGGAAATTGATGTGGCTCATGCCTCTATTCTCAAGAATGATTTTTTATGACTAGACCTCAAAAAGTGTTGCGTTGTTGTCTTGTTGTCAGAGGTGAAATTGTTTTACCCAATCAATTCACATAGCTTCTCTCATCGGTCTTCACTTGGGATAGAAAATTTTATCAAATTTCTATGTCTCATTTAAATCTGTGTACTTCTAAAAGTTAAGCTTGACGAAAAACAAGTGTTTGACCTCCACACTGATGAATAAGTCAAATTATATAGCCTCTATGAATTCTTTCCCTCTGATGTTAACTTTTATACCTGCAAATTTTGATTTATCTCAGGCAATAATGCATAATTTATCCTCATATTCTTTTAGGCTGGTGAGCTTGTCTCCAATCCAATAAATCCTCATAGTCCTTTCCTATTTATCACATGAAACTTCTTATGGAATATTTGAATGTTGGATTCTATATTGGTACATTTATTCTCAAGTTGCATCATAAGGTTCATTTTTGTATGCATCATTTTTACCTCCAAAATGGTTTTTATCATGTCTTGAATTCCAATATTTTCTAATTCTTCTTTCATTTTAGAATTAAAGTTATTTATAATTTTTGTTGCTTCACCAAGTTTCTTCCCCAAATATGTTTTTATCTCTTTTACTACTTCTTTGGATCCATGTATCAACTCATCCTGTTCAAAAATAAATGAAGGTCATATTTTAGTGATGGTCTCATTGGTTTCTATCATATACTTTCTTTAGCCTATGCCAAAGTTTGTGCCATGGTTGAATCACTTTCAAAATGTTCTAATTTTTTAGCAAGCGTATGAGATTTATGTAATTTTGCAACATAAGAAATGTCAATTTTTAATTTTTTTCTTGAAGAGTCTTAAGTTGGGCCTTTAATTTTGAAATTTCTAGCCCTTGAATGGAGATATTGTCCATGGCTTTAATCAACTCACTCGAAGGATCAGTAGTTTGTGCTTGTGGTGATGTTGATATTGATGTAGATGCTCCTGGTGTTGTTGCAACCAAAATGGGGAATGATGTTAGTGGAACTAGAGCCAACTGTGATGAATTATCTTTTTCTTTGATCAGTTTCTCCATTTCTACTTCCATGTCTCTAATCTAGTTTTTGTTCAATTACTATCTTGAACATGTCTTCCTTTTGATTTTCTATTTATCCAACTTCCTTGGCCTGTGGATATTATGTTGTGGGAATTTTGAGTTGCTTTCTTAATGTTTCCATATCAACATTCTTTCTTCTCACAATTTATTATGTTGCTTTTACATCATTGGGATTGATCCCATCTTGATCACCAACTCTTCCAATGACTTGATCTTGGTATCGTTGGTAAGGATGAAATCCTTTCCAATTTTAATTGTAGTTGTATGTTGTTGATTGATACCTATAATTTGGAGGCTGACATGGCAGAATTAGTCAAAGTTGAGTACATCATTTCACTGGTTTTTTTATGCATATCCATTTTGTTAATTGGATGAATCTGCTAAGCATCAAAAGGAAAATGTATATTCTTTGTAATATGCTGGTGTCTTTGGCACTGGAACCTGTGCTTCAAGAAATGAAATTTTTGTTTTTCATTTCTTTGTATCAAAGGTTGAAAGAAGCCTATGTTGTCAGGTAGATGTTTGCTTCAAGAATTGGGTGTATGTATTTAATTTTACCATTTCATTCTTCTATTTGATTGCTTTATATTTGGAAAAAATGATTGGCCCAGTTGTGTCTTGAGCCAATTATGTTGTTTGAGTTGTATCTAGAGGATCTTTGGAGGCTGAAGAAGAGGGAGATCCTGTGAAGAGGTCATATTCTCTTGTAGAAACATGTGGACCTGTCATAATTATATTTTATTGTTCTTTACCTCCCTGCTAAAAAAATGGCCATGAGTTAGCCTTCTACTTTTTTTATATATTAGAAATTCTTTGGCTCGAATTTCTATGACTAGAGAAGACTCATCTTCCCTTATCCTTCTCTCTTTTTTTCTTGAGATAAAGGGGTCTAGGAGGTAGTTGTATATATGAAATGTTCTTCAGCTTCCTGTAGTGTGTTCTCCTCCCACTGACTCTGGTTCATGAATTTTTCTATCTCTCGCCTAGGAGTGTGAGTGTAAGGATGGATCTTCTATTCTACTCTCAACTTGGAAATTATTTCAAAAGAATCATAAGACCAAGTGAAAATTAATTTAAAATTAATTTACTTTAGTAGAAAATCTACCTCTTTACCTGTTGTTATAGTATTGCAAACAAATGGTCAAATCTGAGCCTTGATATTGAACTGTTTTTTATTTTTAGCTGAAACAAATTGTAAGTCATCCATGTGTATCATTTTCCTTATGTATTATAATGAGAAAAGTCTCATGGGAAAAAAAATGGAAGCCTGTAGGGTGGAAATTCACACCCATAAACCCTGATCTCAATATAGTTTTGGTATAAATATCAATCCCCTGTCTTTACCAGGTCACTAAGATGTAAAATTCTTTGAATTTCTAATCCTATTCTAGGTTCTATATCATTTTTTAGTAGACAAATAAATGTGTAAATAAATTTATCAATATAATATGCAAAGGTAAACTCATTGTAGTTTTTCCTCGCCAAGGAGGTCGAATGGATGATTGATTGTGTATTACCCTTCTCGATCACAACTATGGAGTTTATACCATAGTTAGGGCACACATATACACACTAATGCCACCGTATTTACATAAACGAGTTATATATATATATATATATATATATATATATATATATATATATATATATATATATATATATATATATATATATATATATATATCTCTGTGTGTGTGTGTGTGTAAACCAAAGTATTTTAGTTGTAATTAAGACATGCAATTAAGGTTTCCAGTGTAATGTTAGTTGTATACTTGGAGTAAAGTAGATATTGGAATGTTTTATAATTAACATAAATCAAATAGAAAAAAGATAATTTTTTATGGTAAGTTTATTTTTAATTATGTTTCGATGGGTGTTACAATCCCTACCCTATATTCCTAGACCTTGTCAAAACCCCCTTCATTTTTTTTAATTAATTTTATATAAATATGATTTAGCCATTTGTTATATTTAAATAATTATAACAATATTAAAAAAATAGTAATACATTATTTACAACATAATTATATTTAATAAAAATTATACAATAATTAATTATCTACCTTTCTAGTCAAACTAATTGTTATTCTAATGGCTAGTTTGACTTTCTTCTTATTATTAAATTCTTTAATTATAACATAATAATATTTTAAATTTATAAATTAAATAAATATAATTTGTTTATCATAAGATTTTCCTTCCTAGTCAAACTAGTTGTTTTTGCAATAGTTAGTTGGTCTTCTTTACATATATATAAGCTTATTCACTAGATCTCATCTCTCATCTTGTCGTGAAAATGAACCACACTAATTGGTTTAAAAAATTTCGACAATTTTTTGTTTATTGTGATGACAATAGAAAAATATTTAATAAAATATTATATTTATTTTTTATTTTTAATTATAATTAAAAAATTTGCATAGATTTAAAAGTTGCACAAGCTTATTTTTAATTTTAGTAAAGAAGTTAAAAAATTTAGCATTAATTATATATTACATTAATATTTATTGGATTAATCAAATTATTAGTTTTTGGTTCGCTTAATTAATATGGTTTTATGGTATGATAAAAGATGTATCTATGGAGGGGTTTAAGTAATATCGATCCATAATGTTAAAATAAAATAAAATGTGAACAATGGTAAGTGTGAAAGGTACTTTATCAGATTTCATATTTGTTAAAATAGATTAATAAATTAATATATGATGGTTAGGTTAGAAAAATATTTAATATATTGTTAATTAAATAAATAATAATAATATAATATAAAATATTTGAAATTAATATTTTTTAATATATAATTAGTTATTAAAATTAAATGCTTATTAGTGTATAATAATAAATTACGAAATCTATTATCTATAGGACAAATTTAACATAACCACTTACCAAATAATTATTCCAAAAAAATAGAGTAATAAATCAAAGAATATATATATATGTTTTTTATTTATTAAAATATATTACATTACATATTATATTCTAGAATTCTATATAATTGTATTTTAGAATTTTGTATTCAATTACATGAATATTGCTATGTATTAATGAATATTGGCATTGATATCTTTTTTCTTCTAATTTTGGAGCTCGTTTCATAACATTTGGTATCAGAGCTTTGGATTCTAGGGTTTCGCTGCTCCAAACAGGTCATCATGGAATTTTCGCTATAAATTTGTTTCTAAGAAGGTTGAGAAGCTGAAATTTTGAGAGTGCGAAGCTGAAATCTTGAGGAACTTCCTCGCAAAATGGTAGAGCTTGGTTCACACTATTTTTGGAGATATTATTTGTGTAAGCTAGGGCTTTTTGCAGGCTCCTCAATTTAACCTAAACACGTCATCACAACATTTTCACTATAACCGTTTTTCTACAAGGGATCAGAAGCTTAAATTTTCACAGAGCGGAGCTGAAAGCCTGAGGAACCTCCCGTAAAAATTTCAGATCTTGGTTCGCAATATTTCTAGAGATATTATCTGTGGAAGTTAGGATTGTTTCAGACTTTTGAATTTCATCTCAAAGAGGTGACCGTGTGAAAAACATCATAACTCTCTCTCTCAGCATTGGATTTGGATTCTGTAAAAAGTGGTTGCACGTACATGGACTATTTTTTTTTCTATATCTATTTTAGAGCTAAAGGAGGAAACAGTGACACGTGGTAAGTCGTACAAGTTCGTTGTATGGAACCAGTCCATAATTAGGTCATCGTAGGAGACTGGGCATAACTTTGCCTTCAAGAATCCAAATTAAGTCAAACCTATGGCATTCGAAAAATGATTCAAAGGGCTACTTCAAGGCTGAATTTCAGATATTGAAGATCCAAAATCACATAGATAATTCATTTTCAATATAAAGATCCTCAAAAGCAAGAAAAAGGTATGTATTTTTTTCGAATTGCATAAGTCTTGTGTGAAAAATCAGTTTGAAGTCATTCCAAGGGAATATTGAAGCATAGATATCAGTATTGGGTTCTAAAATGCCACCTAAAAATAATTCCATACCAATTAATCTCTCAGAAAGTTATACTATGATGCATGAAGAGGAGGAATTGCAGTATGAGATATCAAAATTACAGTACCAAGTGCAACAAATTTCGATCTTACAAAGAGCAACCGAAGATGACATAGATGGTTTAAAAGCAGAAATGGAGGCTAACTTGGATAGTTTGAAGGATCAAATAAAATATAATATGGATGATAAAGTAGTGGAAGATCACAGTGAGCATCAAAAACAAGTTCTCCAACTCTCAAAGGATAACCTAAATTTGGTGCAGAATCAAATGAAACAACAGGAAGATCAACATCACATCAAAAAAAAATTTGAAGCAGTCATAGAAACAAGAACTCAACAAGTACAATCAATTTTAGAGTATCTCAAAAGTGGAAGAACTTTCATGTAGAAGATTCCACATGGGAGGATGAGAATTTTATACATAAGCATCAAGAAATAATCAAGCGTTGAGGACAACACTTGTTTGAAGGAGAGGGGCATGTTAGGTCCCTATATTACTAGTGTAGTCCCTTATTATGTTAGTATAGCCCCCCTTATTGTTATTTTTGTACCCTTGTAACCCCCATATTGTTATTATTGTGCCCTTACATTATTATTGTTAGGTTGGCTAGGATTACATTATGGCCCCATGGACTCCTATATATAGAAAGGAGGTTTTTTCATCTGTATCATCCAAGAATTGTTCATTTATGTAATGTATTGGAGGTTTCCCCCTCGAAGTGGCTATTTCTAAGGTGTTGATCTATCTTTTCTTCTATTTTTGGAGTTAGTTTCATAACATGCAGTTGGAGAGAATAATGGGAGAATCGGTTAGGGTTAAGGGTATACCTAGATGCTTTCCCGCCCAAAATACCCACCGTTGATCTCATAAGTATTAGATGGAGATCATTGTGGCAGGTGTCAAACGAAGGACTACAACACAGATCTCACAAATATCTCAACCTTGATTCCGAGAAAAAAATCAATTTCACAGTACTTAGGAAGGATCAAATAGTACAAGAAATCAATTCAAAAATGAATGCTCGCTTGATTACAGTTGTGGAGTTTATACCATAGTTATGGCACACGTATACACACTAATGCCACTGTATTTACATAAACGAGAAAACAAGTGTTATATATATATATATATATATATATATATATATATATATATATATATATATATATATATATATATATATATATATATATATATATATAACAAGCGAAAGAAGCAAGGGTTCCCTAAACCTTGGACTCAAAGCCTCATTATCCCTATTTTTAAAAGTGGTGATACAAATAACCCCTCGAATTATCGAGAAATTATGATTAGCCCTCTCTTAGCCAAGTTATATGGCATTATTTTGGAAAATAAGTTGAGCATTTGGCTTGAAAGTGAAGGTAAGCGGGCTAAAGGCCAAGCGGGTTTTAGAAGGCAACACTCAACAACGGACCACCTCGTTACGCTTAGGATCATTGTGGAGGAATGCCGCAATGATAAATCCAATCTCTTATGTTGCTTTGTGGACTTTAGAAAGGCTTTCGATATGGTTCCTAGAAACAACCTATGGAATAGATTAGAAGAGCTAAATGTTCCTTTCGAACTAAGAGTGGCTGCTATAAGGTTATACGAGAATGTAATTGCCAAGTTAAAGAGCAATGAGGGGTGGTCGAAAGATATTAATTGTAATATCGGAGTTAAACAAGGTTGCCCCCTCTCCCCTACCCTATTTGGAATTTACATTGACAAGCTAGAAGGTTGTTTAGAGGAAGCAAGATGTGTTGTCACGATCTTAGCTGGGATAGTCATCATCCTTCTTCTTTATGTTGATGATATTGTTCTTCTCGCAAGGTGCCCATCTGATCTTGATAAGCAACTTAGACTTCTTAAGGATTTCTGCTCTACCATGGGTATGTCTGTTAACACTAACAAAACAAAAGTTATGATTATCAAATCCAAGAAGGACACTTACGCTAATTTTATGTATGACAATAGTAACTTGGAGGAAGTGTCTTCTTACAAGTACCCAGGAATTGATATTCATCACAAGCTCAACTGGAACTATAGCATTCAGAAAAGGATTAATGGGGGGTGGAAAGCTTATTTTGGTCTTGAAAATAATTGTAAAATGGAAAACCTCGTAATGTGGGATACAAATAAGTTCCTCTTTGAAACTTTAGTCACTCCTGTTATCTTATATGGATGTGAGGTTTGGGGTTTCAGCATCTCTAGAGAATCCTGGAGAAAGATTGAGCAAATCTAGAAGTGTTTTATAACTTATAACCTTAAAATTAAAAGCAATACACCCTATCCTATTCTCCTTATAGAAGTGGGTCTTTCCCCTATCGAGAACCTAGCTATAACTAGGCTTCTATTGTACAAGCACAAGCTCAATAACATAGGAGACCATAGACTTCCTAAGATAGATTTAAATTCCAGCCAAAACCACTTAAGGCTTAAACGAGGTTGGTATAAAGACACGAAGGCCTGGTTAAACAATTGGGAGATCGACGAGAATGTTGCATTGAAAAACATTAATAACATTAAAAAAATTATTACTTCTAAGTTCAAAGAAAAAATGTGGTGTGAGAAAGATCTAGTAGCTAAAATAAAATTAATATATTATAAGGAGGTCATCAACCCCACCCTAGAAAATCAAAAGTATCTATCTGTTTTAAGTAGCTCAAAGAAGAAAATTAATATAGCCAATATTAGAACGAACTCTCATGGGCTCCATAGTGAAACAGGTCATTGGACAGTTCCTAAAACACCATGGATGGAAAGGATCTGCCATCTCTGTGAGAATATGAACATCGAGGATGAAAATCACTTCCTCTTAGAGTGCCCTGTGTACAACCAAATTAGAGCTCAATTTCATAATCTTTGTTGCAATACTGACCTTCCTAGCCTTTTAAGATGTCAAAATCATAGTGAGCTCGGGAGGCTTCTCTCCAAGCTTTTTGAGCATAGGAATAAAATATTAAATCAAACTAAATAACTCTTTTATTTAGATCCGATAGACCAAAGATTGGTCTCAGTGGACGTTAATCATCATCATCATCATCATAATATGTGTGTGTGTGTGTGTGTGTGTGATAACCAAATTATTGTAGTTGTAATTAAGACATGCAATTAAGGTTTCCAGTGTAATGTTAGTTGTATACGCGAAGTAAAGTAGATATTGGAATGTTTTATAATGAACATAAATCAAATAGATTTTTTTTTTCTTTTTTTTTATGGTAAGTTTATTTTTAATTATGTTTCAATGGGTGTTACAATTCCTCCCTATATTCCTAGATTTTGTCAAAACCCCCTTCATTTTTTTTTTAATTAATTTTATATAAATATGATTTAGCCATTTGTTATATTTAAATAATTATAAAAATATTAAAAAAATAGTAATAAATTATTTACAACATAATTATATTTAATAAAAATTATACAATAATTAATTATATATCTTCTTAGTTAAACTAATTTTTTTTCTAATGGCTAGTTTGACTTTCTTCTTATTATTAAATTCTTTAATTATAACATAATAATATTTTAAATTTATAGATTAAATAAATATAATTTGTTTATCATAAGATTTTCCTTTCTAGTCAAACTAGTTGTTTTTCCAATAGTTAGTTGGTCTTGCTTATATCTATATAAGCTTATTCACTGGATCTCATCTCTCATATGGTCATGAAAATTGGACAATTTTCTGTTAAATGTGATAATAACAAAAAAAAATATTTAATAAAATATTATTTGTATTTTTTATTTTTAATTATAATTAAAAAATTTGGATAGATTTAAAAAGTTGCACAAGCTTTTTTTAATTTTAGTAAAGAAGTTAAAAAATTTAGCATTGATTATATATTACATTAATTACATTAATATTTATTGGATTAATCAAATTATTAGTTTTTGGTTCGATTAATTAATATGGTTTTATGATATGGAAAAAGATGTATTTAATATATTATTAATTAAATAAATAACAATAATATTTTATAAAATATTTTAAAATTAATATTTTTTAATATATAATTAATTATTAAAATTGAATGCTTATTAGACTATAATACAAATTACGAAATTTATTAGCTATAGGACAAATTTAACATAACCACTTACCAAATAATTATTCAAAAAAATAGAATAATAAATAAGGGAATATATATATGTTTTTTATTTATTAAAATATATTACATTGCATGTTATATTCTAGAATTCTATATAATTGTATTTTAGAATTTTGTATTCAATTACATGAATATCGATGAATTATATATATATATATATATATATATATATATATATATATATATATATATATATATATATATAAAATTATTAAAAACAAATATATTTCATATTTAGAAATTTCTATGTTTATTGTTATGTTAAAATATATTTTAATATATAATATATTTTAGAAATTTATATATTTTATATCCAAAAATTTATATATTATCACTTAAAGGTAGTGTGTATATGTATGAAATAATATTTATATATATGAAATTTTTATTTTTATGTCTTTTCTGAATAAGACTGATTTATTAATATACAAAAGTGTTACATGGAGGCCGAGGCCTCAACTGGTCTGGCCCATGGAATAGGAATTCTGATATCGCAAACATGACCAAAAAATTTTACCAGACAAGCATCTTTAACAGGATTCATCAAGCATACCATCAAGAAAGTGTCGCCCTCGCAGGGGAAACCGGCTATGAAACTTCGACAGTTAACCAAAAAGCTGTGGCAAAGAGCATATACGCATAACGAACTATTCCCAACCAAAATACAAAGCTACCGGTGAAGGGGAAATCGTCTAATTGACAAACTATAATTCTTATAATTAACAAACAGTAGCAGTGAGCAAGTTACCATAACGAACTTGGACTGGTGCCCAACCAAAAACCTGTGAGGAAGAAGACTAACCATTTTAAGATTCTTGAGAGGAGGGGGGAGATTCCTCGACCATGGGACAAGCATAGGCATAAGGGTCTTCCTCGTCTTGCTTTTCTCCTGTAGCACTGTGGTAGCCTCGCTTGGTGTCGCTCGAACCAACTTCAGCTTTGTTGTCCTGCGAAGTGCTGCAATCTAACGCTTTTTGTTTCTGGCCGCCGCTAGTGGGAGAGCTGGGCCGTTCCGCTTCCCTATGCTCCATATCAGCACTCCGAGGTACTATACTCGATTCAGGGGGCTCCTCCTTGAATTCAAGAGTAATGGTGGCAGTTATAGTCGGCCTATCGAGAGAGCAGGGGAAGCGAAGCTGGGCAGAGTGCAGGTGACCAGAGACAAGATTGGGCGAGCCCCTAGCTGGATGAGAAATCCCACGCCCAATGCTAAGGCCATGACCACTCTTGGTGATAGGGTATCGATCCAAATAGTTTTCCGAAGAAGGAGACGAAGAGCTCAGAGAGGAGGTGGAAGGTTGGCAGGGAGGACGACCACGGCTGGTGCCTCGACGACATCGCATCCTTTGACGCAGACATGGAATTGTACTCAGGGAAGGGTAATGAAAATGGCTAATAGAATGGTAAGGAACAGAGGTCGAGGGAGAATGGGCACGCGGAGCATAGAAATATTTAGAGGGTGGCTACAACCCCCGTTGACAGTGGGAGCTCTGCGAGACATGATAACCCGAGGCAAGTTCAATACAGCATGAGAAAGAGCATCTACACCCAGTGCCAGTTTTGGAGTTGTGCTCTATGACGACTGGGGAGTAGAATGAGCGCAGAGATAACATAACAGGGGTGAAGCTTCCAAAGGAAGCCATAATCCAGGTGAAAGGGCACAAGCTTGGATGACTGTACTGCATAAATGCAGTAGAGCAGGTGAAATAAATGAAGGCAAGGACGAGGGAAAGGGTGGCGGTGATAATAGCCCACACACCGACCCACATCCCCTGCCACGTATTAAGCCACCTGAGCACCCGCATCCGGGGTATATATATGAAAATTATTTATTAAAAACATATTTATCATTTTTTTTAATGATAAATTACATTGAATAATTTGAACAAGATTCATTATTAATAATATAGATAAATGTTATATATTTCTATATTTTTTTAAATAAAAAATATATTAAAAAAATGAATATAAATATGAATTATGTTCTATAGAATTTAGGTAAATAACGACAAATAATTAAAAAAAACTTTTGTTATTAAATCTAATAGTACCTTCAGTCCCTTAACTAAATCATATAGAACATAATTCATAGTTATATTCATTGTTCTAATATATTTTTTATTTCTCATATAATTTTTAACTATATATATATATATATATATATATATATATATATATATATATATATATATATATATAAAGATTTAGAATTCTATAATATATTATGTATTACAATATATTTTAACTAGTCTAGATCCATCTTAACTCTGGATCTATCAAGCGCTGAGAGGGATCAAATCTCTAGAGGTGCAAACCTCTTTTTTGAGTGCAAAAATTGAGGAATGGTTTGCACCTTGAGATATTTGATCCCTCTCGGCGCTTGATAGATCCAGAATTAAGATGGATCTAGGCTGGTTTTAGTCGTGTCCGGCCAAGGAAAATCTATCGAACATATGATTAATTTTATCAATAATTATAAATATAATCATTTTATATATGCTAAATATGTCTGATATTTATCTGGTCATTTTAATTTTAAAATTTTCTTAGTTACCTCAGTTTTAATGATGATAAATTTGTTAATAACTTTAATGATGAAATGATTTTTTTTTAATGCAAAGTGACAATGTGATATTGTTGAATGATAGAAACTGAAAATAATAAGAATGTAGTCAATTACAAATAGTCTTCATTGTGATCATTCTAAAATTATTTTCTTTTACTATTATTATTGTCACCCTTGTTAGTTTTTCATCCTTTCATATAGATTATATGAAAAGGACAATTGAAATAATAAACCATTTAAATATTTAGCTTGAACTATTGTACTAAACATCATACATTGTCTCTCTTTCTCTTCAATATTAATAAGTTGATTTACCATAACACAAATATTAATGTACATTGTCAATAATTTTTTGTGCTTACACTAAAATAAATTCACAATCTTAATCCAATCACTTTAAAATTGATGTACCATCAATGTACATACAATTACATCAAATCAGAAATCAATGTCTACACTGAAATCAATGCACCTAATGCCAACAATCAAATAAGATTAGAAACCAACATCTACATAAAACCAATGCATCTAATGCAGATAATCAAATAGGATTAAAATCAACCTCTACACTGAAATCAATGCATCTAATGCAAGTAAGAAAATAAGATTAGAAACCAACGTCTACATTGATATCTATGCATCTGGTGCAAGCAATCAAATAGGATTAGAAATGACCATATACGCTGAAATCAATGCATTTAGTGTAAGAAATCAAATAGGATTAGAAATCATCTACATTGAAATTAATGCATCTAGTGCAAGAAGTCAAATATAATTAGAAATCAACATATACACTGAAATTAATGCATCTCGTGCAAGCAATCAAATAGCATATGAAATCACTGTCTACATTTAAATCAATGTATTTAGTGAAAGTAATCATATAGGATTATAAATCATCTGCATTCAAATCAATGCATCTAGTGCAAGCAATTAAATATAATTAGAAATCAACATCTACACTAAAATCAATGCATCTAGTGCAAACAATCAAAATGGATTATAAATCACCATTTAAACTAAAATCAATTCATTTAGAGCATGAAATATTCTTCCCTATATCCCCCCTCTAACTACATCTCTCTTTCCCTTCATCTCTCCATCTCTCCACTCTCTCACATCCTCCCTCTTCCTTCCTCTCTCTCCATTTCTTCCCCACATATATATCCCTCTCTCTTCACCCTCCAACTATGTTACTATAGCCCTCCCTCTCTCCTTCTCTCCTCCCTTCTCTCCATATCTCCTTCTTTATCTCTTTAACTCATCCCAAAACATACACACACTCTCTCCATATCTCCCTTGCAACTTCATCTCTCTCTCCACTTCTCACTCTCTATGTATTCCTTCTTCCCTCCCTCTCCCCCGCTCCAACTCCATCTCTCTATACTTCCATCTCTCCTTCTATCTCCCTCCCTCTCTCATCCTCTCTCTCGTCCTTCCTCTCTCTCTCTCTCTCTCTCTCTCTCTCTCTCTCTATTTTTCTTTGCCCTCCAGTTTTCTCTCTTCCCCCATAAATATCTTCCTCTTTCTCATGTCCTCTCTCTTGTCCTTCCTCTCTATCCCTTTCTCTCCTACCTTCCTCTATCTTTTCCTCTCTCTCTCTCTCTCTCTCAACATCTACACTAAAATCAATGCATATAGTGCAAGAAAAATAGGATTATAAATCACCATCCACACTGAAATAAATGCATCGAGTGCAAGAAAGCATCTTCCCTCTTTCCCCCCTCGAACCCCATATCTCTTTCCCTCCCTCTCCCCACTCTCTCTTCCTTCCCCTCTATCCCTTTCCCTCTCACATCTCTCTCTCTCTCTATCTCCCTCTCTCTCCCTCTCTTGACCCTATAACTATGTTACTATATCCATCCCTCTCTCCTCCCCCCATTCCCTCCATCTCTCCTTATTTTTCTCTTTATCTCATCCCCAAACATACACATACTCTCTCTATTTATCCCTTGTCACTCACTCTCTCTCTCCACTTCTCGCTCTCTATGTATTTCTTCTTCCCTCCTTCTCTCACCCTCCAACTCCATCTCTATATCCCTCCCTCTCTCCTTCTCCCCCCATTCCCTCAATCTCTCCTTCTATTTTTCTTTATCTCACCCTCAAACATACACATACTCTCTCTATTTCTTCCTTGTCACTCCCTCTCTCTCTCCACTTCTCGCTCTCTATGTCCCCCCCCCCTCTCTCACTCCCTCCAACTCACTCCCTATATCCTTCCGTCTCCCGGCCCCCTCCCTCTCTCTCTCCTACCCCGTCTCTCTCCGCCCTATCTCTCCCTCTCTCTCTTTTCCCTCCAATATAAAATGCAGGAGAAATATAAAAATATGGTATTTTTCCCACTGTATTTAGCCCATGGTATTAAAATGATATTTTTCCCATAGGCTTCACCTAAATATTTTTTTTTAAGTTTTATTTAAATATAAAGAGGTTTATGGAGTAAATATAAAAAGAGATTTTATTTACTTACCATACCCAGTAAATAAATAAAAATATACCCCATGTACATTTCAAATGTTTACTTACATTACATTTATTTACTTACCATAACCCATAAATAATTTTAATTACCATACCACCCATAAATAATTTACCATAACTCTATAGTAAGTATAAAAAGAGATTTTATTTATTTACCATACTCCCAATAAATAAATAAAAATATACCCCTAGTACATTTCAAATATTTACTTACATTACATTTCTCACATTACGTCTACACATGTGCCTTATACTCCAACATATCAAACGTTTACATTACATAAATAAAAAGGTAAAAATAAAATAAAATGTAGGAGCAATAGAAATCAAACCTAAAATTAATCAATTGCTCATTGACACTCAAATCCTTCCCACAAATATTATTTTCCAAATCAATCCAAATAAGTTCGTTGAAACTGAAATCCTTTCCCACAAATATTATTACTACCACTTTCGAACAACTCCAGAAATCCTTTCTCACAAATATTATTTCATTGTTCGCAAAATCATAGAGATGCTTCCTCACAAATAAAATTCGAGACTTTGTTTGTGTTAAATTTATATATATATATTTATATATATAGGGAGAGAAGTGATTTCTCATTAGGGCGACATTATATTAATTAGGTTAAATTTTAAATGTTAAAAATTAAACATTATTTTTACATTTACGTTTACATGTTTATTGTTACGTGAGACATGCAATGCATATACTGTACTCAAATACCAACCTACGTGATCCAAATTTATTAAATTTAATAATATTAATATTATAATATAATAATGTGAATATTAGAATTAATAATAATATTAATAATAATATTAGGGTTAATAATGTTTTTTTGGCATGGTATTAATAATAATTTGGCCCATGGTATTCAGCTCAGGATTCACTTAAATAAAACCATTTTTTGAGTGTTCCAAAATATAAATAGGATTATGGAGTAAATATAAAAAGACGTTTTATTTATTTACGATACCTATGGTTTATTTATATTTTATTTATTTACCATACCTCTTTTATAAATATGGTATTTGGCCCACAGTATTTAGCCCATGGTATTAAAGTGGTACATTTTTCACATTACATCTACACATCTCTATATAGTGGGCTATAGAGCACCTCTCAATGCAATAAATAATGGAAAGAGAAATTTATGAATATTAGGTATATTTTTAAAGAATAATATATTATAATAAATAATAGACATAATAAGAGGTCGCATACATCAATTCAGTGTGTAACTTGGTGACAACCCTAAAATTGAATAATAATAATATTAATAATTAAATATATTTGTTTTTAACATATAGTATATTTTAATAAATAATAGAAAAAGAAAAATATTAAATATTAAGATATATTTGTTTTTAATAAATAATACTCATATTAAAAATAATACTTATATGTATATATAGGCAATTTATTTTTTTATTGGTTATTTATTCTAGTGTTTATATTAAATTTGTAATATAATGGTTAGGTTTTCTAATGTATTAATAAACTTTAATAAATATTTTGAATGTTAATAATTAACTGTATGTTATAAAATATTTGTCTTATAAATATTATTATTATTTATTTGGTCAATAATGTATTAAATATTTTTCTAATATAATGATCTTATATTAATTTATAGATTTTTTTAATAAATATTAAATCTAATAAAGTATCATTAACCTTCTCTAATGTTCATATTTTGTTTTTTTTTTAACATTATGTAATTTTATTATTTAAAGTTAGATGACATTTTTCATCTTTGTAAGAACAATCTCAAAACAATATAAATCACAAAACTTTTAAATAAAAAATAATATTAATTTAAAAATTAAATAAAAATATTGATTCATTTTCTTACAAATCAATAGGTTGCATTTTTACTATAAAACTAACTAGGTAATAACCTTGATCGGGGATATAAGCCTTGATCAATCTCTTCTTTTTGCACCACTCTTGAATGTGGTTAGAAATATGGGTAGCCTTATCCTGCTTAAAATTGGTCATAATTTCAATTTCGACATCATAACGGATAGCCAACTAAAAATGGTTCAGAAACATTGTAGCTAACCCACAAAACATATAAAATGACTCCCCCTTTAACTCGACATACCATTTCATTGGTTTTCCAGTTAATGTGTGTGGAAAGAGTCTCAACCTGATTGAATCATCAATCAAGGAGTTTGATGAACACATAAGTGGAAAGTGGTTACATGGTCTATTGCATCCTCACGAGAATTCCCTTCAAACTTTGGTATATCAAATGGAATTAGTAGGTACTAGATGCAAATATGGGTTGTAACAGATTAGATCATTAGTCAATTTCAAATTATCTATCAAATTAAGAGTTTCCAAGAATGGTAAGTGCGAAGAAACTGCAAAATTCCAAGCACTAAGAGTGGAATTCCCAACATTCGAAAAATTGTGTCCTAGATTTTGAGAGGCATCGGGCTTCCAAGGATTTCTTGTAGAAGCAACTAAACTATAAGGAAAACCTTATAGTGTAGGGTTATACAGAGGATATCCACCCCCTAATGTAGGATTACTAGTCATAGGAAAACTTCCTCCTAACGGAACATTATATGAAGGGGATTGCCCCTGATAAGGATTCCAAGAACTAGCCAAAGGAGGAAAAACTTGTGAATTACCAGTGGTAGGGAAGGGAATTCTCCCCTATTGACCAAATAAATGAGAGATATTCCTAGACCCAAAACCACTAATAGAAGAATATACCATGCCCTAGCTCCCTTGAAAAGGATTAATGTTTTGAGTATGGTCAGAGAAAGGAATTGATCTTACATTAAAGGATGGATTGGAAGGAGGAACATGTCCACTTCCAAATGGAAAATCTTGTAAATATATTGAACCATAAGCCATTAAAGTGATCGATACAGAAGCAACAGAAGGTAAGGATGATGAGACTAAGGGAATCCCATTGGATGGAGTTCCAAAAGGATAATGACGAGTGAAAGGAACAATAGTTTGGGTTCCCCCACTCGAACTCGAGATGGAGGTAGAGCCAAAAACTATCGAAATAGGTGTAATAGTACAAATAGAAATAGTACTTCCTCCTATATTTGAAGAATGAGTATGTACACCAACCATATCAGCAACCATACTTGTGCCACTAACATTGGACATTAAGAAGAAATAAGGAGAGTGAACAGGTTTAGTCGGCCTATGAGTTGGAGTACCCATGTACGATACAATGTAAGGAAGATGTTATGTAGGAGTCGTAGGGGACTCATAAAATTCTCCAATTTTTACTTTGTCTTCTTATTGGAAGAGTGCTCTAGTAAGAATCGAAGCGTTTCTGCCCAAATTATGGACTAAAATAGCTTCACCATGTGAAATAAGAGCCCTTGAAGAAGAATTTTTCTTCCTTACATTACTTGGCACTGGTTCAAAAGAACTAGCAGAATTACTCCTACACCTTCTAGGTGAAGGATCGATGCTCGTAGGTGAAATCCCACGAAGCCTTCTAAACCAAAGAACTAGTCGAGTAGCCACCTTTATATATAAAGAAAAATTAAATACTAAATTCACCTATGGAAAGCTAGGAGCACAAAGAACTCTCTAAAAAATTCCTCAAGATAAAACCAAGCAAAAAACTTCCAAGTATTTCCACTTCGGGTGATTAGGAATAGACACCAAAATATATGAAAGCGAAGATAAGGACATACTGAAGGTATTTTGGGATGATGAGGGCCCAATCCTACTAGAAAAGGTATCAGAAGCAGTTACATTGACCTCCACATAATAACCTTTTCTGATGCAAGTACCCAAGCTTCTCAAGGGCACCCTGTAGAAGTACTATGAAAGTGATACAAAATTTGCCTCAATTACCACAGACATTCCCCCCCATAGTCACCTGTGTGGTCCCAAGGAAAGGAAGTTAAGGTCACCATCTCCTGATAAAAAATAAGGAAAAATATTCATGGGCATGCAATCCAACAAGTACGAGAGGGGGTAAATATCTTTCCTTATCTTCACATGACCTCGTGCTTAACTCTCATGTTATAGGATCTTTGTTAGAGGATGTTTCCCAGACAGTTTAAGGACATTGTATTTCCACTCATTAATAAACTTATATACTTTCAGTTTAAGTGGCCTTGGAGAGTTTACTCTCCACACACCTATTTCAAGGCCCTAAATTCCCTAGAATAGTTTATGTTGCCAGGAAAAAAAGAAAAAATATAGTTTATTTTAATTTTAAGTGCTAATTTTAGTTGGTTGTTATTTAAGACAAGGCAAGCAGAAGTGAAACTAATGATGTTTTTATGCAAAGTAAATAAATAGAAAACCTAGGATACATGAAAATGAAACACTTATTTTTCTTGAATGAACAATATTTATACAAGGGTTCTACGACAAATCTATGAAAGAAAATATATATATATCTTTTTCTTTTTAAATTAAGAACTCACACATTCAAAACCCAACAAAAAAGACTAAATGATGCCTAAAATGCATATACCCTAATACACACTAGAATGTAAATGCAATATTAAAAGAAAGGCTTTAAATAACAAATGTTATCCCAAAGGTGAAGGCCAATTCAAAAATCAAAGAGAAGCAAATACTAAAAGAAAAAACACTCCTCAAAGAGAAAATACTCTTAACCTTAAAATAAGAATTCAAACATCTGCCAAAAAACTCAAAAGACTACAAAGACAAAAACAAAATAATAAAATCCCAAAGAAAATATTTTTCTTTTTTTTTCAAATATATAAATAACTAAGAATTTCAGAAAGGAAAAAGAAACAAAAATTTCAAGACCAAAGACATCAAAACGACTCAAATCCAAATAGTCATCAATGATCACAAAGATAAAATACTAGAGCAAACAAAAGACCTAATCACTTCAAATAATTTGTCCAGAAAGATACAAAAGACTTTGAAAATCACAAATACTCCAAAGAACTAAAATATTTCATTCATCAAATAATCACAAGCCCCTTTCGAAAACAAGAAAGGGAAATAAAAAGAAGCCAACTTCTAGGTTGCAAAAGAAGAAAATCAAAGACTAAGTTATCAATTTTAAGAGCAACAAGACTTGTCTGGAGGCATAGAAAAACCAAACACTTCATAAAGAAGATCTGGAACCCAACTTCAAACAAAAAAAACTTCAAATAACACAAACCCTAAGTTGACATAGGCATTTCTCAAAAAATATGAAAGACACCAACAAAAGTAGACATCAAGGTGATTCTAAGTTTCATAAACATAAAGAAATCATAAAAAAAAACTTGGTCAAGACCTTAACAAAAGAAATATATTTAAAATTTTCATTTTTCATATCTGTACGTGACTTCTTAAATATAGTCCCGTGTGTATACATGACTATATATGAAGAAACATGGATATACACAAGTTTCTTTGGAAGAGATTGCATATGTACATGAATTTATATAAGAAAAATTGTGTCTAAATGGAAAACTGACGAAAAAATAGAAACAAATCATAGATCTAAAAGATCAGGGTGAATGAAAAAATCACTTAAGACTCAAGAAGGTTGGAAAAAAACAAGAAACAGAAAACTAAACTCATATCAAAGAACAACAACCCTTATATGAAATACTTGGTGGTATTCCCTAGTGAAGTTGCCAATTCTGTTAGCAGGAAACATTATTGATACTACAACACCCTCCAAAAAAATTTCCTACGCTCAATTTTAGAGCCTTCTATGGCCTTGTACATTGTCGTCACAAACATTGAAACTCATTTCATGTATTTTCGCATGTTAGTTGTCATAAAATTTTTATAAGTCTATCTTGGTCATTTCAAGGGGTTTAATTTGTAAAAATGAGTTGATCTAACCCTATAAAAATTTGGCACACTCATTTCCATTTTTTTAAGCAATGTCGCACAAGTGTCTCCGTGGTCATTGTAAAGTGTATCGTTAGTGTCACGACTGTCATAAGTTGTCGTAAAGTTGTCACACTGAGGGAAATTTGTTTTTAATGTGCCTTGTATGATCCATCTTGTTATTTCATTAAGTATTCTAATTGTGTAATCACATTATAATTCTTATCAATGTTCACGCCAGCCTCACCTATCCCGCACTTACACAATTTATGAAAACATTTATGAGCAAGTAACTTAGCCTCATCTGACCTTCCTGAACTGCACATTGTGCAGTCTCATCCCTATAGTTGTGACCTTTCCTCTTGAAAATATGCAATGCACAGTTCGTTCCTCCCATGACTATTGTACTACTTAGTTCTAGTTCTCAAGCTTGGACCTTCCTTCGCAGCCTGTCCTTGTTCGAACAAGGTCCCTTGGGACTAAATTTTTGGAGTAATTAATAGTATTTTTGTAGTTTTGAGTCTTGCACATTACGAAATACACATTCAAGGGGCTTTAGGGCAGGTCAAAGTCCGTTCATAAGTTGTAATGGGCTAAAGGGTAAATCTAGATGTCTCAAACCATGGTTTGTAGACCTTAGTATGAGCGCAGGCTAAGATATAAACATAAGTATAGATCGAGTCAGATAAGATAGTTTTTGGATAATTTTTGATAAGTTGTGATATATACTCGAACTCTGAAGAGAATTTGTGTAAGTGTCTGTGTCGAGAAGGCTCCTGTTGGTTGTGTGTGCAGAGACCTTATTCCAGCTATGTGTGGACCCCACTAGTTGTGTGTGTGGGTAGATCGAAAGGGTTGTAAGTGTTGTTGCAATTTTTTGATGAATAAAGACCTGTTTTGATAATTCCATGGAACAAATTGATTTTTTATTTTCTTTATGATCTGTTTCTGCACATGTTTTATGTTTAACGCATTAAGTTATGTTATCTGTGATTAGATCGGTTGTGTACATGTTTTCTTATTGATATGAATGTTAATTGCATGGATCTATTGCTATACAGGTTGAATATAAGAATGTTAGAACTGTTAAAAGGATTTTGGATCACTGGATTGATTTGTGTTAATCAATCTAGTGTTTCTAGTTAGGGTTTCTGGTGTGTAAGTCAGATTCTATAGTAAAATAGATCTGAAGGTGACCACTTCATTTAATTGTCTCTCGAGGTGTGGAAACCTAGTTCCAGAACTCCCACATATTGCTTCAAGTGAGACTTTGGCCTACGTAAGCAGGCCATTGCTGAAAGGGGCAGTAGTAAGAGGGTTTTTTTGGTTACGCGCTAACTCTGAACCTAGGTGAGGACCCCTCAAGCCAACAAATGGTTCTGTTGCCAGGACCGAGATCATTTTGAGAGAGATTAGGTGATGTGGTAGCCACCTAAGAATTAATTAGAAGGTTGGTTTGAACAAAAGATACACGAATTATCCATCAAGGAGAACAAAAGTAATAATTTGTCTGCTAAAGAGTGGGAAAATTTGAAATTAAGTTTTCACAGAGGCTCACAAGATCTTCTTTGTGACCTTTGCACATGAATTGCGGGAGTGGTTATTACGGTTAGTTGAGTTTCATACCTACTGGAGGGACGATAAGATGACTCAGTGGACACCTGAGTTGATCCAACAGTTAGAGAAGACTAAAAACTCCATCACCCACACTATACATCATTGGGTTAACAGCATCCTGGGTGGGTTTGTAACAAAATTTGCAATAGATCAGTTTATGTCATATTCTGAAGCTGAAAGGAGGTTCTTGAAAGGATTGAGGGGTAAGTTCATATGCTCTTTTCCTTTACTTATTAAGATTATATTATTTAAAAAGGGTATTATGTGCAGTCACACTAAGTGAATGACCCCAAATGAGGTTGAAAGCACTATGCACAGCGGAAATTACTTTCAGGTTAACAAAAGAGGATACAGATCTGTATATCCCTCTGAGAAACTCGCCTAATAGTGATACAAAGAGTGGTGAGGATACACACACCAAGGGTAGCCCTCCAGATACTCCCCAGTCGAACTCGCATAGGGGTAAGTCATCTCCTACCCCACCTCCACCACCACCAGGAGGTGATATGGTTGTGCATATGAAGCTACGACCTTCAAGGGTGTGGGCGATGAAGACATGGAGAGGTTTTGGTTGTTGCAGATGTAGTATGGACTGTGCATAATGTCAATACTAACGTTTTCAAAAGGGCGCAGCTGGCTATGATGTTTTAGGGTCACGCGTTGGACTGGATTATGGGATACCTGGCTCAGAATGTTGATCTTCCTGTTAATGAAATCAAGAAGGACTTAAATCAACATTTTAGAAAACCAAAGTCCTACTCATAATGTGTAACCGAGCTTAAAGATATCCAACAAGAACGAAACGAATCTGTCTAAGAAGAAGATCAATGATTGAAGTGCACCTTCAGTGATGGAGGATTTATCTATGATGATAAGTAGCATAAAGAATGGTTTATTTCCATGCTCCTACCACACCTGTGTGGCCCTATGTATCAGTAGAAAATTGGTTCTCAAGTAGAGGCTCTTGAGATTTTTATGAAGCTAGAAGATGCACCCAGAACTGATGACCAATTTGGAACTTTGCAAATCCAAAGTCAGTTAGAAGTGATGCACTTCGAGATTCAGAACCTACGTAGATACAAAGGGAAAGAAGTCGGCGGATATGTATGGTGTATACGTTGTAAGGGTTCGAGTCACACAAAATATCAGTGTACCTTGCTTCAAAATTATATGCAAGCGGGAGGACCAAATCCATTATAACCTAGGGATGTTGCAGGACCAAGTGGTACTCCTATGCTATGGTGTGTTGACTATCAAGTGTCTGTACGACATGACACAAAACATTTCCCTTGATTAGGAAGTTATGTACTAGTACTAAAGCCACAATGGTGTCTTTTTTCCTCTTTGATTGACCATTATGAGCATGACTTCCATAACTTTGATCTGATGATAGAAAATGCCAACCTCTATAGAGTGCAGGTTGACCCATCTTCACCAGCATCACCCTCTAGGTGGGGTGGATCTCCAGCTAGAGGAAGGGGAGGAGGGAGAGGTGGGGGTGTAATTCGTGGAAGAGGAAAACTGATTTGATATAATTGTGGAGACCTTGGACACTATGCACGCGACTATATGAACCTTGCACAATACTCTTCCAGGTATTGTAGATAGATCATGTTATTGAATATTGTCTTGTTTTTGTTGCTAGAATGTAGGAGAAGCAACAACAGACACTTACACATAATATCCAAATGGTTAGAGCTAGGCTGCGAGATGATGATCTGAGTTTAAACATAATTACACGCAGTGGTGCTGCTAGTGGAGAAGATGAGGGAAAGAAGGCTGATGCAGAGCCATTGATGAGGAAGGCCTCTGAAAATAAGGAACTTCTTAACCTGTAGAAGGAGACTTTTGTAGAAGCTAGAAATTGTTTTGCTGCTGCAGGTGCGTCCACATCCAAGTCAATTACAAAAGAGAAGATTGATGATCAATTCAAACCTTTCTTGCAAGCCTGCATCAAGCTATTGTGCAACCAAAAAGTATTAGATAACCTTCAGGCTCTAATAGATAGCTGCATGGATAAGGAGTTGCCTCGAATGGAGAGAAATTTTGTGAACAAAATCTACAAGAATAAGAAGAGAACTAGTTGGGAGATGTGCATGACCATGAAAATTAGAGAATATGAGATGGAACAGGTCATTTTGGATATATATTTTGATGAAAATGTTATACCTAAGAAGACCTTGTAGAAGATGGAAAAACCAAAGCTAGAATGGTCCACCATTCAGCTACGCATGGCTAATCAACAGAAGATCATTCCACCAGGATGACTCCCACACATTCTGGTAGACATTAATGGAGTAAAGGTATGCATAGATTTTGAGGTAATACAAATCATGGATGATGTAGACCCCTACCCTGCGCTGTTAGGGATAGAATGAGCCATCGATATGGGAGGCATCATCAACTCGAAGCACAGGAGCATGATATTTGAAAAAAATGGTACTTGGGTTATAGTACCTTTTGATCCAGGAGAAGGTGATGGATATAGAAAACCAATGCATGAAGGAGACAATTTTGACCATATCTACAAGTTGACTATATGAGACGAGGATTGGATTAACCCGACTAATGATGGGATGTTGAATTGGGAGAAGGATAGCTCATGTTTCTTAGATTCGATGGAGAAATGGAGAATTTGCAGAATCATCTGCATTATGTGTCTATGTTGTGCTGCCTCAGTGTCACTAAAAATTTACACTGCATATCTTCAAAGGTACAGGAATTACCATATTTTGATGGTTCTAGTAGTATTGTATTATTTTTGGAAAAATAGAAAAGGTTGTTCTGAAAGTATGAAGGTTTTGGGCACTTGATCTTGCTATGCACACAACTCCAGCATGTTTGTGGGATACGCACAAGGGGACCTTTGAGGATTGGGAGGAATGTAGCAGAATGATGTGGTTGTGCTTTAAGCAACCCAGTGCCCCACCGACTGAGATTTTTGGTGGCCAAGGTGATCCGCGCAAATACCTAGCTATATGGATGGAAGCTTTGGATAAGAAGCCCAGGGCCGAATGGGTTCACATTTGTCTCCATATGTTGGGGCCAATACCTATTGCATGGTACCTGGAGATGGATTTGTGCCGAGGGACCCTTAATTGGGTTACAATGAGTGAATTTTTTTTGTTAACATTTGGCATGGCTGGTGGATCAGAGGGATTGGATGAAGCCCTACAGGATATAGAAACAATTCTCTTTGATGATTCCTAGTCTCAGATAGAACATGGTGGGTGATCATGGGAAGCGCAATTGAAGGATATTGTTAGCTATAGGAATCTTTTAGTGGATGATAATGAGGAATATATAAGAAATATCAATATCCCTAAATCTGAGGGGGAGTGCGCAGTTGCAGGGCCCTTGTTAAGGATGGTGGATGTAACTAAGCCTTTGAAACTAAAGGAAGTCAACATTGGGACAAAGGAGTAGCCCAAGTTGGACAAAATATGAGATTATTAGGATGATGATATAATGAGTAAGGTTGTGGAGCTGTTGACAAAATATTAGGATCTGTTTCCCACGAAGTTTTCTGATCTCAAAGGAATTGTGGGAGATTTGTGAGTTATGAAGATCACTCTAAAACCAGATGTGAACCTTGTTAAGTAGTGACCATACTAATTAAATCCAAATTATAAGTAGAAAGTGAAGGAAGAATTGGAGAAGATGGTTTCTGCAGGAATCACTAAGGCTGTGGAGCAGTCAGGTTGGGTAAGCCCGATGGTTGTTCAGGAAAATAAGACTAACAAAAAAATAAGGAATTCTATGGACTAATGCAAGTTGAATGATGCATGTGTGCATGACCCCTTCCCTACTCCATTTACAGATGAGATATTGGAAAATTTGGGAGGAAAAGAGGAATATTATTCACTAATGGATTTCCAAGTTATCATCAGATCAGGATTGCATTATAAGACCGAAATAATACCACTTTTTCCACATAATAGGGGTCCTTCCAATACACAGTCATGCCTTTTGGATTGAATAATGCACCTGCTATATTCTCGTGCATAGTAGTAGTTGTATTAAAGGATTTCATGCATAAGTTTCTAGAAGTATACTTTGATGACTAGATTGTGTTTAGGATGGTAAAGAAGCATGTGTCCAACATGCACATGATGCTCGACATGTGTAGGAAGCATCCAATCTCTTTTAACTTGAAGTTGTGTATATTCTGTGTTCCTTTTGGAATCTTGTTGGGGCATATTTTTTGTCAGCAGGGGTTGACGCTGGATCCAGCCAAGATTGTAGTTATTATCAACTTAGAGGTCCCTACCAATGAGAAAATGTTGCGCTCTATTCTAGGACACATAGTATATTATAGAAAATCCATTCAGGGCTATGCTCTGATTAGTGCACCCATGGAGAAATTGTTGAAGAAAGATGTGTCCTTTTTTTGGGATGTGGAATGTAAAAAGAGCTTTGATGTTCTGAAGGAAAATATGGTTACTGCACCTAATTTAATATTCCCAGAATAGTCAAAGGTCTTCCATGCGCATGTTGATACATTTGGCATTGCATTTAGAGTTGTCTTAGTGCAGCCAGGAGAAGGAGATATTGATCACCCTGTCACCCTTTGCCAGTAGAAATCTCTCTAGTGCAGAGCGCAAATACTCAACCACAAATATGGAAGGATTGGATATGGTTTATGCTCTACATAAATATAGGCACAATTTTCTAGGAGTGAACTTCAAGATGTTCACTGACCACTCTACTTTGAAGTACCTAGTCAATAAGCATGTGTTAGGGGCGAAGATTTATAGATAGTTGTTGTTATTTCAGGAATATGATTTTGAGATCATTGTTAAGCCTGGAAGATTGAATGCTTAACCTGATCACTTATCACGGATTGAGAATGGGGAGGAACCAACCAGTCTAGAGGAGGGACCATATAATGCAATTTTTTTTTCTATTAATGTGGTTGATGAACACTTTGCAGATATCATTCACTTTCTAACTACTGGTAGTGTGCCTGTTGAATACTCGGTGCAACAAAAGAAGGAGTTGGTCTCACACGCAGCTGACCTTACATTTATTGCTGGTCAATTATACAAATTAGGAGCAGAGGAAGCATTAAGAAGGTATTTTTTATAACATGAAATACAAGTCATCTTGGTTGAAGCTCATGGGGGAGTGGTAGGAGGCCACTATACAGGGAATGCTACTGCGCAGAAGGTGTTGCGTGTTGGGTTATGGTGGCCCACACTGCATAATGATGCACATGCATATTTCTGAGCTTGTGATGCATGCCAAAGAATGGGGAAGCCACTGCGCAAAGATGAAATGCCATTGCAGCGAAATATGGCCCTACAAGATTTCGAGAAATGGGCCATAGACTTTTTTGGACCTATCGATCCTCCTGGGAAGAAGTATGGCATGTCATACATCATCACTACCACAGATTATGTAGCTAGATGGGCATAAGCTAAGCTAATAAAAAATTTTACTATAGATGTTGTTGTGTTGTTCATTATTGAAAATATCTTGACTAGATTTGGGTGCCCAAAGATATTGATGAGTGATCGGGGTACACACTTTATTAATGAGACCATTGAAGCTCTAACAGAGGAATTCCAGATACATCACCAAAATATTACACCCTATCACCCTCAAGCAAATGGTTTGGTGTAATCCTTTAACAAAATATTTGAGAATGTCCTCACAAATATATGTAATGAAAATTGGAATGATAGGGACGTGCACATCCCTTCTGTTTTATGGGCTTATAGGACCACATGCAAGAATTTGACTGGTAAAACACCTTTCAAGATGGTTTATGGACAAGAATAAATCATGTCAATGGAATATATTGTCCCCAACCTGCACATCATAGCATTCACTAATATGGATGAAAAAAACATCATGGAGGAAGGACTATCACATTTGGTTGCATTACAGGAGGATTGGTTTATGACTAACTTCCATCAACAAGTATAGAAGACATGTGAAAAAGAGTGGCATGATAGGCACATGCAGCAGAAGGCATTTAAAGAAGAAGATTTGGTTTTGTTGTATGACAGTGCTTTTGCGTGCCATACAAGGAAATTCAAAAATAATTGGTTGAGGTTGTATATTGTGAAAGAGATCACTAATGGAGGTGCAGTGCACTTGGCCACATTGCATGGTGAGAGTCTTCCTAGGTAAATCAACAGAAGCCGACTAAAGCTGTATAGGGATAACCTTGTGCCTACCAAATGACTATATGGCTGGAGAATAGGAACCCATTTGTCTACGTGCTGCGTAGAAGACATATGCAGGAAAGTGCAACATGAGCATAGAGGTAGTATGCAGTAGGAAAAACTAGCGCTTGAAACAGTGAATCTGGGTAAAAAGTCAATTTTACTGTTGGATGGAATGGGTTTTTTGCATTTAAGGAGGAGATGTTACGATATTTTTTACCATTTTTACGGGGATAAGGTTTCACTAATGAACTTACGACCATTTTTACCATGGATCGCCTATAAAAGTGAGGGCATGGGTCATATTATGTTCATATGTTGTCTGAGTTAATTTCACATTGCAATTATCTCTAAGAAATGTATTTCAAATAGCGCAACAAGCAACAATGGCATAGAGTGTAGAGTTATAAAATTTGATTTATCGCTTGTGTGGTGACTAGCTTGAGGTTGTTATCCCTACCTCCGCTACACCCCAGGCAAAGATTGAAAGTTTAGTGGCTTCCCTGAAGGCCTCTCATTCCAAGTCACTTAAAGTAGATTTCGAGCAGCAGATCGCATAGTTTCAAGCAAATCTTTAGACAGAAACTTCGCCTGAAGTTCGAGCGCATCATGATGCTCTAGTCAAAGAAGCACCAGGAAATATTGTGGCAACCATTGACAAGGGTACATAGCTTTTGGATATAGCTATGGTCCTATGGAAATTTGTGCAGATGAATCCCCTTGTCAATAAGATCTCGCAGGAACTGTGCACCAAAGAGAAATTATTTGATGAGCTTCAAGAGGCATTGCCAAAATTTGTGCCTGCTCAGAGAAAGGTACGACTACAAACAAGCCAGTTATTGCACGATGAGGTTGAAGACTTGCGGAGGAAGAAGCACATTGTGATCACCCACATGAAGTCGTGGGCAGACAAAGCAATGAATTTGTCACAGGATTTAGATGCTATTGTTAAGTACCTAAACTAGACTTACCAAAGTATCAATCTCGAAGTAGAGGGGCTTACCTCTTAGAAGTTGGTAGATACAACGTAGAGTGCATCCGATTAGAGCATGTCAATCCTTTCGCCCTTCGCTATCGCCATTCAGGAGCTGAATATGAAGACCCCAGTACCTCTATGACTCTGGACAAGTCACAAGATTTTGTTGCAGGACCGTTGGACTGCATTTTTGGAGTAATTAATATTATTTTTTGTAGTTTTGAGTCATGCATGCTAAGAAATGCACAATCAAGGGGCTATGGGGCAGGTCAAAGTCCCTTCAAGAGTTTTAATGGGCTAAAGGGTAAATCTAGGAGTCTCAAACCACGGTTTGCGGACCTTAGTATAAGTGCAAGCTAAGATATAAATAGAAGTCTAGATCAAGTCACACAAGAAAATTTTTGGATAAGTTTTGATAAATTGTGATCTATGCTTGAAATTTGAAGTGAATCTGTGTAAGTCTCTATGTCAATAAGTCTCCTACAGGTTGTGTGCACGAAGACCTTAGTCCGGTTGTGTGCGGACCCCGCTGGCTGTGTGCGGGTGTATCAGAAGGACTGAAAGGGTTGTTGTGAATTTTTGATGAATAAAGACCTGTTTTGATAACTCTGTGGAATAAATGCATTTTTCATTTTCTTTATGATCTATTTCTACACATTTTTTTTTAATGCATTAAGTTCTGTTATCTGTGATTGGGTCGATTTCAGACATATTTTCCTATTGATATGAATGTTAGTTGCATGGATATATTTCTAAAATGGTTGAATATCACATTTTAATAACTATTAAAAGGATTTTGGATATTCTATCTGGGTGTGAGCATTGGATTGATTTGTGTTAATCAATCTAGGGTTTTTGGTTAGGGTTTCTGGTACGTAAGTCAAACTGTATAGTAAATAGATCTGAAGGTTCCCACTTCACTTAATTCTCTCTCAAGGCGTTGAAAATTGGTTCTAGCACCCCCCCCATATTTCTTCAGGTGAGACTTTGGTCTGCGCAAGTAGGTCATTGCCAAAAGGGCTAGTAGTAAGAGGGTTTTGTTGGGTATGCACTAAATATGAACCTAAGTTAGGAACCCTGAAGCCAACATGCATCAACTGTGCATTTTGAAATATCTAGCCTTAGTATTAGCCCTTAAGCCCTTTAGCTGTGACATTTCACAGTGGCCCAACCTCCTCAATCTCTCGAAATTTCTTAATGGGTTGATCCAGTGCCCATCCCCTCAACCTGTCACCCTAACTTCCAAATTTGCATGGTTTTCTTTCTCAACCAAATGAGGGTTGCACATTGTATAGTCTCAAGGCTCAAGATCCACCCCTGACTGCTTTAAATATGGAATTGTGAAGTTACTAAGCCCATTTCCTAGCTTGTCACCTGGTTCCGACTCAATCAAAGAATCAATATGCATTATATTAGACTAGGATTTTTTCAGACTGATGTCGTCTCATCATGAGTGAATTGAAGATGAAGTTACCTTATCATGCCATGGAAATATGATGAAGAAGGAGACTAATAAGGGAAACATGCTAAAAGAAATCTTTGTAGTTGAGTATGCAAGCTTATCGATCGAGAGAAATAAAAGGGACACTAGTTTGCGACCGCAACTCAAGACTTAATATCACTTAATATTCCCTATCACCAACCATGTAGAGGTGGAAAGAAGAACACCCTCAAGAAGACACTTAACCAGTAACAGAAAGGGTGTCTTGAAATTGCCACATCATCAAGTAGTCCATTTCAATAGTGTAGTCATGTGATGTCATGAGTTGTGACATGCCACACCATTATGGTGGATTATGTAATTAATGTTTCAAATATGTATTGTAAAGTGAAATTCCAAAGGACATGTAAAAAATATTAAGGTTCATGTAAAGTTGAAAATTCATAGGAAGTCAAACAGTCATGAGGGTAGATGAAGAGTTGCATTGAAGGTGGAGGATCACCTCCTAATTTTTATATATGTTGGAAATGCTAAGGGGGTGGGTGAATTAGTGTTCCTTTCAATTAGAGCATTAGTTAATCTTCAATTATTATCAGTGTTTATACAATGATAGCAGTAAACAAAAGGAACACAAATACACACAGTTTTTAAGTTGGAAACCCTCTTCGAGACAAAAACCATGTGAATGCTTTTCTAATCATTCTTTAATATTCAACTCCAATTGAAAATAGAGCTCCAACTTATTAGAATCTAGAAAAGAATTATTCTCCAGCTCCCACTGGATGGAAGCTCCAACGCCCAAGATTCTTCAGTAGTCAATTGAACAGATGCCCCAACATCTAATGATCTACAACTCACCCTAGCGCCACCCTACCACCCTAAATTTTTCACAGTCTTGAACCTGTTGGTGACTTCATCCACTAGCCTAGCACCAACCTACTACCCTATAGAATAATAAAACAAGAATGGACTCCCATACCCAGGAAAATGGTCCACTTTAAACTGATATAGAATGATATAGAAGAATAAGACACACTATAAAATAATGCCAACTATGAAACAACCACCTAATGATGATCCTAGACCTCCTAACACCACCTCTACAACTCTTGGTAGAGAGATACTTGTACAATTTTTACAATCATGCATTTACCATGACTTAGTACAATGATACCTTTACAATGACTGTATGCAGTGCTAACCACTTGAAGACTTCCTTTGATAAACTTCTTGCTGCTATTCTGCACCTTTATTGCTACTCTTGTCATGCTACCCTCTGTTGCACCTTGCTTTGCTTTGCTGCCCTAGAAATTATGGTCCTTTTTAGCCCTTAAGAACACATGATCTAGCTTTTTCTTGCCTTCTAGGATCTCGATATTGAATCTAGTGTATCTCTGTTATTTCAGCTCCCCAATATGTCATTCTCGATTCCATGGTATTACTCTGAGTATTCTTTCCAATGCCACAGGTTTGATCCAATTTGGATTATTCAAGAGAGAGTTATGCCCAATCTCTCACAATGACCTAATTATGGACTCTTTTAGTAGAGAAAAATTGTACGACGTGCCATGTGTCATTGTTTCTTCATTCAGCTCTGAAATCTATAAATCAAAAACTAAATTTTGTGCACTATTTTTACAGAATTCCTATCCGATACTCAGAGAGATAGTTATGACGATTTTCCCAAGGTCACTTATTTGAGATGAAGTTGAGGATCCTACAAAAATACTGACTTCCACAGATCATATCTCCGAAAATATTGCGCACCCTGATCTGAAATTTTTACAGGAGCTTCCTCAGGATTTCGACTTCACCTCATAATAATTTAAGCTTGTGAACCTTTGTAGAAAAAATTTAGACCAAAAATTTCACGATGACCTATTTAAAGTAGAAAAATCCCTACATAAGGAGGATATGAGGATCACAATTTATATAAATGCTTATGTTGAGAGGGGATTCAAGAAGTAAAAGTGGGAGGGATTTTAGGAGCTTAAAAATTATTAGTTATCGACTTTTCAATGACCCATTCCGTTATCAAAAAATTAGACCTAATAGGCTGCTAATAAAATCAATCTCATGTAATTGTTTCAAACCAATCTTTTGATTGAGGCTTAGCCTCCTCAAACTGGGAGGGCTCTCTCAAGGGTTAATGATTTTTGATAGAAATATAGATGGCTAACTCTATGTGGGGTAATAAGCAGATAAATTATAGATGTTGGTTGTATATCACATTAGCAAGTACCCATTGGGCTTATGGAGTCAAAATAGTTTCAGTAAAACCGATCAATCTACTTAGCATGGATGTTGAGGCATATCAGAGTTTTAGTCAAGAGATACACATGTGAAACGGTAAAAAACACAGTCAGTTTGTCTATGTAGGAAGTCAGAGCATCAAAGATGAATTATGAGTAACATAAGCAAACACCACTGCAATAGGATAGTAAAAATATGCAATTAGAACAAGAACACACTAGAACTCTTTATGAATCTCAAGTTGGCTAAGTAGAAATCTCTGTATTAAGCTGAAAATGAGTCACTTACAATAAACACAGTCTTTTTCTAAAAATGTCCAACCCTGAGCATATTTGACTTATTGATATTTTATAGATCATTTACAACATAAGATAACCTTATTTTATGCTAGATACATCGAACTCCTGACTCTTGACACCTTGCCTAACCATATGACATGGTATTTATAACAAAAAAGACAACTGTTAATCTAATAAACAGTCCTATTAAAAATAGGATTCAAACTCCTTATCTCTACTCATAAAAACATTATCTAAACTAAATTACATCATTTTCCAAGTGTATTCACATATGGTTGAATCCAGATGATAAGCTTCAAAACTTTATGACCATAATGCTGATCTCCATTAAAGTAGGAAATTGTCCCCTATTTTCTAAGCATAAGGTCCTTTGTATTCTTGAGACACTTTGACCATCATGAATTCATCACCTAGAGGTTATTTGTTGTTAGAAACTGAAGTAACACCTGCCCAAAATCCTCCCTAAGTCCCATTTGTCCAAAACCATCATCAAACTGTTCAAATGAGCTGAAATAGACCTGCATTACGAAAACAACACAATTTCGTAGCACTTTTCATAGCACAACTCTTTTAACTTTTTTCCTTAAAAATTTTGATTTCTTTCCTCTAGGATTATCTTCATTAACATTTAAAAAAACTTCCCTAGAAATTTCAAGTCATAATTCACACTTTTTCCCTTCAAACATTTATGAGAAAGTGTGAAAAAAGCTGCTACAACAGTTTTGTAGCACTTTTCACTCTTTTTACACTGTTTGCACTACAAAACTGTTGAGTGAGAAGTTTTTTTCCAAATTTTTTCAAAATGAAAAATACAAATGTTCCAAAACTCAAAAAAACACTAATTTCATCAAATAAAAAATCCATATGAACTGAAAAACACAATTTTCATGAGGTCCCTTCTTAATTTTCACTTGATTTAGCTTTTGAATTTTTAATGATTGTCATTTTGCACCTTTGTTCTTTAAATCATCCTAAGTAAATTTAAAATGCTGCTCCAAGTGCTTCACTTGATCTCTAATTTTCTGTTACTGGCTCTCAAGTGAGTGTTTATTACTCTGACAAATTTTTCTTCCTTGATGGCTAAAACTGTCCATGTGAAAAACTGTTCTACACTGCTTGGGGTTTCAAAAATAAAACCAGTTTGACCTTCCCACAGTTCCTTCATTATTTTGAATTCTGATTTTTCAATACTGTGCTTCCTAGCCCTCTTTCTCATCATATCAATTTCTTGGTTTGCTAACCTCAATTTCTCCTCAAGATGTTGACACTGTCATTTCTCCTTTTTCTTTCTTTGTTCTACTAGTTGCATGCTCTACTGTTGGTGATGAGAGATCAACCACTTCTTCAGGTGCTTTAATTGTTTCAATAGGTTCTTGGACTTCCTTGCTACCTTCCTTGAGTTTCTTAGCATGCCTAGTTAAAGGTTTCCTTGCTTTAAAGATAAACGCTGCATTTTCACCCTCAAACTCAAGCTTCTTTGCTGACTTAACCTCTTTCTGTTTGTGTTCATCTACTCTAATGAAGTTAGCTTGCACAATGGGTGTATCCTCTATGTCAATAGCATGTAGGATTTCATCTAAATTTCCATTAATTACTGGGCTATCCTCTAAAACTGAAAAATTGTGTTTCCTTTTGATGCCACTGCTTGGCTTCTTGTCACCCTTTTGATTTCCTTCTTGCTGGCAACTTGTTTCTGTTTTTCTTCTTTGACACTCTTTGAATTCTATTTTTTAGGTGATGGAGTTGATGTTTTAATCATTTTTGTCTACTCTATTCTTCTCTCAACTTGTTTCCTTGGCTTCAGTTTTACAAATTCCTTTGGTTTTGCAACCACAGGTTGATTAGACTTTGCTACTGGTGGTGAAGGAGTTCCTTTAGTTTTAGGGTTTCTAGCTGGGGTTAAGGTTTCCAGCTCAAAACCATTCATAAACAAAAAGGATGATGAATCCATGCCTATCTTCTAAAGCTCATTCAAAATCAATAACATCATCAAACCATAATGAAACAAAGATGTTTCACAACCATCAGATTTAGCTTATACTTTATCAGCCATTTTGGCAAGACTCCTATGCAGATAAAAGGGAAAATCGAGTGAGATCTTACCAATGAAATGCAAGAGAAGCTTGAAATGATATGTGTAAACCTTATGGTAACTGCCTTCACATGTAAAGTATCTTTGAATGTTGAACAACATCTTTGCATAGGTGTCTTTGATGCAACTTCTAGGGATTGCATTATTGAGGTCCATATCTGCAAACTTGGGTTTCATGAATTCATTGCATGGCTCCACATCAAATTTAAAACCTTTGAACCAAGTTTCTTTCCCCCTTGGTATTTCTGTCACAGAATCAATAATATCTGGTGTAATTGGCACACTTAGCATCCCAACTTTGGTATTTGTTCCATTGAAGTGCAAGGAAAATTCTGTAGACACATGTGTGTGGCAATCCTACAACTTTTCACAAAACCAAAGACAACTTCCTTTGTTGAATGCCTCCATCACTGCTGAGTCTTCAATTATGGCCTTCATATTTTCAGGCTCATATCTTAAGCAGTGTCCCCCTCTGTGGACCTTCTTTCCCTCTGCCATGCTTCTCATAAAAACCTGTTAGCCTCGCTTGAATATATGAAACAGCTTCGCTTGATTAGGATGAAACAACCTCGCTTGATTAGCACTACAAGAAAAAAACACATTGGTGAGGGGCAAAAATGGTCACCATAAGCTCATTGGTGAGGGTCAAAAGAGCCTTCGTCACCAAAAATTGAACATCACCAAAGGTGGCATCACCGAAAGTATAGGTGTTGTGGTGACATTCAAGGTCCGTCACCAATAATGATTTATAGTGACGAATAGTGACCGTCACCATTTCATATGAGCAATGGTGACAGACAATAGCCTTGTCACCAAAAAAATGAACGTCACCAAAGGTGGCGTCGCCGAAAGTATAATGTTGTGCTGACATTCAAGGTCCGTCACAAATAATGATTTATAGTGACAGATAGTGACCGTCACCATTTCATATGAGCAATAGTGACGAACGACAGCCTCCATCACCAAAAAACTGAACGTCACCAAAGGTGGCGTCGTCGAAAGTATGTGTTGTGGTGACATTCAAGGTCCGTCACGAATATTGATTATAATGACGGATAGTGACCGTCACCATTTCATATGAACAACGATATTTTTTTGTGATGGACCTTTCATGGCCGTCACTATTGGTGCATATATATGGCGACGTTCATTGATCGTCACCATAAACTCATTGGTGACATCCAGGTCCGTCACAAATATTGACTATAATGACAAACAATGACCCTCACCATTTCATATCAACAACGACGATTTATGGTGATGGACATTTAATGGTCGTCACTATTGATGCATATATATGGTGGCGTTCGTTGACCGTCACCATTTCATATTTTGGTAAGGGTAAAAAATTGTCACCATAAGCTCATTGGTGATGGTCAAAAGAGCATCCGTCACCAAAAATTGATCTTCGTCATTCCATATATATGAATATCAGAGCACGATGGAATCGAACCACCAACCTCCTTCTTGTAAAGCAGGTGCTCTTCCATTGAGCTAGCACCCTTTAAAGAATTAGACTTTAAACTAAAAATTGCCCCTAAAGGTGCAAAGATACACCAAAAGAATAAGAACCAGGAAAACTGAAAGAATTCGGTGTCCTTGCTCCTATTTTTATTCTACAACAATCTACAAAGTATGATCTTGATCTATGATGTATTTGTGCTGAGTGGTTCTAATTTAATGGTAAATGTTATATTCAAATAAAATAAATGAATAACTATGAGGCCTTACGGGCTAATTTTTAATCCTTACACCAAAATCTCTTAATATTCAAGTCTATGGAACAACTTGTTCAAAGTTCAAACTGAAGTAGATTTTAAATGGAAAACCTAAAACCAGCTAAGCAGTGTACAAGTTAACATTTTGGATATAGCTTATGTTCAATTTATATGACAAGTTATGCCATAACCTTGAAACTAGTTTCTTAGCTAAAAGACTTTCTTAAGTCAACAATGACAAATAAAGATAGTCATGGCAAGCAAAATTCTATTTTTTTTTCTAATGAGGGTGCAAATAACTTGATAAAGGATGTATGAGAGTATCAAACCATAAACAGGTTCACTAAAACATGGAAATGACAGTCTTGTTAAGCAACAAAATTTTAGTTGAATATATGAAAAGAATCGAGCTAAATGATATAATTAAACTAAAAGTAACCATAAAAAAATGAAATTTCCATCATATACCTTCTGGTTTGGTTAGTTCTTCAGAAAGAGAAAGTGCAATTCCATGATCCAGCTCCTCATCTTGATTATGTAATGGACCATCCTGAACAAAAATTTCCACATACAACTATCAATGGTATTGTATTGGTAAGACTTTTGATATAATCTATCAAAGCATTTACTATGTAGGAGAATAACTGAAAAGCACAACTAGAAATTTGAATCACAACATAACAATATAAAAAAACATGCAACAAGAAAGGAACAAATCCACAATTTGAGAGATATGAACAATCCATGAACCTATTCTTATATATTGATATAGATAATGAAATAGAAATCTAGATTTATGAAATTCAAGTATTACACAACAATGTCTTGAACAAATCTCAATATGTAAAATAGTATTTTTTGCATTTGGATTTACCTTGCAGAACCTCAGGGAAAAGTTTCCACAAAAACAACCAATAAACATAACAACATGGACCTCAGGAACAATTGTGCAGAGGATAAAATATGAAGGTAAAGCACTAGAGAAGTATTCAAATCAAATGATGAAAAGCGTATCTAGAAATAACTAAAAACCCTCTAAAGTAAACCACACATTTATCATCATGACTAGTACAGTTGCCAAAAAAGATCAGAATAATTTATGAACTATTCCACCAAAAAGCAGTGAATTTTTCCACTAAAATACAGTTTCAAATTAATCAACTTTGTTAAATTTAATAGATAGAAGATTGAAGTTTAAAAGACAATACACTATGATGAATTAGGGATTATCGTGGCATTAGAGGGCACATGCAAAAATACATTATCATCTCCAAATGCACCCCTACGTAGTGTCCATCTGACACTTTGTGACTTGAACCTTTAAAAGGCTTGCTCAGCCACTTCATCGTTCGAGATTTATTGTGAGTACGATGGTAAAATGTGACCTACATGTCCCAAATAACATGAGCCAACAATGAAAACCATAACTAAATTATTAATTCCTTACTAATTTAATCCTTGAAAAGACGAAAAACATGAATCCAAAAAAGAAAATGATAAGGTTATCGTTAACCAACTATTATATTTATAGATATGGCAGAATTGTTGATTGGATGTTTCAGAATTTAAAGCATTTTACGTATTCTCTCAAACATATGAAAAGACACTAAAATTACCAAGGTCATAGTTCAACATAAATCTTGCAAAAAATCTTTTTCTTTGAAATTTGTGTTTTCATTTGGGTTCGGGTTTGATCTGTTTCGGCTTCAGGTTCAACTTGTGATTAGATTTGGATCAGGTTTGGGCTCAAGTTTGAGGTTCAACTTTGAAATTCGCAGAACCTCGGAAAATTTCAATTTTTTTTTAGGTTTGCCAAATTCCGAACCTGAAGTTTCAGGTTCGGCAAAAATTGAAAGTGACACATTCACAATTGCACCCCTAGTCATTGAAATCCTAATTTTTTCACCCACAAACGTCAAATTCTATGTTTTAGGAATCTATCCGAGCTTAAAATGAAATGTGTAGTGGAACACACTTATAATGACCATTCAAAACTGTCATATTTGAAAATGCCCTACGAAACACGCCAAACCTGCAATATTCACAAAATATTAAAATACGGCCTTGGAAATATAGTCAGCAAGGTATGTTGTATACACTAAATAGATTTGGACAACTATATTCAGGTCAAAGTTGACAGCTAATCCACATTTTAAAGTTTCAGAAAAAAAGGCAAAATATACGGCATCACAGTCTAACCCAGATCAAGATGAACATAAGATTTATCAAAATATCATATACAATTAAGTCGCCCATTTACAATTGTAAATATATACAGCACATGGCCAGCTTGAGCAAATGAATCATTCACCTAAGTCAAAAAAGGAAATTGCATTTTGTCATTTGTCAAGCAAAACGAAGACCAAATATAGTTTCCATTTGCTTGGCCCCCTTGACCAAATAAGCTGTCCAACTAGATCGTATGATGAGGAATTTGCATCCCTGCCATTTTAAGTAAAACAAAAAATTGCACGTCTATGTGGGTCAAATGAGCTTCATTCCTTAAATACTATCAGCAAGCCTAGTAAAACATTAAACTGATCCCAAAATCCTACCATCAGCCAAGAAAATGCAGCAACCACAATGAAATGCTTTGGGGTTAAAATGACCAAAAAGACATGAAGGCACTGGTTACTCTTTAAATAAAAGAGGCAATTGAAAGAAAAGAAAAGAAAAAAAAAATGTCACAAAAGCGAGACAAAGAAAAGCCAGGGAATCTAACAGAAATAGAGGAAAAGAAAAATAAGACAAGGAAAAACTGAGTATAGCTGATGAAAAGTGAAATAACCAAAAATAAAATTTCAGCAGATTTCAACAGCAAAAATTAGAAGCACCAGTCAGAGAATGTGAAGCACCACAGAAATTAAGTGACTAGCAAAACATCAATTTCGAAGTTCACACACTGGTTCAAATCCTCTATATCATATTACTTTTGCTTGTCAATTGACATTCCCAATCTGGTTAGGGCATTTCAAGAAAGTCCAACAGAAGGTGGATAGATGAGCAATTCAAAGCAAAACCAAAGACAATTTGACCTGCAGATTAGAAAATTTTTAAAAATGTAAAATAGATGGTTAAAACCTAAGCGACCACAACAATAACAAAAAAAGTTTCAAACACAAATAAGATTCCATGTAAATGTAAGCACTGCAAATATTAAATTAAAAGGGGGCATAAAAGAGTAAAGCTAAACGATAAGGACACCAAAATGTAGCAAAGAAAGACACCAGAAACAAGAAAACTAACCAAAACATAAAAGAAAAACTAATTAATGATTTTACCAGAATGGCATTCGTCCTCAACCAAAATTTAATGCAATTTGTAGCCCCACTAGCCTATTTTTTATCATATCCAATATCTAACGTTGCCTGATTGTGCCGTTCTACAACAAGAAGAGCATCTTTGCCTTGGAATCCCAAACCTGAATCATAAATAAAGTAATCAGTTGTTTTTCTTTGTATCATGCAACAAAAATCGAACTAAATTAGGATTTATGGATCAAGGAACTTACACTTACCATTCATGTTGATGCCACAGTCCCTACCAGGTCTGGTTTTAGCTTTTTGTTTACCTCTGAAGTGCTTCCATCCAATTCCGAGGAAAACCTGAGATAAACAGACAATTTACAATCATTTTTCAATATTACTCAAGGAATTTCCCTCAGGTATGCTTCCATATATAATAAAGTTCCAATTAAAACTTTATTTATGAAAAGCACAAAAGCAAGAAACAGATATGATCTTGATCATAACATACAAAGCAAACAAATAATACTTTCAGAGACAATCATTGAAATAGAGTTTACCTTGCAGCCCTTGCTTTTTTCTTGTCATCTTCCAAGGAAGCAGATTTCACATCTACTCCAAATCTAGCCAAATGTGCTTTCTTCTTTGCTTTATCATCAGCAGATGAGCGCAAAGCAAGTCCAAACCTGTTTAATAATTTGGGCATTGTCAGATTCCAATTATTCTGGAGTAAAACAAATGCATATCATAATTTTGGAAAAAAATATTAAGCAAATTAAGCTGACGGTAAATTAGACACACAAGATAAGGAAAATAGCATCATCATAATCTCAGGAATCTGAAAATAGAAAATAAATTCCTGAATTTTGGAAGAACAATCCTCTTAGTCCTCACTTTCCTCTTTCTTCTTCCGATATTTTTGCTTCTCCTAGTCCAGGAGAGGTAGGTTTTGGAGTACCATTTTCTGACTCACCAAATCTGTCAATAAAACATACTCGAAGGTAATTTCTGTCAATTAAGAGATGAAACATATTGACTGATAAGATTGGGGACCATGTGCACTGATCATTCAATACAGAAATTACTTTTATAGCTATTAATCACTTTAAATATTAGAGCAAAATCTAGTAGCACCAGAACTGACACAGTCCACCAAACTTAAAAAACACCATTATGGCCAAACATTGTTTAAAATAAAATACATCATATATTTAACAAAGATGTTGAACATTTAAGTTAAACAAACACAAGCCTTGAAAATGCTGAAATCCCTAGAACCTAAATCATACAACAAGATTTTTCCACCATTCCAAAGGGTGGCATTCCAGGTCTGCATCAGTAATTAGTGCCAGAACAAGAGTCTAATAATATATACTATACAGAGATTATCCACTGCATTCCATTCCTTCGATGATCACCCATTTCTGCTAGCTACTGTATCAGTACGAGTCTTGAGAATGATCTATCATGATCTGTCACATGAGGTGTTGCCCTCTGACTTCAGAATCAATGTAAACAGGGCTTTCATAGTATCCAAAACGATACAGGAGCCTCACTGGTTCATGGGAAATCCTCACGGCCAAAAACAAATTTTGTTTCCAGTTAAGATTTTGATAGATTCTCCACTGATCTTAACTGAGCTGAGAATTTTTACATTATGATCAGGATTTAGTTATAGAGATCATACGCTGTATAGAATTCTGGTTTTGTTCAACACTACCAAGGGTTGCATCACGTTTTGAATGGGTTACATTCTCAACAATTGTGATTTGTAACCTTTGCTGTTGGGTTGAAAAGCCACATGTGTCCTCGTAGTTGGGAGGTAGTGTGTGGCACTTGAAGAAGCAAGATTGACTCTAACAACCATTACCTTGGAGGAAGATAAATGGTCCAACATTCATGTCGGGACCTCTCAAGGGAATATCAACTCCCTTACTTTGTATTCCTGATAGTCACTAGACTTTGATAACCATTACCTAAGAGAGAGATAAACAGTCCAGGAATCATGTTGGGGCCTCTCAAAGGAATATCAACTCCAACACATTCATAATCACCGCATGGTGCCTTCATAACCAATGCCTAAGTTAATTTGGGCTGCCAGGATATGTAACAGATTTTTATTTGGGAACTGAAATAGGTCAACATGGAGTCAAGGTCTGAATAACTGATTCACATTTGTTGGAGAAGGTGGCTTATTTAACTGTTTAATGGCTTCTTAACGTTCCAAATTTTTCTCCACTTTAAATAGTTCCTAAAGTATAGTTAGGCATAAATTTGAAAGGAAACATGTCTTACTGGCTCTTGGCCCTCAAGTCTGTGCATGAAGACTACATGAAAATAAAGCTTATGGTTCTGTAGTGGCAATATGGCTTCTGTGTTGTTTAAATTTTTGCCGTGTGTAAATAATTGATGTGCTTCCAGAATTTTTGTGCACTAACTATTGCAACCTGTAGATGCACCATAAAACAAGTTACAACAAATATGAAGCAGAAGAATTTTTTGCCTTCACACAGCTGCTGTGTAAACATGTAAACAACCAAAAAATTATGCCGAGCCCCAGACAACCATACAAGTTGAAAATTAAGTTATAACATCAAAAAAACCCAACTTGAAAAGAAATAGTGAATAGATGCAAAACAAAAATGAAACTCAATTCAAGATATCATTACAAAGCGTCTGATGGTTATAACTTATCACAGGTGTGGGTCAAGTAAACTCCATATAACCATATAACCCATGATGGAGGTTTAACAAGACCATTTTCAAATTTCAACAATCCTATCATGCCAATCAGGTGATTTTATAGCATTTTCTTATTTAGCTATACTGCACCAACATAAATATTCAAAAAAGGGTTAGCATAGCTCTAAATCAAGAGAAGCTACTTGAACTGGACCAGTAAATTCCATGTAAACATAACCTCTGAATGAGGTTCAACAAGACCATTTTCCAATTTCAACCATGCTATCATGCCAATCAGGTGCTTTTATAGCATTTCTTGTACTGCAGAAACATAAAGATTCAAAACAGAAATCATCAAAAGGATTTTTATAACACAGTAAAGCTCAAGGAAAAAAACGCTACCATATATTTCTATATTTTTAATCAAAATATGGTAATATAAAATTCAAGCTTCAACAAATAATTTGGGTCTTAAAGCTTCATACAATGCACTATAAGCTTATTTATCCAACTTCGTTTTTTTCTTGAATCAGGTAGCAGTAACACTAAGTTACATTGGGTTGAGAACAACAAAATTTTAAATTGAGAAACTTCATAAATTTGCTCACAAACCAGTAACACACATTCCAAGTTAGCCTAAGGCCTTGTGCAGCAATTATCCTGAAATTACCCCTTTCTAACAAGAGGCAAACAACTCATCATGGTTATAAGGGATAGAAAATATAGGAAATACATCAACTAAAACATGCAAGATAAATATACTGAATGTTAGATTTTTTGTTAATCTTCACATATCCTGTAGACCTGCATCTCCTACAAATCAAGGTTTGGTCTTACTATCTATGTCAGGACAGTAGAATAGTACTTTAGGAAGGTTAACTAACCTTTACTTTATGAATAGCCCTTGAGGAAGAAAAAATTCCTTTTAGCCTTTATCTATAGAGAATTCTTGAATACATTTAATTAAATAATATAAAAAGATATAATGATACAACAAAAATTGTCACAAAAAGGACAGACAGAGGAGAATGCAACAGAGAAAACGGCATGATAATCAGGAAACTTGCATAGGTAAATTGGAGTCACAGTCTGGAAGTGTTGGAGAATTCCATATTATGTAAGGTTGACTCATGCATTTTATTTCCAAAACACTACAATTCTCTATCATATATTTTACTCTCTAATATTTGTCCACTGTGAATACATCATACTTTCTGCTAAAATTAAAATATTTCAGTGGATGGTATGCCTTTTATTTGCTTTGCATTCATGCCTTAATCTATAAATTTGATTCCAATTGCTGAGCACTATAGTGTTGCGAACACAAGATCAATATCTCTCTTAGAGCACTGAATTTTTACAGTCATAAGCCTTTAAAACGAACCTCTACGACCATTACAATCATCTACATGTGACACCAATAAATGAGCAACCATCTACAATTTTAGAAGCCCAAGTTCATGTGACAATCCCACATTTATAAGTATAGTGAATTAGTTTAATAAGTTGAAAAGACTTGTTTTCAAGACAATATTTAATATATTTTAGTGTTTAGAAGCTTAGGAATTCCAATGGGTTGGAAAGAATTGTTTTCAATATAGTTAACTTCTACATTCTAACTCACTAACACCTAATGCTTAACTTACTAACTCCATAATTCCCTAATTCATTCATCCTAGTTGACCACCAAGCCATTAAACCCTTAGTCTCTAGTTCACTAATACCATAAATTTAAGTTAAGCATAAACCACTAATCCAATAACCTCAATCCATTACCATAAACCCTTTAAGACATAATTTATTACCCATTAAATCAATAGGCAAACCACTAATCTATTGAACCCTTCACCATTAATGTAATAACCAACACATTTTTTAATGATTCATCCTTAACTCACAATTCCTTAAACCATTAATCAACTAACCAATATTCCCTTATCACTAATCCATTAATTATTATAGTCTTAATTGTTCATTGACTATAATTAATTATAATTCAACATAAATAAAATATAACCATTTAATTATAATTCAACATAAGTAAAATATATGTTTTTTTGTTTATTCTTAAGGAAATTTTTCCTATCTAATACGAAAACACAGAAAATTAGAGGCAACAATGATAGTTCTAAACAGATTTGATTTATCTTGATTTACCTTATATCCATTGGAATTTCTATAAAATTTTACCTCCAGGTTAGGCCAGCGCCTTTTTTAAGATGTAATGAAAAATATATGTTTCTATAAAAAAATCAAGCTCGCAGTGTAATATCCAGATCAATCATGGTTAAGAAAAGCATAAAAAAGAGGTGGGATCTTGATAAGACTCAATAGAATCATGGAATAGTGTCGGAGCATTGGAAAATTGTGAGATGATAAAAATTAAGATTTGTAGGATAATTATTAATTTATTTCTAAAGGGTGAGAATATGAATAATCAAACTAGATTATTGTAGATATTACAAAACAAACCAAGCTAATAGCCTATGGCCTCTTTTTTTTTATTTTCCTTGGGATTCTAAATCAAGTGTGCAATGGAGTTCCTCCAAGAGATACTTTAACATTGATGGGCTGGCAAGGATTGCAGGCAGGAGAAGAAGGTCAAGGATCGGCAAGGATTGCAGGCAGGAGAAGAAGTTCAAGGGCCAAACAGCACAAGGAAGCAAAATGTGAAGATTTTTTTTCAAAATAGTTAGCAAATATATGTTTTCTTGGGTTTATTTTTAGGAGGATAATTTGTCTGTCTAATACAAAAACATAAAAAACTAGGGACAACAATGATAGTTCTGAAACAAATTTGATTTATCTAGGTTTGAACCGGGTACTCCGCACCTTCTATCCATTGGAATTTCTATAAAAATTTTCCTCCAGGGTAGGCCAAAGCCTTTTTAAAGAGGTGATGCAAAATATCTGTTTCTGTAAAAAAAACCAAGCTCAATCATGGTTAAGAAAGCATAAACTAGAATTGGTATCTTGATGGCACTCAACATAATCATGGAATACTGTAAGAGCATTGGGAAATCGAAATATGAGAAAAATATCTTTGTAGGTTAATTATTTCTAAAGGAAGAGAAGATGAATAGTCAAAATAGATTATTGTAGATACAAAAAACACCAAACTAATAGCCTAGGGCCTCTGCCTTCCTATTTGACTTGGGATTCTAAATCAAGTGTACAATGGAGTTCTTCCAAAAGGGTTGGGTCTTGCATTCCTTGATAGTTTAACATTGTGCCCAGTTGTTTTGAAGATTCATATTTTAAGGGTAGGTCCTATTATTTATCTAGTGCAGCTTCATAGTTTTAACTCCACTTTTGAGGCGTCTTTCCACCTGGTGTTGCTCCATAGTTTTTCTATATTGTATGATCCTTCCAATTGACTGGTCATTGTTTATTTTTTTTAAGTTCAGACCACTCCATGCTTCATCTTTCCTTTACCTGACAAGCCTAAGGCTTTGTGCTTTTCTTTTATTTCTTGAGCCTTTTCATGAACAAAAGGGAAAATTTCTTTAGTGCGAGAAAGGAAAATTTGTAGAGCCGGACACTTTGATTCTCAAAGGGGTTGCAAAGATCTCCTCCAAAAGAGGAAGATATGAGGAGCAACCTACGAAACAGGTGGTAGACAGAATAGGCATCTTGCTAAAATCTATGTTAAAGAATATTCAAGACTAGGGGCAGAGTGGGAACCCAAATAAAGAATAGGAGAATCCCCAATGTATTCCTCACAGATCCACTCCCTGGAATCCTAAACAGAGACTTGGGAGGTATTTTTATTGGCTACATTGGACTCGGATTCACATTCAAGATATTCTAGCTAGCCAGTGGTATACTTGGCTGAAAAGGTATGATGATGCACAATACAAGCACACTAAATGGAGCATCAATCCTGCAAATGAAATATTGGAGAATGGAGCTCTAATCAAGGGACTAGAAAAAAGAATTGGAATCAAGGTTGTACAACTTGAGGAATCCCTAGTATCCCAGTGTGATGAGAAAGACAAAAAAGCCATCCAACCAATTTTGGGAAAATGGCTGCAAAGAAGTCAAGGAGGGATGGAAAAGGCAAGGAGAATGAAAAAAGAGAGACAAAACATAGTACATACATTGCAAATACAACAGTGATTGAGAGAGAAGAATGAAGCAAAAATGCCCAAGGGAACAATCCAGGGAAGGTTTTGCAGTTGTTTAAGAAGGTTTTCGTATGTTATCAAAATTTTTATCATGGGTTGCAAGATGTCACCATCCAAGATAATAAAATCTTAAAGGCTATCAATCTGATCTCTAGAAAGCAAATCAGTCCAACTATAAGGAGGTCAAATTTTGTTATAGGGCAGAAATATATAGTGGAGAAAGTCATATCATGCCATTGGAAAGATGTCTAGAATATAATGCATTAAATCTCAAAAGGTCACTTCCAAACCACAACAGGGGATTTGGTTGTGGGCACTCCGGTTTTGTATTAAAAATTTTGAATCAATAAAAGGAACATCTTTTAATTACCAAAATAAAACAAGTTGGTATCACTGTTGATATCAAAGAACATTGTAAGGCAAGGAAACTTTGGAGAGACCAATCTAGACCTAAATAAGAGAGAAATCATGTTTAAAAAGAATGCATACCAGGCTTCACAGAACCTTCATGTCAGGACTTGGTTCAAAGGCCATACCACTGCCTTTCCATACCTTGTGACCAGTTCCATGAAAGCTGGAAAGACTGATCCATGTCTTTGTTTCCACATCTAAATGAAAGCTGGGAAGACTTTTCCATGTCTTTTCACCAATATTGTAAACAACCACCTCTATCACTAGAAAATCATTAGTTACAAAACACGCACGATCCCCAATGCCTATGCAGCACATAAATGGGTATTCGGGCTCAATTAAAGTTGGGTATTATGGCACATAAACATTCACGTTAGGAGGCTTCTTTCTCCACATTTCTTTGATGAAATTGTGTGATAATTGGAGATTATTCCACTGCTTTGAGATGCTACGAAATCTGCACACACATTCCACTAGCAGCAACGACAGTATTTCTTCTTTCAAATGATCATGCAGATCATTGTAGGTCATTGAGAAATTTTTTGACTGCACCATTTTCAAATAGGTCGTAGAACCGGGAAAATTATAATTCAAGGCGTTATAGTTAGAATGCCTTTTTTCAATATTTGATAACAAAGCTAATGGTCTGTTCATAAGGAAGGTCGGAAAATTTAATTTGCAGGTTGGTTACGTAATTGAAAAAGAACAATCAATACACCACAAACACCCATGCAAATTAGAAGGCTCAAAGTACACTAGAGCCATGGTTGTAGCTAGTGTGACTTTCTTCTTTGTCTAAAATGGATCTGGTTGAAACCACAAAAGGCCACATATAAAGCCATGAAAATTTCAGGATTAAATCTCATTGATTTGAAAAGGAAGAAAAACATATTCCTTGAAACCTTTATTTTGAGAATTCACTTTTATAAGAATCTACACACACATCGTACTACCCAAATTCTGAAAAGTAAATTTTCAACTATAAATTCAACATGCAAGCCCTTGAAATTCTAAAGGGAATAGAAATAGAAGATGAATACTGAAGAAAACGTAAGTGCATACCCTTTGTTCACTACAAAAACCCTAACATAAAATTAACCAGTAGTTGCCTACAAAATCTTTACTTTCACCTTGCTGCTCGCGAATTGCGCTTCTCTTCCTCCGACAACTGTAACGCCAAGCCAAACCTCTCGACATGCTGGTGCTTCTTTTCCAAGGCCGACAACTGTAACATCCCTGCAACGCTAGCAACTCCGTTGTCTTGCCCCTCATTTGATGGCTTCTCCACAGATGCCACGACTGTCGTGACGATAGTGACGGTGTCCACCGACTCTGCCATTATCGAATCTTTGCACTTCTTGGTGACAGTCTTGAGTTGGGATGTTTCATCTCCAGAAGGTGGTTCCTCCACGTTAACTGCCTCAGATTTTTCTGGTGCATCTTCTAATGGAGGAACAACCTGTTTTACGTTGGACTCAGGGCCCTCGCCTACGTCATTTTCTGGAAGATCTGAATAATTTCCCAGGCATTCAGTCAGCGAAGGACTGGGAGCGTTGGGGTTCGAATACCTCTTAGAAATTTCATCGTGCAGCTCTTGGATCTTCAATTTCTTCCATTCTTTTGTGACCTTCGATGAATTTTCCATTGTCACCATTACTTGAAACCAAAGAATTATGTAATAGACAATTAAAATGAACCCACAGAAACCTTCTACTAAAACCCTCAAAGCCTAGTTCGCAGATACCACACAGATTTAAGGTTTTATTGTTGGCCTTTTGAATTTATAGGGATGTTATCAAAGTTGAGCCATAAGCCTCACAATAAGTGGTTTTTGGATGTGGTTTCTGGTTTCCAATGACGGTTAGAGGGACCAATGTTTACCATGATACTTACAGGATCCTAATTTGATGTTCGTAAACGATAACCTACTTTTATTATTGGGAAAGGTCACATGTCAAAATGACGTGGTGAGACCAAATTTTCCCCCTTACCTTTTTTATTTTTTCTTCCCTTCCATAACTTCACATTTATGTTAGTGAAAAAAAAGGAAGTGTTTTATATATAATATTTTATTGGTTGTATGATATTTTTTATTTTTGTATTTTTTGTTAAAAATATTTACTAGCAATTGCACCGGGAGGTGCAAGGGAATGCCGAAAGGGGATATGAAACTTAGTATGTAAAATCCTTCCATTCCAAAGGCTTCCTCCACTCATTCTAATACTCTTAAAGAATCCCATCCACTGACCTCCTCGAGCCATTCGAAGACCCAAAACCCAATGCCTACACTACCCATTTCATCCTTCACCTTGTATTCACTACTAGAAGTGAATCTACATAGGGAAGATACCGTATAAGTATTGAAAATAGGGTAGCTTTTAAATTGGTTTTGGCCATACTTGCAACTACCCTCGTTTCGATTTCTCACACAAGGATGATGAATTTAGCTCAAACCACCTGATCAGATGGTTTTAGGTAAGCTAAGTGATAATCCAAGGCATCTAGAAAAATTAAAAGCCTACCCCATAATTATTCCCATTCTTCTCTTTACAGTGGTCATACAGAACATTACTGCTGACTTTGCCATCTGCCATTTGATAGTCCTCCAGATTACCATAGTTCTTGTTGAGTGTTCTCAATGAGTACCTTGATCCACAATATTTTCTGAAACAGAGACACTAGGCATACCCTCTTCTTCTAGAATTTAGAGAAATGTTTGTACGAAAGAATCATCATTGAAGCTATTTTTTCTATATATTTTATTGTTCTTAGTATAATTTGATCCTGGTGTTATATTGAAAATTAAACTCAAGGAGTACCTGATATGTGTGTAAAAGAAAAATTGTCATTATACAGAAATCATTACCATCCAGTCCAGTTTTCAGTCCACATCTTTGGCTTTCCAAGAGAAATATGTTTAAAATAGTCATAGTAGAAACCATTGCAGGTATTGATCTACAAAAAAATGATTCGTATATCAGTAAAAGCCCTAAACTATTACAAATTTCTAAAGAGAGTTTATGTGGAAAGCTAAACTTCTATTAATGGCAAAAGATATTAAAAAAACTTCTCACAATTTGGTCTGGAGCATCGGTTTGTTTACACATCACCTAGGGAGTACTTGTATTTAATGATAGTGCCATATTTTCTGCCCAATTGGCATGTAACTTTCCCCTCTCACCATAATATTTCTCTACTTGTTGATATTCATTCTCTATCTGCACAGGACTATGAATCAAATCAGGGTGCCATAGCTTATTAATATGAATCAAATCAAAGTGGCATACATCATTATACACAGAACAATGTAATAATCAAATAAATACTAAATTAGTATGAATCAGGTCAAACTGTCATGCATCGTTATACTCAGAACAGTGTAACAAACTATTATAAGATAATGGGTCCACCTTTCCATGCAAAAAGGTTTTCTTCTTTCATCATCTCTATTATCTTTGCTGTAAATTTTTGCATATGGTACTAAAGAAAACAAAACAAATTTGTACTTAGTGGTGATGTTTATAAAATTAAACACAAACATAAACATTGAGATTGCAATTGAAACTTTATGATGCTCTCCACCGGAAACCTTAAGAATGGCATTAAAATTTGTTTAAAACAAATTTTCAACAGTTTCAAAGTTTTTTTATAAAGAAAAGTAATTCTAAATCCGTTTCAGGGTTCTGATATTCTTTTGACTCAACTGAACTTAGAACCTTGGTCATATTCAATTTTTAAACCTTACTTAATAGATAAATTAAAAAAATTGCATATGAAAGACCATATACAGATTTGTATGCTCATTAACTTTTGAAAATGGATTGTCACAGGTATTTCCTGGGAACAAGGATCTTGTCTACTGTCAAACTTTTCCTCTTTTTCTTCCTTATTTCTATCCATCCAGCTTATTGATTTGAAGGATGCAGCTAATCAAAGTATCCGATCATGCTATTTGCACAATGTCTATGGTTACAACAACCATTAACGAGCCAAATCCAAACCGGAATCACCATGAAAGTTTTGTTGTCTATTCTCAGCTTGATTCCTGGTGCAATGGCATTTAAACAAACTTGTATGAGATTCGCTACTTACTGGAAAGAAATCTATGTCTAACTCACAGATAAATGAAGAAATCTATAGAGCTAAGATAAGGAAATTAGGAACAAACCTGACGTGCAACTGCTACCTTAAGAATATATGGAACATCAGTAATAGGCCCAATAGGAAAGCGGCGATGAACAAGACCATCGTGGACAAACATATATGCCATCCCAAAAACGGTGATACCAGGCCCCTGAGAAATTTTTCAAAATGCACAGTAGGTTGATAATAGAGTGACTAACACACTGCTATTGAAAATCACCTTGACATAGCTGTTAAATCAAACTTGGTTTAAATTTACAGTGATCACATCATTCTTTAAATAATACTGTCAATTTAGTACTTCTGTGAATTTCAATGGTAGCAACAATCAAAACAGAGGCCAGTACTTACAGCACCAAAACAAAGGCCTGGCACAAAGCCTCTGTTAAAGAATCCATAAGCCAGTAATGCAATGGCCAGACCAGCGTTGATAATGGCAAACACGTCATTCAACTCAAAAGGTCCCTCCCTTGGCCTATGATGGGACTGCCCAAAGAAAATGGATTGTCAATTACAATCTAAAACTAACATCTCAACGGTCCTGTAATCAATGGAACAAAAGGGGATTGCATAGTGCAAAACATATCTGCTATGTTACAGCTGGATTGTTTTTTTTTTAAATTAATTCTTGGTCCACCTTTCTGTAAATTATAGTTATACCTCATGCATATGCCACATCGAAGCATGCCAGAGAGCTCGGTGAGCCCAGCAAGCCTAGTATTCCATTCCAACCTATAAAAGCACATTTGGAGTCATTATTTTCTGAATATTTAGTTCCAAATCTAATACCAACAGCTCAACTAAAGAGATTTCACATACCGTGGCTCCCACTGCTAATGAAAATGTGCCAAACATCTCTGTGCAGGGAATCTCTGCACCCCACATACAAATTCCATCAGAGAACAAGCAAGGTAATATACCCATGTCATCTCATACATATGAGCATAAAGACAAGAGTGAAAGAACTACTGTAATATTTATTTGCAATGATAATGGTTAGCACCATTGAGTACGAACTCGAAATTCATGTTGCAAAAAAATTATTAAATACAAGTATTTCTATGACTGCCAAAGAAAGCATGACCTGAAGCTTAGAAAAGCACATGTTAAGTAAGAATCATGTAACTGAACAATGCAGAATTATAGTTGTTATGATGAAATAGATCCAGCATTTTTGTCTGGGCCAATTAAATTTAGTTATATTGCAACATTGAGTGAGAGATACCATATAAGTTCATCATAAAAATCATGGTAAACATTTGTAACAAGAAGATATCTATATGATCAGTATGCCTAGTGGTTATGACACTGTTAAAAGGAGAATCAATTTGCTTACAAGGATAATCTAGTTTCTCATCAAAGATGCAATCTGGCCCTTTCCAATTGGAACCAAAGGATCAGGGATTTATTTAGAGATTTCCGGAAAATTTCCATAACTCATATCTACAGGGTTCACAATTTGTGAGGCAGACACACTCTTTAAGAAGGTTTGCAGCGCAAAGTCAGCTCACAGCTGGATAGATGCAGAAAATCTTTTAATAGAATAAGAGGACGATCTAATGAGTACCCCAAGTCTCTCAGACCCCCTAAGCAAAACCATAATAGACCATAAAATAAAAACTGAAAGGAGCACAGCCATGGTGAGAACATGGGGCCTGCTAAGGAGACGTAGACTTTGTCAGCTCAAACAATATATTTCAGAGAACATTATCTCCAGGAAAGAGAGGAGAAACCCATTCGAAAGTTGTTTGAATGGAATACATCAAAAGGCATGTTTCACCAGGAACAACTAAAATAGTTACTTCAAAAATTAATGTTTTGATAGAACAATATTACAAACTGGTTAATGATTCAATCCTCCAACATACCTTAGGATGGACAGATCTACAGGCACCACAACCAGGAGCGTAGAAATCTAAAACAAGAAGCTTGTCTCCAGCAATTAGAAGAGAATCAATCAATTCCTCGGCTGAATGAACTTCTACCATATTTGATGTCAATCCTTTTTCCCACCATCTTGATAGGCGGGGCATACATGTCTATGCTGCACAAACCTAGTAAGAAAATCACCCAACCATAAGCAATGAAAACCCACACTTTGAAAGATTTTATAGCAAAATTAGAAATACCATAAATTATTTAAGCCTAAAAAATATCCAGACTCACTTCATACCGAGTAGTTTCAGAAAGAAACCAACCAAACAAAAAAAATCAATACTATTTTTATCATGGCTGTGCTCCTTTCAGTTTTTATTTTATGGTCTATTATGGTTTTTATTAGGGGTACGAGAGACTTTGGGTACTTGTTAGATCATCCTCTTATTCTATTAAAAGAGTCTCTGCATCTATCCAGCTGTGAGACTGGGTATATAGAAATTCCGATACTTCCTAAAAAACAAAAGAGAAATACCTTAATACTGGTAGCATTGACATACATGAAGTCAAACCCCCGATGGCCGTTCACTTGGAAACACTGGGAAACCCTGAATCAATTCCACTATCTAAAACTTTTTCTGAGAAACAAAGAAATACTCAAGAATAAGAAACGATGGGAAAAGGAAGACCTTCATAGGAAGGGAAAACTGTCAGAGTTGCTCAGGGGTTTCCCCTTAAAACAGTGTCGTGCGAGCTATTCTATTCTCTATCATCTCAGCAGTGTTATGTGGGTCGACTCATAAAGCTCTAATACTTGTCCCTCTATTCCAAATTTCTGACCGGAACCATTGAACCATTCCTCCCTCCATTTTTGGGCTTCCTCTGTTAGAAGAAATTTACTTGAACCAAAACATCTTGACTGGATAAATTCCATCAAATGTTGGAAACCTCACTGCGCTCTCCAGCTTATGGTTAGCAGAAAATAAATTATCACGGGAAATACCCGCTTCCATAACTAATTGTCGTCGCCTCTCAAATCTGTATCTCCATCACAATCAACTGCATGGAAAAATGCCAGCAATTTTATGCAGGCTACAGAGTTTGGCATACCTCTACCTTACCAGTAATATGTTTGGAGTCCCTGGACCCATACAGCTTGCAATGAATGACGACAGTCTTATACAAGTTGATCTATCTGATAACCTCTCTATTTGAACCCTTGGGGGACAAAAATGAAGGTTTATAGGACACCGTGATGACCCAAAACCCTGCTCTCTTAATCTCCCCTACAAGCCCATAGCCCACCTTGGGCACCAAAACCTGTCTGGTTGCTTCCCTATATTTCTACTGTTTGGGTACTATTTTAGCCCTAAAAGAATCCTTCTTCTTCCCTTTCAAGGAATCAAGATGCCTCAACCGCTTGAGCTGCTCTCTCTCCCTGAAGTGTTTATGGAATTTGATGTGGGTTTTGAACTTTTCACCTCAGTGTTTTTGGAATTTGATGTGGGTTTTGAACTTGTCACCGCAGACTTCGCAGATGTGGGTTTTGAACTTGACTACCAAAGCCTCGACCTCCACCGCCGCCTCCACTGTTGCCCTGTTCAAATCCCTCAACACAGACCTACAAACCCTAGTCTCCAAACCCTCTCGGCCTCTCTCATGCTCCTATTTTCAAACATTTAAGATCTTAAAACTTATTTTTCAAACTAACAGCTAGTAACAGGCCAAATGGAATATTTTCATTGGTTGGAGGAGGTGCCACATGTCTAAATTTTATTGGCTGGAAGGGTGATGAGAAAGGCTTCTCATTGGATGGGGTGAACAGTGTTTGCTCACCCCAAGCCAACAAAGAAAATGCCTCTCGCGTAATTATACTAGCAATTGCACCAAGGTGCAAGAGAACGCCGAAAGGAGGAGCTGTGAATTATCTTGTGCTACATGTAAGGGTCCATAATGAATGTGAATTTATGGAGTGTGAAATCTCACATTGAAGAGGAGAACATATGAAATGGACATGTTATTGATTACATGGATTTTTGACTTTTAGACTATGGAACATAATTAAGGTCAATGCATTTGCATCATCTTTAACCAAAGGGAGTCAACACTTTGGAATAAAGTTGGTGTAAACATGGATATTGCATGATTCAAATAAATCTAGAACCAACAGGTTGCCAAGAGCTGTCGCAGTCTTTTGAGCAGCTTCTTGAGTATGAAATGCAAATGAACTATCCAATCATGGCAACCATGTACATACCCCATAAGTAATAAGTAACAACTCAATCCAAGGGATTTTAGAAATTCAGTACATGTTGTTGTGCCCACCTCATCTCCCTCTACTCTTTCCATATTTTTTTCTTTCTCAGCAGCATCCTTGATACTCTGCCACTCAGCACAAAAATATGGTGGTGAAAATCCCAAGTTTGATGGATCACTACACCCACACTCTTGCTGAGAATTCTGTCCAAAATCTCAAATCTTGCACTCAGTTCATTATCCTTCGTAACATGACTATGTTGCCATCACGAGGTTTTTGGAATTTTGGAGAATGGGTGGTTAACCAAGTGATGCCAATGAAAACTTCCTCTTCATATTTTTCTCTTAAGAATGCAGCTCTCAACCTACCCATTTCCTTCATTTTGTTGTTTGTCCTTATAACTTCGTGCAGCCACTGGATGCAAAGAATAATGGGGCATTGCCTTAAGAAATGATGTTTATTTGTCATTTGACATGTTCTTAGATTAGTTATCTTAAAACTTATGTTATATCACTGCATGTATCACTTATTATTTATTATGTTATGTGTAATGATGTGTGTTGTTGGAATATTGATACAAATAAAATTTCAATTATTTGTATTTCAGTTTTCATATGTTTTAGTTTTTAGTAATTCAGGTGGGGTTCCTCCATGTCTAAAACCTTGACGACATCCTCTATGATGTTTCCTAAAATTCCCCCAATGCATTTCCCTGCTCCTACCTCCCAGAAAGTTAGTGGAACATCACTTTGCACTGCCCATCAATGTAGAGCAAGTTTGGGCAGAATATCTTAAAGTGAGATTTGTTAAATGCAGATCAGGCACTACTGTAAGAGCTACAGAATAAGATTAAAATCATAAGTATTGGAGTCCCTGACATGATGTGCAATGTAACTCTTAGTTTGATAAAAGACAATACACAAGGTCTTGGCTTGATAAAAGCAGTGCATGAAAAATGCAACATATAACTGCTACTAAAATATAGTTGATAAAACTAAGATAATGGGGTTGGTTTCAATTTGAGTAACTTTAAATTTTAGAAGTGAAGAGTTTTTGTCCTGACTTCAATTGTTCCTTTCAAGTTTTTCAAAATGTTCCACTGTAATGTCTGAGCAATTTGACTTAGTAGACAATTTAGGATTTGGATGATTTTCGAGGTAAAATATTCTCTTCATTCCGTTTCGTTTGATTTTTTTACATGATACAGCTCCGAATAGAAGACCTAGGCCACAAAGGAGCATTGTTATAGCATAATTTTTTACACAATACTGTTTCAATAGGAAAGGCAGTTGTTATAGCTTCACTTAAGTTTTCGAACGATACAGCTCCTATAGAAATACAGTTCCATTAGAAAAGGCAGTGTTCAGTAAAAGTCCAATCTTTAAAGAACTTGTGGATTTTCCCTTTAAGACCAAATTTTATGTCCATTCAAGCCAAACTGTGCCATCCCTGTCTCTGGATAAGTACTATATACTTTACAATTAAAACCCTGGAGACAATATGTTAAAATTTCAACCTATAAGCCCTAAAAAGGGCATAAATCATCTTTTGAACTAACAATTTTTGACAGCTACTTTGCAGTAAGAACATTAATACATGCCGAGTGTAAAATCTATAATATCAGTACCAGAGAATTTAGATAATCAATCCAAAGAAAAGGAGAAGGAGAAGATCCACATACCTTTCAAGCAATCACATTTCTCGGCCTCTTTCCTGACAACATCTAAAATAAAGTCAATGAGCTCGACGCCCTCAGTGTAATGGCCCTTGGCCCAATTATTACCAGCACCAGACTGGCCAAAGACGAAGTTATCAGGCGTAAATATCTAGTCGATGGGACCAAACCTGACGCTATCCATGGTGTCGGGCTCCAGATCCACGAGCACAACCCTAGGCACATAGCGTTCCCCGCTGGCCTCATTGTAGTACAAATTAATCCTCTCCAGCTGAAGATCCCCGTCTCTACTATACCTTCCAGTGGTATCGATCCCATTATCATCGCATGACTTCCCAAAACCTGCCTGTATGTGGAAGATCTCACGCATTCTTGCTTCGTAAGTACGGAAAAAACAGTGACTAGACAAAGCGTACCTTAGTGAAACCCAGTACTAAATATCCAGTAGCGTGGCATCTATTGGGATCATATATTTCTTGAAAATCAGTAAAGATAGATAAGGCGTGGCGTCTTGACAGTTGAAAGCAATGAAATAAAAAACTCAGTCTAGTCCATCCACAGATCCAAGAATCTTAAGAAAATAAGTTGCAGGGTACTAAAAGCAAATGAATCGAATCGAAAGCTCACTCTAAGCTATTCACAGATCCAGTGCTTTATGACTTGCAGAGCTTAGAAAAATGGGGGGGATTTTGCAGAAATAAAGAAGTAGTGCCAAACTACTAGTAGTCCTCCCAGCCATGACTCTCCAATCTGTTAAAAAAAATAAAAATGAATGACAAATCATGGCGCAGAATTGCCAATTCCTCGTTGTCCATGGAATTTCCGACTCATCAATCCCACCCATTGAATTTACCAATTCAAATTCTTCTCTTTGGCAAGAAGAGCTGCCTTGGCAGTCCTCTTTTTTAACTGAAGATAATCGATGCACTCTTGAGCAGACTTCCCGCCTTGTATACGGTAGACCCTCTTGTTTTACAACCAGATTCTAGAAATGATAGAATATCTGGTATCTCTGCAAGCATGTGGACTGAAGAAACCTAATTTCCCGCAAGCTCGTAAATATAAAACCACCTTCTATTCACCTCTAGGGGAAGCCCTTAGCTTCCCAAAACCCTGATCATTGATGGGTATGGGTCCTCGAAACCTAAACCACCGAATAGGATGAAAGCTCGTGGCGCGTATTTTAAGACGGAATGGATGAGCCATAGTCCGAGCTATTCGAATTTTACACTTTTCAATTTTGCAGTGCACATAAGGGCGCCAAGATATCTCATATAATGCAGGATGGTTACACTTACCAATTTTTCCCTGCACAGAAGGGCAATGAGAAAAGGTTGTGATTGGGTGGGGTGAACAGTGTCACTCCACCCCACTCCAGCAAAGATAATGCTTCTGGGGTAATTATCATAGCATAAGTTTCAACAAAATACATTGCCACCAACAAAAGATATATGATATAATTCAAGATGGTTACACTTGTCAATTTTTCACTGCATAGAGGGGCGATGAGAAAAGGTTGTGATTGGGTGGGGTTAACAGTGTCACCCCACCCCACTCTAACAAAGATAATGCTTCCGGCATAACTATCATAGCATAAGTGTCAACAAAATACATTACCACCAACAAAATATAGTAATATAGATTGGTTTAAGAGCTGGCAAAAATATTTCTTTGAAAAGTAAGAAGCCCGAAGAGGAGCCAAGATAGTCGGTGTTTTTGGTTATTGTCAACACAAAAAGAGAAAAATTACAAATCTTAGAATTACACATTAAGGATGGAGATTGGGAGAAAACGCTCGAAGTGCAGCAAAGTGAGCATCACGTTCATGCATATGGTAATCAATGTGTTCCACTCGACTCTCCAAGGTGCGAAGATGATCATTTATGCATTGTTGTTGGCACCAAAGTCCTTCCACAGAGTCAAAGGTCTAATTATGCACATGCTCGAGGTCGTTGATATAGGCAACCAATTCGTTCATGTCCTCGTAGCTCTGTTCCCTCAGCATATCAATGTTGAGATGTATGTGATCCAGCTGGGTCGCAATGGACTCCAAGGTGACCATGCTTCTACGTGGCTCAGTGAGCAAGCTGGAGACAGAGCCATATTTTTAGCGGAGTGGCGACTATCAATCGACTCAGAGTCTGAGCTAGGCTCCCCATGTTGCTGGCGTACATCCATGTGTGGCCCAGCAACCCCCTGCAGACTCGCCCTCTTTGTCGAGGCATACTACCAACTCCAACACCACCTGCATCACTGCCATGGAATGCGTACTGCTTTACTTGAGAAAAACCCCACTAGACATTGAATTGACAATATTGAAATAACACACCACTGAAAATTCCAGAGTTTTTGAACACGGTTACCCGACTGAGAAGGATCTCAAAGTCTCGAGCACCAACACCACAATGATGAGTAGTGAAGATGTAGGAAGACACAGCACAAGCCCCGGGGCCTGCAAAGCTCATACATCCCCAGGAAAGGCACCTGAAACTGCTCCCCCCATCCGACTGGCGATCCAGTGAAGTGTGCGCTAACCAAAGAAGAAGTCGCGCTGAGGAAAACTCTGCGTCTACACCCGACCCACATAGTCTAGGCCAAAGACCAAATAAACCATTACGTCGGACAAAGAAAAAATCCCCCGATCCCATAGCCATGTTGGATGCAGGCCTCAATTTCCTTCCCTTCCGCATTCAACATTCAACAGCCTCGTCTTGTTCTGCTACCCCAAGCCACAAATTGAGCCTGGATGAAAACAAACCACACCTCGTTCTCTCTCGGCACTCTCTCCTCATCACCCAATGCCTACGAATGATTTCTTGTTGGTCCTTGTGTGATATAAACTCAACTCGCGAGGAGTAGGATGCAGGTTCCGAAGCCCATTCATTACATTTTTTCGGCGTGTGGAGGCCCCTCTAGCTCCACAATCCAATGCACCGCCAAATAGCCCCTTAAATGATCACCCCCATAGGGGGTGTTAATTTTGTTCTTTAAATAATATTTATAATAAATTTCTTTGAATAAGAAAGGATGATATCCAATTTTAAAATCACTATACAAATAGTTTAATGGGTTATATGATATTTGAATGGAGGCTCTTATGAGTAGAATTATGTAGAGGTTTGTCTTCTCAATCCATCACATAAATCTAGATTCCTAATGAGTTTTGAACGAGCCAATATAGTTCATCTTCACGAGAATTAGTAGGTTATATGATATTTTTTATTTTATTTTTTAATATATTTATAATTAATTTTATTGATCCTAGTAGATGGTGATAGAGTGTTTTGTTAACGCACTATGTGGTGTAAAGGTGACTTGTATCATTGGTTCGAAACTGCGTAGGCAAAAATCCAACCATACTAAAGGCTAGTGTGGCTCACGTCGGATGCAATTCTTGCCTAATTTAGAGAGCTTAAATACCCTTAGATCATGGAGACTCAAACCACAGATTAAACATGCCAGAACTCACATAACTTAACAAACAAACAAACAATAATTTTATTCATTAAATTTAAAAATAAAAATAAAAATAAAAAAATTCCCAAATAAATATATTTCTTTGCTTGACATTCTCCTTTACTATAAAATATATTTTGAATTTTGTGATTTTGTGTATATGAAATAATAATGATATACATCTTATTTTGTAGTGTTTTAAAACTAGCAATTGCACCGCATGTTGCAAAGGAAATGTCATAAGGCAATAGCATAGGGATAGGAAACTATACAGAAATGGGGGCTGCACAATCGTTGACAGGAATACATATCCTTTAGTAGCTCCAAGGGTCATAGAAGTAAACTAGATTTTCTAAGCATAAAACAAAACTTCAAACCACATGTTAGGCATGCGCATGAGAATTATTCACTAAATATTGCATTACTTCTATCTATGTTTAGAGGACAACGATATAATCTGTTGTGTCTCTCAATAAGGAGGAGGAATCCATCGATCTTTGGAACTGTTTCATGCACTTTTTTACCACCTTCCCAACAACTATAATAATAATCATGTAAAGAGGTTCGAAACATAATAATAATTGTCCCCTCATCACAATAAACCTCTCCCACTCATGTGAACTTTATTTTTATTCTACATGGCTTCCCGCAGGGTTGCTTCCAATTGCAAATAAACATGAGATGCCAAATTTATATTCCTGGAACCATTTAAATCATTGTTGGGTTTCTTAGGCGAATCAAAGGTTCAAATAAAATGCTTCAAAAAGAGCCACTCCAAGGTTTATTATGATCAATTTCTCATCTCTGATTCATAAATAGGTTACACATCATACATAAAGCTTTCTTTCTCTTTAAATACCCTAACATATATTCTTAACCATTATAATCTGTGATCATTATATCCTTTAAAGCCCATATATAAATTTTCAAAATGTATATTCTTTAAAACTCATATATAAATGTTTAAAATGGATATGAAACATGATTGCAAACCCTATGAGCCTAGGTCATTATATCATTTTCTTAATATAAAATTCTAAAGAAATATTTAAATACAAAAGTAAACTCTAAAAATATATATAGATAATAGGTTTCTTAGTATCAATGAAACACTTTTGGTCTTTTGGTTTTCTTTTAATGTTAATCCCATTATCAATAATAATTCTCTTAGGATTAATTTCTTTTCACACCAACCTTCACATTAAGTAATCTCATTGATAAGACTGTTCAAATCACAACATCTCTGACATTATATGATATGTGAAATAATTTTTTTTTTTACTGAACATTTAGTTGTAATTTTGTTGGTACGAATTTAGTTAATTAATTTATCTAAGATCTCATCCTTCTAGAGAAGCTTACTCACCTTATGATTAGGCGGGGGAGATTTTTTTTTTTTTTTTTCTTGTTATTCATTTCCTTATGAAATGTATACTATTTACTTTTTAAAATGTAAATGAATTTATCTCATCCTTCTAGAGAAACTTACTCACCTTATGATTAGGCGGGGGAGATTTTTTTTTTTTTTTTTCTTGTTATTCATTTTTTTATGAAATGTATACTATTTACTTTTTAAAATGTAAATGCATTTATGGAATATGTGTTCTCCTCTCTCATTTTTGTCCAATGGAGGCAGAGATTGCTATAACTATAGAATATAAGTTTAAAATATAAAATCTAACTTGAGTTTATGATGGAGGAAACCAATCACACTTGACTTAAACCTGGTTGCCCATGTATAAGTATTTTGGAGTCCAGTTGGAGGGCATAGTGAAGACTTCCCAATCATTTTGATTTTGAATTATTCATAGACCATCAAGAATTCAATATGGAGAGTTTATATGGTAGGAATATCCAAAATCATCTAACCATGCCTCCCCATGGGAATTGGTTAGCCAACATGGTGAAGAGAGATACATATTGACTTCAAAAGTAGAAATACCGTTAGTTGAATTTCCCTCATTTTGTTCTTAATCCTTTAAACAATTGATTATACGTTAGCTTTTCTTCAAACAATTGATTATACATTACACCTCTAATGGCTCAACTTTTCTTGATTTTTGTCCTTATTGTCAATTATATGAAGGACTTTTAGCATACTAGGGAGGAAATTTCTATAAATTTAATGCTTAGGTTCTCTCCAAAATGCAAAATAAATTTTGAGTCCTTTGAAGGGAAGGGAAACTAAGAAGGATTTTTTCATTTTCATTGTGTGTATTTTTCTCTTATTTTGATTTTTGGGATTCCATGGGGTTGTTGATGCATCATGGATTCATGATTCCATTTTCTAGGAATATTATGAAGGATTTTGTCATGTTCATTGTGTGTATTTTTCTCTTATTTTTCTTTGTGGGATTCCATGGGGTTGTTGATGCATATGGATTCCATTTGATAGCAATATTATGTTATCCACAGATGGTGAAGATGAAAATATTGGAACTCATTGGGTTTTTCTCTTCGCTGGATCTTCTGGATATTAAAACTATAAACATCAAATGATTTTCTTCATGGTTGTCCATACTAAGGTCTACATAATGCACATTGTATAAATCTAACATGTAAGGTAATTAAGAAATTGCTATGTTTCTGGGCGGACAATTAGGAACACATGTCTAGCTCAATTTTAGATATGAAAATCTTGGAACTCATTGGGTTGTTCTCTTCCCTAGATCTTTTGGATATTAAAACTATAGACATCAAATGATTTTCTGCATGGTTTTCCATACTAAGGTCTACATAATGCATGTTCTATAAATCTAACATGTAAGGTAATGAAGCAATTTCTATGTTTCTGGGAAAACGATTACGAGCACATGTCTAGCTCAATTTTAGATATATATACAGTTGAATTAGATATCCTTTGATACATTTGGTTATATATGATTTACAATGATAAATATTTTCATAGGCAGAGGTTCACAAGTGAGGTTGGGGGAGTTTTAAGTAGCTCACTAGAATTGCATCCTTTTTGTTTCATTCCTTACCTACATGTCATGAACTTCACATGAGGCTCAATGTACTTTTTTCATGATTTTGGTAGAGCAGATACCACTAATAGATACCACTCTTTGCCCAAATTACCAAATAGACCATATTTTTTAAATCACCTTTGGCTCAAATAAGATGTATGTAGATCTAAAGATGTTAAAGCTATGCTTCTAGCTTATATGCCTTTGGTATTTAAGCTGCATAGAGATGTCCATGTAGGGTAAGATTATGATTATAGGAATATTTCAAACTCTTGACGCATTCAATTTATGTTACTTATAACTTTGGCATTACTCTATTAGGGGTTGAATCACTCATTTACAGGTTGGTGTTTGGCATGCATATTAAATCATTAAAAGATTTATACTGAAAGATGAGAATATTATTGTGTTATGTATGATGGAATAACAAACCAACATTTTTTGGCTTGGTGCTACTATAAAATGCCAAACATTTGATATCATTATAAATATTACTACCAACTGAAACTATTATCACATAAGAGTAATATACCCACCCAATCAAACTTAAAACTAAGTGTTAAACAACATTTTGTCACCGTCCCTACAATCCCCATCCCGAACATTGGAGGGCCATTTCTGTGACTTCTATGTAGTGTCATGCCTTGCAAAAAGTGTCATTGCATGCCCTGCCATGAGAAGAACATTTTCTCTTTTGACTATTCCTAGAACAGGCTCTCAAAAACATATGATTTTGGGTTGGCGCTAGCAGGCAGTTATGGCCTCGCGCCCATAGATAAATTAACACTCGGCCTTGCGCCCATTGGCGCTTTGTCCCAGTGGACTGCCCGTGCTGAGTTGTTTTTGGAATTTTTTATAAAATAGAAGCAAAGTTTCCTTTCCCAACCACTTCGTGAGCGTAGTCAGCATGAGTTTTTTGACGGAATAACATAAAAAATCTTCCTTTGGCTTCTTATCTCCTACATTTGAGCAACCTCCCAAAGGATAAGGCCTCCCTTCCACCATATCAGGGATCCCAACCTCCTTCATAAGTCTTATTCTTCTCCCTCAACCCTTCAATCCCCCTCCTCTCTCCCTAGAAGATAATTCCCTTGCTTAAAAGGAAAGCAAGTCCCACTCTTTATTTTATCTTAGGGAAAGGGTTTCGAGGGTCACTTCCCAGCTATTCATTGACCTATACTCTAAAAGTGACTTCCTAAACTACCGGGACTCCATCCATCGATGAAAGTCCGTGAAGAGCAAGGAGCCTTAGCCGTGGTGACAATGGGCTAAGCCTCCATCGTTTCCCTTGTCCTAGTAGTTGCCCTCTTAGGAACCCCTTTTAGATCCACTACTAGTTTGAGTGGTAACAAGTTGTTCACAATTCCATTTGTGAACAACTCTTCGGTATGCCCACTTTTTCCATACTACAGATCCAAGATGAGAATTCCAGGGCTATGGAGGCTGCCCTTCTTCTCACTAAGTCAATCCTCTACAATATAGTGAACTAGGGCTAGTTGGTTGGCCCACTTGAATATTACTTTATTCCTTCAAAGTCTGCAAATCCTTAGGCTCTATACACCTGCCCTTCTACCAATTTTGTTGTCCTTCACCAGAACAAGAGTCAGGGCTCTTCTTTGATAGTAACCTAACAACCCTCCAACTGTACTTGGCCTACCATCAATCTGCCCAACCACAATCAATTCCTTTTACTAATATAGGACCCACAATATTGTCTTCATCTAGGGCTCTTCAAATCTGCCACCTAACAATGGTTTGAGTCCTCTCAAGATCATTGTTCTTGTGTATCGACAATTTGATCTTTGTTTTCCAATCTATGAACAAATATGAGCTACTCCTCTTATCATACTTCTAACAATCTGTAGATGACTGAACTAGGGTCACAAATCAGCCACTAACAGTCCATTCACTAATTTTTTATAGGTTTCTTCAGATCTTTGTCTAAAACTCTATGGAAAGTCCACCAAAATCAACTGATCCTCTGCATGTCAATCCATTCTTCATATGGCACATTTCTTCTGCATGATCAATCTTCTGCTCAGGTTCCACCCTCCTTTGGATCTATTGTCTCCACACATACTGAATCTGCAAACCATCTTCCAGATTTGCGGTCTTTATTGCATAAATAAACCTCGCTCTAAGGGTCACAACCCATCTTCTTCTACGCAAATTTGTCACAGTCTTAGGGTCATACCTTATGAACTAAACATGCTAGAAAACTGTCCTAACTAGGGCATTCTACTTATGTACTTATAATTGTTGTAGAAAAAACCCTCCACACATAGAAAAAACACGACTCTTGCCTCCATAAGAGACTCGACCTAGCTCATATGGATCCATAGATTCTGGGCATTTCTTTGACTGAATCTTGACATGAACTTCAGATCTCAATGTCGATCCTCAAACTAGGGTTAACTCAGTCAATATTATGCCTGCTTCGACTTCTGTTATGGCTCTAAATTACAGTGCAAACCCTCCTCCATTTATGTTGCTCTTTATCACAGACCTTGCGGCCTACTAACCACCACAAGGCAAGATGGTATCAACCCTCTCTTCTATTTCATGTAGAAAACCTAACCAACGATATTCAATCTGATCTTGTAATCATGTACTAAAACAAGATACCGAATCCTTCCTATAATTTGTGGAAACAAAACACAATTGCACAATCACATATAAGTAAGAGAAACAAGTTATCAATCACACAACACAAGATGTATCTGGGGAATCAACTGCTCAAAACCCTCTATCTCTATTTTTTATTAAGTTAAGGAATCATGAAACAATACAATGATTAATCTCTCTTGAGATTCTCTAGCACTCTGCCAATTGTCTCCTGTTGATCTAGGAAAGATCGGTCTAGTACTTAGCCAATTCTCAGCCTTCCTTGAGCCTGCCTTGCTCACGCAATTCCTATGGAATTATCTCCATATTAATTAGGAAAATCAACCTTCCTTGATTGAGCAATCCATCATGGCACATGGGAAATTTTATATAAATACAACTGATAGTTATATTCCTCTGAACTGTGTTACAATAAGGATCAAGGGTCTTTTATTATTTAAATTAAGATAAAACCCTAAACAACCAAAACCCTAACCTGAGGAGATGTAACACCAAGAGTTTATGGGCTCCGTTGGGGTTAGTTGGGAAACCAACTTCCTGGGGTCGTAACTTGGTCATATGATGTTTGTTTGACGCACATGATACCTCGTTAGAAAGATCTCTCAGAGGACTACAACCGCTAATACAATTTATATGAAATAACCAAACCTTTCATTCCCAAAAAACATTGTTTGGGGCCTCAAAACGGCTCTGAAAGTTTAGGACCCGAAAAACTGACAAAAATAGTAAATTGTGCTATAATTAAGGAAACTGAAAAACTAAAAGAGACAATGGTGAGGGCCCAAGTGGAATAGGCAGGTGGCCACCAATATCCACCTCCATCACCTTAAATCGAATTTCTTGAGCTAACTCAATCATCATGACTTAGTTAATTGACACAAGTTGTTATGAGACGAAAGTACAATTTATTGTCCAATTTATTTAAGGGAAAAATAAATTAGACGCCTCAAATTCCTCACTCCTGGTACATCAAAATTCCTCACCAGTGTGGGTGCATTTTTTTTGTCCTTTCTAGTCACCAATTTCACTATTTCTTGTTGCAAATTTCAACACTCCCTCTCAACAAGAAAGGAATTCAATCTATCCCCATCTGATACCTTTGGAATGTTCTGCATGCTACACTTCTCTAGTGTTGTTTGCACCTGCAAATCCTAAAACTGAATAGTCTCTGAAAAACTGAATCAGTATAATGCATCTATCATCAGAGTCTTCTGACTGCTGCTAGCTACTGCACCTATCTAGTACTAGATTCTCTGCATTGCTGCTGACATCTGCATCTGTGCCCTTTGAACTGTTGCTAACTCTATTTGTGCTCCAGTATTTGACATCTGTCACTCTGATTTCTGTCTTGTTGACATTTGACTACATCAATCTAACTGATCCTTCCTACTACTACTGTACTGTGGGCTCCTTGTAGCTAGGTTCGATCCATGAGACACGCCATCTCAATGGACCTTGCCCAAATTTCTTATCTTGGGATTATGTCTACACATAACCCCACCTTACACCTTGAGGTATGGTTGCTCCCTCTTCCCATATGGCTCGAAATCTCACCCTCATATAGGTCTCTACTTGAGTGGACGTTTCCACTCAGTCTCCTCTCTGCTTCTCCAATTGTGGCAGCTACTCCACAACCTTCTAAAACTGCTTCTCATGAGTATGCATGTTGAGAGTTAATTTATGCTCCCTCTAAACCACCATGTCTCTAACTTTTGCCTTTCTCCTCAAAGCTTTGCATGCATCTGGTACCTCAAGTGCATATAGGTTTTTGACTCGTGCACAATGTAATTGTCCCGAAGTTACAAAAGGTTTCTAAAAAAGAGTTTATTTTAAATCGATGATATCTCCCTCATCCGAGCTCCTATTTGACCAATTTTTTTTTTTTTCCATTTGGGTATATTTTTGCAAGGAATCCAAATATTCTATTTGTTTTCGAAAATTTTGCACCAAATCTTCAGATATTCTCTACAAACTCGCCGCCCAAAAAATTCCTTCTTTGATACCATGTAGAAAATCTAACCAATGACATTCAATCTGATCTTATAATATAATAAAACAAGATATTGAATCCTTCCTATAGTTTACGAAAACAAAACACGATTGCACAATCACATATAAGTAAGAGAAATAAATTATCAATTGCACAAAAACATGATGTATTTGGGGAAAGCAACTAATCAAAACCCCTTTATCGCTATTGTGTATTAAGTCAAGGAATCATGAAACAATACAATGCTTAATCTCTCATGAGATTCTCCAGCACTCTGTCAATTGTCTCCCGTTGATGTAGGAAAACTCGTTCTAGTACTTAGCCAATTCTCATCCTTACTTCAGCCTACCTTGCTCATGCAATTCCTAGGGAATCAACTCCTTATTAATTAGGAAAATAAACCTTCCTTGATTGCGCAATCCATCATGGCATCCTAATGACTTTATAATTGTACATGGGAATTTTTATCTGAATACAACTGATAGTTATGTTCCCTTTAACCTTTGTCTCAATTGGGTGTTCCTTGAAACTGACATGCATGCAACTATTAATAGTGAATTATCAATTATCTGATTGATCGCTCATTCTGAATTAAATCTAATTTCATTCACTGGACCTCTCACTAGCTCACCACTCAGTTAGAACTAGTTAAAATGATTTTAACTCATTTAATTGAGTTAATTACATTTTCACCCCACTAATTGATCAACTTCAACTGGACCCCAAAAATATTAGAATCCCTCTAAATGCCTCATATTAGAACCTCAACTTGAATTTATTGAGCTAACTCGGTCATCATGAATTAATTAACTGACACAAGCTATTATGAGATGAAATTACAATTTATTGTCCAATTTATTTAAGGGAAAAACAAATTAGATGCCCCACATTCCTCACTCCTGGTGCATCAAAATTCCTCACCAGTGTGGGTGCATTTTCTTTTGTCCTTTCTGGTTTCCAATCTCACTATTTCTGGTTGCAAATTTCAACATTTCAGAATTTGATGCGGCCTTCACACAAAGACACCATTGAAATCACATGCCCATATTCTCATGAGAAACCTCTCTTAAGCTCGATCTTCCAGAAGAGAACCAACAATATGCCATCCTACTTCCTAGCGTAAACCGACCATTAAGGTATGCAACATTCTTCTGAACCCTCACATGATGATCTTGCTCTTGGAGGATGATCATGACCTCCCTTTAGAAATCCTTAGTCGACCCTCGTACATGACCTACTTTAAGACTACATCTCTCTTCACCCCCTTGATGTGCCAGATAGTGGGAATACATGTCAAACATGCTAAGATGTGCCAAGTGATAAGGCATGCCAAGATGTGCAAGCTAAGGTTGTGTGAATGCGTGTTAGGGACTGTCAAGACAATAAAAGGGAGAAAAAAGTTAAACTACAAGGAACTGAACACATAAGAGGGTTAATAAGTCATCAATTTACCTTTTCCAAGAGGGGCATGCTTGGCACACCAACACTAGGCGGCAATAGGTGCCAAGTGCAAAGTCTTAGTGCATTCTAAGTGCCAAGTATTCCTTTGTTGCTTCTCATCTACTTTCCAACAATTGATCATCACAAATAAATTTAATATTAAAACATGCTAAATCATACCAAGGCATGTCAATGTATTCCATACATGCTAAGACTTTCCAAGCGCCAACACATGCCAAGCGCCAATATGTGTCAGGGACTAGTGTTATGCATGTTATGAAGTGGAAGGAAATGTTGAAGAGTGCTAATTAAGGTGTGCTAGAGAGTGATAATGCATGTTGATGAGTGTTAAGGAGTACTAGGAAAAAACATTAAGGGAGCATGCACTAGGTAAAAATTCATGGAAGTTAATGAATATGAGGAACGTGTACTACCAGAGACTAGTGTTAATGGTCAGTGTTAGTTGTCATGCCAAGGAGGGAGTGACAAGGTATGCTAAGCATTGGTAAGGCATGCTAGGGAATATCAAGACATGTTAAGAATTCCCAAAGTGTGTTTGGGAGTTCCAGGGTGTGCTAATTATATCATGTGCCAATTAATAGTGCCAAGATATGCCAATACATGCTAGGTGCTAAGGATGTGGTGCAGGGTGCCAGGGTATGTCAATATGTGTCAAGGCAACAAAAGGAAGAACCAATAAGAGGGTTAATAAGTTCGGACTTTATCTTTTTGAAAAGGGTCATGCTAGGCACACTAATAATAGGCCCCAATACATGCCAAGTGGCATTGTGTGCCAAGTGCTAATGTATGTCAATGCATTCAACCAAGGTGTTCCAGGGCATGCTAGGGACTATATGCAACATGCCAACACATGCTAGGAGAGTTCCATGTTGTGTTAGCGCATGCCACCATGTGCTTGGGTGTCAGTGTCATCACAAGATGTTCTAGGTACAAATATGTTCCAAGACATGTGGGGTGCTAAGAAATGTTAGTGTGTGCCAAAGCATTACTTTAAGGTGTGCCCAGATTGTTGAGGATTGTTAGGTATTTCTCATTAATAGAATTGTCAGAGCTCGATTATGTATTAAATAATATATTTCCTACACACAATAGTGGAACTTTATCTAAATGGAATTTTCTAGATAATAAACCTAATAGATATGAATCATGCGTTAACTCGTAGGAAATCTCTATTCGACTAGTCATTACTTGAGGGAAATGATACATGCTTATTACTTCTTAAAAAATTGACTGACCCTAACCACTATGGCCTTGGACATATTATAAAAAATGATCCACAATAATGGTATTAAATCGTTATCTTTTGACAAAAAATATATTAACAGGCACATAGCGTCATCAAAAACTGATTGGAATGATCAATGATGACGGACGTTTTTTTATTATCACCAAAAGTAACAAAAAAAGCATTGGTGAGGGTCATTAAAAGTTCGCCACTTTAAGTGTCACCAAAGAGAGAATTAGTGATGGGCCTTTAACGACCCTCACCAAAAGTAAAATGTCTTTGGTGACAGACCATAAAGGACCATCACTATATACACTTATAGTGACAGTTTTTTAATGATCAATGATGACGGACATTTTTTGACCGTCACCAAAGTAACAAAAAGAGCATTGGTGAGGGTCATTAAAATTTCGTCACTAGAAGTGTCACCAAAGAGAGAATTAGTGATGGGCCTTTAATGACCATCACTAAAAGTGTCATTGAAAATGTCTTTGATGACGGACCATAAAGGACCATCACTATATACACTTACAGTGACAAATTTTTAATGACCGTCACCATATGTGACATTGGTGATGGACCTTAAAGGTCCGTCACAAGCATGACCCTCACCAATGTGATTTTTTCTTGTAGTGTAGGATGAAACAACCTCGCTTGATTAGGATGAAACAACCACAAGTTTGGCTTGACACTTCAGAGCTTTGACATTCGAATGGAGGTAAGAGAAATGAGTATGACCAATTAAGCAAGATTTTGAATTTGAAATGTCATCTCATAACTGAATTATGCCTCATTCATGCCCTATCATGACAATGATGACTGTAGCATGGGTAAGTACATCAAATCTCATCATTAACTGACCTACCATACCATTAACCTACCAATTCCCAACGAATTCTGACAATTTCAAGCTCAAATGACAAGACGTTTAAGAAACCATGCTTTCGTAGCGCCTGCAATGTATTTTTCCCAGTTTGCACTACAAAAATATTCGCGCTTTCGTAGCACAAATCAACTTTTTTGAACTAGCGGTGCTATGAAAATGAGGATTCTTGGCTAATTACAGAGTTTTGACCTGAATATTTATGGAATGACTCCTAAATGGAAATTTGGGATTTTTGACAATGAATGGACCTTTAAAAGACTTTATTTGAACTTAGTGATGACTTTTGAACTTGTAAAAATATAACCTACCCTTAACCAAATCCTAAAATGACTTCTAAACCCATTTTGAAATCATGACCAAAAACAAACATGACACAATGATGTTTTTTTTTTCTGAGAATTTTTGGGTGATAACACATTCCACAACCCCATGGGGTTTTAGCCCACTAACTAGGGTTACAAAATTCAAACATGAATATCTTTCAAACCATGATGAATTACGTGGCATGCCATATATCAACGGAAACATCTTGACAAGTATAAACCATCAAAATTATTCTTGACCCAGAATATAGTAATTTGGTAGGTCAACATTCCCATGAAATATTGGGGTAGCCCCTGGTTCTTCTTGGGTTGACATAAATGACAACTGCTGATAAAAAATATCCCCCTTTGGCATTGATGGCAACACAAGTACTCCCCCTGCGATCATGACACCTCTTCCTACAACATTCTCTCCCCCTTTGACATCAATGGCAAAGGGTAACTCCCCATGACGCACAACCATCCTGTGGACCTGTACACACTTCCACTCCCTCTTAAACAAAACCATCTTGCGGAGTTGTACACACTTTCACTACCTCTTTATGTTCTGAATAAGGAAAATCTAATGAGAACTTGGGAGAATCCCAAGTTTCTAGCGAAGATATTCAAATGCTCCATGAGCTAAAGGTTTAGTGAAGATATTAGCGATTTGTTCTTTTGTACCAACATACTCAAGTTTGATATTCTTTTCAGGGACATGTTCTCTAACAAAATGATATTTTATCGGAATTTGTTTTTTTTTTAATGCATGATAGGATTCTTGGAGATGCTGATGGCACTAGTGTTGTCACAAAGTATGGGAATAGGCTCACTGAATTGTACTTGAAGATCTTGCAAAGTTTGTTTCATCCAAAGGACTTGAGTACAACATGTTGTCACTACAATGAATTCTGCTTCCACTGTAGATAATGAGATTGAGGTTTTCTTTTTTATCAACCATGATACGAGACAACTACCTAGATAGAATGCTGCTCCACTAGTACTCTTACGATCATCAACACTTCCTACCAAATCGGCATCTGTAAAAGTTTGAATAATGAGATTGTTACCCTTAGGATACCACAAGCCATATTCTTATGTGCCCTTTAGATATCAAATAATTATTTTTACAACAATAATATGTGATTCTTTTAGTGCTACTTGGAATCTTGCTACTTTTCCAACTGCTTGCATAACATCTGGGCGGGAGGCTGTTACATATAGAAGACTACCAATCATAGATATGTACAATATTGTATCCACATCCTTATATGAGTTGTCTATGCTCAATTTGCAACCTGTTACCATCGAAGTAAGGACAGGTTTACAATCTCCCATTTTGAATTTCTTGAGCATTTCCTTGATGTACTTGGCTTGACATATAAATATTCTTTTCTCTTATTTAGATATTTGAAGCCCTAAGAAGTATGTCAGCTTACCAAGTAAAGACATCTCGAACTCACTTTGCATATTTGTAGAAAGTTTCTTACTTAGTTGATAATCATTGCTACCAAATATTATATCATCCACATATACCTCAATGATTGTTAAATTATATTTATGTATTTGTACATAAAAATTTCTATCAATAGTACCTTTCTTGAACCCTTATTGACGTATATATCCATCAAGACAAACATACCATGCTCTGGGAGCCTGCTTGCGACCATTTAGAGCCTTCTTTAACCTGCAAACATAGTCTTGTTTTTCTAATAATAGAAAACCCTCAGGTTTTTTGATGTAAACTTCTTCTTTTAATTCGCCATTCAGAAATGTTGACCTAACATCCATTTGGTAGACTTTGATTTTTCTTGAACATGCATAGGCGAGAAAAATTCGAATGGCTTCCATTCTGGCAACTGGTGAAAATGTTTCGTCGAAATTAATTCCTTCCACTTGTGCATAGCCTTTGCAAACCAATCTTGCTTTGTGTCTGGTAACCTGTCCATCATCATTCAATTTTTTCCTGAACATCCATTTAGTCCTAATGACATTTTTATCTTTTGGTCGTGGAACTAATTCCCAGATGTTATTCTTCTTGATTTCATCCAATTCTTCATTTATAGCTGCTACCCAATTTTGATTCTGGCTGGCTTCCTCAAAACTACTAGGCTCAAAGGTTGCTAGAAAAGAAATGTGAGCTTGTTATCATGAATGGAGTTGTCGACCTTCATTTATGTCACCAATGATTTGATTCGATGGATGGTTCTTTTGAATCTATTCTTTTGTTCTCTTTGGAGGAGATTCTTGTTGTTGTCCTGGTATGTCTTGATGATCATTATTTACTTCTTCTTGGTTGATAGTTTCTTCTTGTTCTAGAATTTTCTCTGTCTTTTTCAGCCTCCATCTCAAGTTTCAAAGATTCTAGATCCTCATCATTATTCGTTAGAACACCATCTTCATCGAATGTAACATTTATGCTCCCCACTATCTATTTTCATCTTAGATTATAGTATTTATAGGCCTTTCTTTTGTGTGAGTAACCAACAAAGATACCTTCATCGATACATGATTCAACCTTAACCAAATTTTGATCTTCTCTTTTGATATAACATTTTATTTTGAAGATTCTAAAATATTTTATATTAGCTGGTTTTCCTTTCCATAATTCATATGGGGTCTTGTTGCAATTATTTCTGAGAAGACTTCGATTGATAATGAAGATTGTCGTATCAATTGCTTGAACCCAGAATTTTTCATCCAATTTTGAGTCCTTCAACATTGTTCTACCCATTTCTTGTACAGTTCTATTCTTTCTTTAAACAACTCCATTTTTCTAAGGTGCTTGTGCTGTTGAAAATTGTCTTTTTATTCCATTTTCGTCACAGTATTGTTGAAATAATTTGGAAGTGAATTATCCACCATTATCTGATCTTAGACACTTTATTTTCAAATAAAATTCATTTTTGACCAACTCCTTATAGATCTTAAAGCACTCAAATGCTTCAAATTTTTTCTTTAGGAAACTGACAGTTGTCATCCTAGTATAGTCATCTATCATTAACATGAAATATAATTCTTCATCTAAGCCTTTTGTTCTCACAAGACCACATAGATTAGTATGTATCAATTCGAATGGATGTGATACAAAGTTTTCTTTTGTTTTAAATTGGACTTTTGTCTACTTGCCGTGCTGAAACGCCTCACATAGTGTGTTGGAAGGTTTTGAGATTTTCATCATTTCTCGTATTGCTTCCTTTTTTCTTATCTTGATAAGATTTTCAAAGTTTATGTGACCCATTCATTTGTGCCATAACCAGATTTCATCTTCTTTAGCTAGTAGACATGATTTAGTTGCTTCATCCAAAACATATATGTCATTTGGAGCTAAACTTGCTGTAGCCACAATTTGACCATACTCGCCTTTCCTGATTTCACATTTTGTGGAGTTGAATAGCATTGTGTGTCCTTGATCACACATTTGTCCAACAGTGAGCAGATTGTGATTCATGTTTTCAACCAATAGAACATTCTTGGCTATAACGTCTTTTCTTCCGAGAGTGATGGTACCTGATCCTATAACATTTGAAGATCCATCATTTCCAAAGGATACAGTTCCATCCTTCTTCTCTTTCAGAGATACAAATTTCCTTCTATCTCCAGTCATATGTGTTGAGAAACTGCTATCAACATACCACACATCTTTGTTGTTTTAAGCCTTGAGAGCGAGAGAACAATTATCAGTCTTCTTCTTCTTCCAAGTTCGTTCGTTATGTGGCTTCAAAGATTCTTCTGGAGGATTTTTAAGTCTACAATCCTTTGGTTATGTGTCCAAAGTTCTAACATTTGTAACATTCCATATTATTTCTTAAATGTTCAAATCTATTGATGTTTCGTTGAGCCCTGTGAGGTTCATATTTGAAGGATCTCCTAGAATTGTATTGGTTCCTAGGATACGTGCGACATTCTACAGCATTATGACCAAATTTTCCACATGAATAACAATATCCATGAAAAATGTGTTGGTACCTGGATTGAAATATTCATCGAGGAATCATCTTCCAAGGATGTTCTTGTGAATCTTGTCCAATGAAGTCTACATGCATGTCAGATCTCATAGGTTCATTGTATTTTGTTGTAGAAGGTCCTGCTTCTTCTTCTGTGTAACCGAGACCAGTTTTGTCATTGTAAGATTGTTGATTTTTTATGAGGTCTTATAATGCCCTTGAGCTTTTGGCATAGTTTTGGAGAGTTTTTTCCCTTCTTCACTTCCTTATGGAGTGAGACTACTTCGGATTCTAATGCTTCCCTTTCTTGGTTGATTTTTTCCAACTTCTTTTGAAGTGGCTCTTAAATACATTTGTGTTCTTCAACTTCAATTTTGAGACCTTGAACTTGTTCTTCAAGGTTATTAGAACGCATCTTCTCAACCTTCAGCTCTTTTATAAGCCTGATTGCCTCCTTAGAAAATTCTTCTATGGTTAACCCTTCTTCTTCATTATTTGATACCTCTTGTTTATTGTGCTTGGCCATAAACAATACTTTCTCATTGGCTTCTTCTTTGCTGTCATTGTCTTCATCGAATGATGAGCTATATTCTTTAGAGCGAAATTTCCTTTTGGATCCTTTCCTTTTTTCTTGCTTGTTGAATTTATTAAAGCCTTTCTTTCCTTTTGAGTTTCCATCACTTTTGTTTGGACATTTTTCTAAAAAATGCCCAACGTCACCACAGCCGAAACATATCAATGGAAGTTTACCTTTGAATTATCCCTTACCAATTTTTAGTTTTTTCATAAAGTAAGCATATTGTTCATCTGAAAGACCTTCTTCATCATATCCCTTTTCTTCACACTTATAGGTGCATGTCTTTTCAATTGAAGGTTGTTTGTCCTTATTGGTTTTCTTAGATGCAACAAACACAGTTTCTAGATGTGAAGTACCCTCTTCTTCATAAAGTCTCATTTCATATGCTATGATAACTCCATGTAATTCCTCTTTGTTGATTTTTTCTAGATTTTCACTGTATTCTAAGACCGAGACCTTTAGGTTGAATCTCCCTCGTAACATTCTAAGAATATTTCGTATAATATTATTCTCGTCAACTGGCTCTCCCAATCCTTCTAGATTATTTTTTATTTCATCAACGTATTGGAAGTATGCAGCAATGTTTCCATATTCTTTCATTCTGAGTTGCTCAAATTTTTCTCCATATATTTGAAGCTTTTATTCTTTGACATTTGAGTCACCTACATATATATTCTCAAGCTTGTTCCATATATTTTTAGCGGTTTTACAACCAAACACTTTATGATAGGTAGATTCAATAAGTCCATTGATAATAATATTCTTTTCTTTTGCATCATTTACCAAATCATTCTTACCCTGTTCATCCGCGGTTGATGTAAATCCATTTTGAATAGTGTCCCATACTTCGTAACCTTGCGCCAAGAGATAGACCTCCATTCTTCCTTTCGAGAGTGCATAATTATTTTTATTGAACAGAGGTACACCATTCTTGGTATGCTCCATGAACTCCTTCTAGCTGTTAAACTGCTATTGAAGGAACTAAGCTCTGATAGCAATTTTTGGAAATACTGACAGGGGGCTGAATCAGTATTCCTTTCAATTAGAGAATTAGTTAATCTTCAATTATTATCAGTGTTTGTACAATGATAGCAGTAAACAAAAGGAACACAAATACACAATTTTTAAGGTGGAAACCCTCTCTGGGACAAAAACCATCTGAATGCTTTTCTAATAATTCTTTAATATTCAACTCCAATTGAAAATAAAGCTCCAACTTCCTAGAATCTAGAAAAACATTCTTCTCTAGTTCCCACTGGATGGACGCTCCAACGCCCGAGATTCTTCAATAATCAACTGATAGGATGCCCCAACACCCAATGAGCTACAACTCACCCTAGCACCACCTTACCACCCTAAAGTTTTCAAAAGCTTGAACATGTTGGTGACTTCATGCACCAGCCTAGCACCACCCCACCACCCTATAGAAGAAAAAAACAAGAATGGACTCTCATACAAGGGAAAATGGTCCACATTACAATGATATAGAATTATGTAGAAGAAGGAGACACATTAGAAAATAATGAAAACTATGACACAACCACCTAATGATGATCCTTGACCTCTCGAAAATGCCTCTACAACTCTTGGCAGATAGACACTTGTACAATTTTTACAATGATGCATTTACAATGACTTAGTACAATGATACCTTTACAATGACTGTATGCAGTGCTGCCCACTTGAAGACTTCATGTGTTGAACTTCTTGCTATTGTTCTGCACCTTGATTTCTTCTCTTGTCATGCTACCCTCTGCTACACCTTGCTTTTCTTTTCTACCCTAGAAAGTCTGATCCTTTGTAGCCCTTAACAACACATGATCTAGATTTTTCTTGCCTTCTAGGATCTCGATATTGAATCTAGTGTATCTCTGTTATTTGAGCTCCCCAATATGTGATTTTCGGTTCTGTAGTATCACTCTGAGTCTTCTTTCGAATGACACAAGTCTAATCCAATTTGGATTCTTCAATAGAGAGTTATGCCTAATCTCTCACAATGACCTAATTGTGGACTGTTTCAGTAGAGCGAACATGTACGACGTGCCACATGTCATTGTTTCTTCATTCGGCTCTGAAATTTATACAGAGAAAACTAAAGTCTATTCATTATATTCCACATTTTATAGAATTCCAATCCGATACTCAGAGAGATAGTTATGACGATTTTCCCAAGGTCACTTCTTTGAGATGAAGTTCAGGAGCCTGCAAAAACACTGAGTTCCACAGATCATATCTTTGAAAATGTTGCGCACCCGAATCTGAATTTTTTACAGGAGTTTCCTTAGGATTTTGGCTTCGCCTCATAAACATTTCAACTTCTAAAACTATGTAGAAAAAAATTTATAGTGAAAATTCTATGATTACCTGTTTTAGGTAGTGAAATCCCTACATAAAGAGGATATGAGGATCACAATTTATATAAATTCTTAGGTTGATAGGGGCTTCAATAAGTGAACATGGGAGGGATTTTAGGAGCTTAAAAATTATTAATTATTTACTTTTCAATGACCCGTTCCACCCCATGGGGTTTTATCCCACTAACTAGGGTTACAAACTTCAAACATGAATATCTCTCAAACCATGAAGAATTACGTGGCGTGCCATATATCAACGGAAACATATCAACAAGTAGAAACCACGAAAATAATTATTGACCCATAATATAGTAATTTGGTAGGTTAAAATTCCCATGCAATATTGGGGTATCCCATGTTGCTACTTGGGTTAACATCAATGACAACCGTTGATCAATAACATATACATCCTCATTGTATGACCAAAGGATTTCTCACCTTGGCTCCTCCTACAAGGCATTAGAGAGACAATTTATTTCTTTTGCGGAGCAAGGAGTGGATCTAATGCTCCACTATTGGAGCTAGTGGTGTTCATTATATACATGTGTCTTGGAAATTTTACTTAATAATAGAAGCCTTCAAGGCAAACATGTTCTTCATACATGGATTATGAATATTCGTAATATTATTTTGCAGATGTTTGTATTTCATGTTTTCTTTCATATGTGCTAAATTATATGAACTATTTCAGTTATTTTAGCACTTAACTATTGAGAATGTGTTGTAATAGTTTTTATCGTTATCCCATCATTCTAGACTATTCTTTATGATACTAAATAGATATTTCACATTGATTGGTTTTAATGACCGTCACATATTTTTTGGATTATTCCATTGAATGTTAGATAGATCCCTCTTGGTTACATGTGTCTCTACTAGGGTGGTACTATTACCACTCTCCTAGAGGCTCAATTTACTTTTTCCCTCCACGATAGAAGGAATTTGACACATTTGCAACCAAACACTCACTAGGAACACATTTTTTGTTTTTGAAGGCACAATTATACCCCTCTCTCTTGTTGAAACTTAGAGCCAATTAAAATATTTAGGAATCAGGAAACCAAGACATATTCTCGATGGGGCTCCTATCCCAAATGGTGTGAGGTATAATTGGGACCACATATCGAGGAGACCCCCTGAATGTTGGTGGGTCCAGAATTTTCAACAGTTCCCTAAGGAAAGGGTTTAAATCCTCAACAAAGAACACTCAGTCAAGCATGCAAAACATAAAAATTATCACACTTGGATTTGGAGACATACCCATAAGTCCTAAGTTTGAATATATTCTCGTAGGGTCCAAAGCCTCTACTTCCTCCAAGATGTGAAAACCAGCTAGTCAAACATATAAGCATATACATAGTAGATAATTCAATGTGCATACATATAAATATGTTAGCTCATCGTATATAAGAATTTAAACTATCATTCATGAGATAAAAACATATCAGGAATAATACATGAGCTTATTTATTGATTAACAACAATAATTACAAGAAATATACAACTTGATCGAGGCCAAAGGCACCGACGAAGCCTTCCTCTAGATCTTTCTAGCTCGAGGCATGAAGAAAAGCTCTCTAGTAAGTGCAAGAGGATGCCAGATAAGTATCTTGATGATATTTGCAAAGGAAACCAAGGTTTCCTAGAGACTGGGATTGGAGGAGGCAAAAGAAAAGAAGACTTGATCCGGGAGAAATCGAGTATAATGTCGATATCCTTATTCTCTTGTTGTGATTAGGCCTACCTAAGGGGTGTATATATACCACCTAAAATTGGTTATTTCAGTTAGGCCATGGGCTCCTGTAGGTGTGATCTCGGTAAAATCTGTAAACCCCTCTCGAAAAATAACATTTTATTTTATTTCTCATTTTTTGAAATGTATACGTGGGTACAGTATTATGGGACCCACGTATGTATGCATTTTTTCATGGGAAGATTCGCGTATGGATTTGAAATACTTTTTTTTGTATAAAATCAAGTCTACATTGGAAAAGGGACTACCTAGGGCCATGAAAGAGCATCAAGTCTACAAGAATGTTGAATGATGCTATAAAATTGGCTCTCTTTTCGTATTTGAGATTATTTATCTCTAACGAAAGGAATAATTGTCTTCTAATTGTCGGTAAATGAAACTCTCATTTAGCACTTTTTCCCGTAATTTTATTGTTGAATATAAACAATATTTATTAATTAAATTTAGAAAGACAAAAATTTATGTTTATCACTTACTCATGCACAAGGCTTCAACATGGCCCACTAAGGGGTATTACATCTTCCCCTCCTCAAGCGAAACACTTTCCTCGGTGTTTCATGTGCCTCAAAATAGGTTGGAATATGCTTCACACATAAAATCCTCATCCTCTCAGGTATCCTTTTCAGGGTTGAAGTGCCTCGATTGCACTTTAGGCTAGGTGATTTCTTGCTTCTGTAGAATCATTTCTCTTTGAATGATAATGCACAGAGGTTCATCTGGGGATAATTTTTTTAGTTTGACTTACATCCAAAATCATTATGGTTGTCATTAATTTCCATCAATAATTATTGAAGAATGCATGTATATCATTTCAAAGTTTATTATAGACACCATCAATTTTTAATTATGCACCCAGCAAGGGTCTTCAACATAAATCATAACCCAACAAGGGTTAGCAACATGCACTCAATAAGAGTTACTAGCATCATTGAAAACTCATCAAAAATAGTGATAAATCATTTTTACTTACCCAATGACTATGGAAATTGACAAAAATGCCATCGTGTGGTTATACTGTAAATTTCAGACCATGGAAGTACCAATTCCATTTTCCCTATTTGCATAAAGGTATTAATATTTTAGAAATCACTTATTTTTCTTGTCTTTTATGATAGATTAGAACTAATGTGTTTTCATATATGGTGGCATTATCATTATTTCATTTTGATTTAAAATGTTATATGTGCATTTGTCATGCATGAGTAAAGTTTAGGATTACTCATCTTTCCTGCATATTCAAGGTGGATATATTGCTATCTACTTTTCCAAGTACACTTAGTTATTCCCACCCTCGGCTACTTTTCTATTTTCATTTAACAAAAAACTAGGAATCCACTTTGCAACATTCCTCCAATTTTGACCCTTTTTCATCCTACATTACAAGTTGTTGATGAGAGTTATACGAAATTTTTCTTCTATGTACAGTCATGGGATTTCTCCCTTTTGATTTATGGTATGCATATTTACTATATCACACTCACTATGTTAATATAATATTATTATTTCTTATATTTTGGTTCACAGCACGTTATTCACTTCATTCAATAGTAGGTTATTTTACTACATTTGACCTATAAGATCTCGTGGAATGTTAATAGAAAAAAACATTATCCCAACATGAGAACAACTAATTATTTTATTATACCACTCACATAGTAATCATACTTGTTATCATCACCTCCTTATATCCTTATTCTTTCTTTCTTTAAAAAAATAAATCAAAAAATATTTCCTTACCTTGTCCCCATGATGGCTCGCAACTAAGGATTTTTCCTTTAGGCACTATCATAATTTCATGATATCAAATGTGCAACATCAAAACACTACCAGTTACTTCAACTTACACCCTTCACAACATATACTATATTTGTCCTTTTTTCAAGTGAACTTGATCATGTCCACGTTAATTTCCCACTGCTTGTTTCATGTAGAAGTCTTGATCAGGGTTTTATAATTCAGTTCATTTTTCTTTATTTTATTCCTTTCCTTTCCTTATATTATTTTTCCAATATACCGTCAAGGCTTGAAAGCACAAGGTAATACTAAAAGAAACTACTATGAAAATTGAAGGGCCAAACCTGGAGTAGTTCTAACATGCTTAAAATCAAGAAAAGATAACAATAAAATTACATCACCAAATATTACAATTCTACTTCTCTGAAACACCTTACCCATGAGTTTTCTCACAACTCTCTTCATGGGTTTACATCATTTTCTATTCTGCAACTTATTGATTAAGGTTTCTGGGGCTATATGTGCCCCAGCTATAGGTCCTTCCCCTTTACATCTTTCATGCCTATTAGTTTCCTCACCACATCATGTAAGTGTGGTTGTCTTGACATATTGATTTTTTAAGCATATATTTATTTTAATCAATCATTTCACCACACTTCATTTTTTTCTATAAAATTCACATTGAAGTTCCTTAAGGTACCTATCTAGGGTAACATTGAATGGTGCGATGGTTCCCTTTCCACATCAACATGCATAGGTAATGCTTATGCCAGTAGGTTACCCACATTCTTTTATCACGACTTTATAGTTTCTTAAAACTATATGCCACATTTCCTCAGTTGCCTTATTCAGATATCTACATGTTGCTGATAACATTCCACCTGTACCCACTATCCATCCTTCAATTCATGTTAAGACAAAGGACTTTTTGAAGTATTTAATATACACATTTGTTGTCGTGTGTACCTAACACACACACACACAAATATATATATATATATATATATATATATATATATATATATATATATATATATATATATATATATATTATATTTTTTATTCCTCTGAAATTCTGCTAGATTTCTCATGGAATCAAGCCTCCGTCTATTCTTGTTTATCATGTTGTACTAACTCAGATAAAATATTTATATATTGGTAATAAAATTACTATTCATTTAAATAAATTAAAATTCCTTTTTCATATTTATTTCAATCAAACTAAATATTTCCATTGCGAGGTGGTTAAAAAATAAACCATTTAGTGAATCATTCTATTATTCAGTATTACGAGTCTGTAACTCACAAAAATATTGAGCCCCTTGCATCCATCAGGTACAGGAAATTAAAAAAATTTCTAGATATTTTTTTCTATATTTGGGAAGTCATTGGATTTTCTTCCTAGTATATTTCCATATTCTTGAAAATGACTCTAATATTTCTCACTTCATATTTACGAAATTTGGTGTAAAGCTCGTATATTTGTTAGTATCAACAACACTATTTCAAAGCGCTTCTATGTTTATTTAGTATCTTGAAATAACTCAGATACTATTATCATGTCACTTTCAACTTAAAATATCAAATATGCTACTCACTTCACTATTATGAGACTAATCTCCTTTCCATCACAAGTTATTATGATAGTTTATCTCAACTTACCTCAGTTTCACTAATTTTTAAACAAGAAACAATTCTTAATTATTGAACTTTTGCAAACCTCCATGCTGATGGTTTGTGCTATTTAGTCCACTGTTGTAACCAGTCCTTATGTGAATCCCTCATGAAGAGGCTTTTCAGTTAGAATGTTTATTAATTCCCTTACCAGTTTGTTTTCATCACTCATGAAATCTGAAATTACTTGTACCAACCAATTATTACTATATTAGACTTATTTATAAGTGAGCTATACTATTGACATATAGGTTTTTATATTTTATTATCATAATTGTCGATGTTTTCCATATCATTTTCTAATGATTAATTTGGTACAAAGGATTCTAACAATTCCCACCAATTACCCAAGATAATTCCAATTGACTCATATTTATACAAAAATTTTGTAATCATAAGAGTTCTATATTCCCATTCAACTTTGACAAAAGTTATCATTAAGTATGTGTAGACAACTTCTTGAGTATACAAATACACCATATATTTGGCTTTATGTATTACAGGATTCTCAATCCACTTCCATGTTCTAATTTCTATATATAATGTATTTACTCTCTCAACACGGTTCTTGGTCACCATCCAATATACGTGCGAGGAGTTTGTTTATAGCAATCAAGTGATTACTTTCCAGTTGTACCTAGTGTAGCAATTAAGTATTACTTAATTTGGCACCAATAATATTTTTACCCCTTTTATACATGTCTCCTTCTTCAACAATCTATACTATATGTTTAATTTAAGACATATTTATGATTATTAATCCTATAAATTATGTATCAAAATATAAATTTTGAAAATTAGCAAAAGGGTCTTGCAAATTGAAACAGGTAATCATCATGCAGATAACCCTAAACTTTTCACGGTGATTTCATATGCAACACCCCACCTACTTCCTTAAATATACCTATGTGATGTTTCATAATTGTTTAATAGTATAGAAATATTACTCTACTTCATTCACACATTTATATGTATCTTGATTTGTTTATGCAAATACTTCATCATCGTTACAGATCATAAACTTCTCTCTCTACTCATTATCCAATAGTGTCAGGATATGATTTGTAACTAATTACCAAGTGTTATTAAATAAATCTTCCAAACAATTGTTTGTCCTTCTAGGCACCCTTCATGGTTAAAGGTACCTAAACGATAATTTCATCAATAGTTTAATAACTAAATTTACATAATGATATTTACTTCAATTTACTCATGGCATGGTTCTTTCACTTCTCCTTGCCTTGGCTCTATAACCTAGAAATTTTATTTGCTTCCTCATTTTGCAAGAGGTTTTTAATATGTTATTTTAGCTGTAATTGGGCTCATAGGCCATATTATTGTAACCTATGGCCCTGATACCACTTGTAACATATGCCAAATAAATTAATTAATTAATAAAGTAACTTAATTATTTACCTCTGAAAAATATATAAATTACAGGTTACAGGGCTTAATCTAAAGTTCATTTCTAAATTCCTTAATTTCTATAGTTTACCATGTATTAGAAATTCAATACCAATGTGTTATAATATATCCATGTCTCTTATGCTTTTGGATTTATATGCTTGATTGTGATTACCCTGCCTTTGATTTCCAAGGTCTATTTGATCACTGTGATTAGTTAAATTGCGGCTAAAGTTATACAATCATCACAACTTGGTTTTATATTCATGTATCTATATACAACTATATATTTTTCGCTAATTCCTATATACTATGGACATATTATAAACTCTTTGAATTTAATCATGAGAACTCCATACAGTCGATTTGTACAACATTGATAATTGATAGAACTTATCATGCTTGGTTAATTGTGTGGACCCTATGATCTATGCACCAGAGTAACCTTTATCATTTAGGATCTATGGATAGTTTTCTTACCATTATGCACGTGCGTCCCTTCAATTAAATGATTTAAACCCTTCCCATTTCAATTTCTCTAGATACATACACTTTTATTATGATCAATGGGATTTAGAATTTATTTTTAGCGGGATTAACATCACTTGAGATCTATGGTCATGATTGATTAGGGTTAGATTCGGTAGTGAAAATTTTAGATGGATGGTTATGGGATTTTTTGGTGTCATTCTATACATCCTATCACCAGTGATCAAATGGGATCTTATCATGTCTTGTTAGGGTCTCATTGTAATTTTTTTTTCATTTCATTAAGTTTTCAAGTAAACATTTGGTCACTGGGTATTCGGTCTAGGAATATTTCCACTCCTTCCAAAATTCTCATGTGTTGGTCCTTGTCATCACTCAACTGAGTGTATCATCATTCAGAGATCATCATCATCATCATTCTATTCATCGCCACCATGATTTCATTCAGTTCAGTGTCTCCATTAATTCATTAGGGTTTCAAGGTCACCAAATCTGTCATTTCATGCATAAAATCCGGCAATTGGAGGAGCAGTAATAGGTTTAAAAAATATACAAGGTTTCAAAAGCTACAAGGTTCCAAAGGTTACAAAGTTCAAAAAATTCAATTGATACATGGAAATGACATGTGGGGCCCATCCTCACTCAAAGAAGTCACTTCAACTTATAAAAAGGCCACAGAGACAAAATGATAACTCATTTGCACTCTTTCATCCTTCTATTATTGATATCTCCTCTCACATTGGCAAGAAAATCGAGTTTTAACCTCTCACTGGAAAAAACTTGAGCTCGTTGTGCATCTCAGGAGAGCGCTCTCCATAGAAGCACTGGGCTGCGCACAGGCGTTGCGCATAATAATCCTATGTTGTGCACAGGCCAGATTTTTGTAGAAGTGGATTTTCAGCAATCAAATTGGTTTTTTGAGGCATCAATCTAGTCATTACAACCTCTAGCATGTTAAAGAGGTAAGTTAAAGACTTCTATCATCCCCTTTTCAATTTCTACCAAGAGAATTTAATTAAACACTTCTTCTCCTAGGGTTTTCTTAGAATTCATGGTTTTTCTTCCCAAGTAGTAAATTTATATTCAAAACCATAGTTTTCTTGCCCCCACACCTTTATTTAGAATTGGTAGACCCTTCCATACATTACATAGCTTCATCCCTCCATTTATATCATTTTCCCTATAAACCCTAGCCCAATTCTGCCAAGTTGGGAAGTTTTCCTAGCTAGGACTGTGTTTAAAATTCCTATCCCATTTCCCTCACTCATTTCACTCCATAAATATCCATAAGACCCTTTCCCATCTCCCTAGATTTTCCTACTCCCATCTCCCTTCCGTAACTCCTTCATTTTATCCCCTTGCTCCTTTTCCTTTTTTTTCCCTCTTATCATTTAGGGTTTCATCATGGAAGCTAACTCATCACCATCAAAGAAAAGGAAGTATAACAAAGAGGGAAAAATACTGAGGTTTGATCCCTCCAATTGCAATGAAATCCCTTCATCTCCATTTATCAAGAAGTGCTTTTAGGATGTCAATTGTTTAGGGTTTTGTCAAAGGGTGCAGGAAGTAGGTTATCATGAGGAGCTCACAGATATTCTTTCCAAAATTTTAAAATAAGAAAATTCTACTATTGCAGGGATTGATTTCATATTTTCAGTATATGCAATATCTCATGCTACAGGAATATCAAATCATGGTGAAAATTGGTTCAAAGGAATGAACCTAGATCTTTAAGAATAAAAACCCTACTTGAAATCACAGTACAAAGGAGCTCATTCACATGTTTTCCCATTTTGATATTAGATGGAGAGATATGCACCATTAATTAAGGTTTTCATGACGTTCTTTACATGCGAGGGTAGATTTTCAAGGATGTATCAATACCACATTAGACTGCTCATGCACTTCACAGTTGTTAAATCTCTCTATTTGTGTAATTTCTTATATAGGATTGTGATCAAGATGTCTGAAAAGATGCAAGTGAAAGGTAGAGAGAATTATCCTATCCTTTTTCATCATAGTGTGATAAATTTCATGTTTCTTCATCATCTCACAGAAAATAACATGACATGGGATTCCTTCATTGAGGTAGCTTTGCAAATACCCATCATTACTACACCAGGCCAGTAGAAAACCATATCACCTACCATGTAGGAGGTTGGTTCATCAAACAAGGTGGAAAATAAATCACCCAAAGAATCAGTGATAGAGAGACCTAAGCTTAAGATAACTCATACATATCAAAGAGGCAGAAGGCTTGTGTTTTCTCCTCGAATTGAGGGAGGGGCCAAGCCCACATCAGTAGAGTAGGGGACATCATTATAGCATGAGACATCCATGCATGAGGAAGATCATGAGCTTGACCTAGTAGAATTGGAGCCTAGTGCTAACCATGAAAACCTAGAGAGGATTATCAAAGAAAAATATTCTCAGATAAAAGAGCTACAAGGAAACTTGGCAAGATAAAACTTCATCATTTCATTCCTAGAGCAACAAAACCATCAGCTAAAGGAAAAATAGATGTCTTTGGAGAAAATTCAGTTTTAGGAAAGCATGCATGATGTGAAAAGAAAATCAGTGGTTGACACTGAACATTCTATTGATCATTAAAAAAGGTGAGAAGGAAGAGGCCAAGAAACATGGGTCTCAAAAGAGCATTGTAGAAGGAAAGAGAGCAAAACCCTATAGATGAAGAGTTGAGTTTTGAAGATAGGATAGCCAATGAAATCAATGAGAACATGAAGTTTTGGCTTGATAAAGAAAAAATCCACTTGGAGAAGCTCATCGACAAGGCCAACAGGGATAAAAAGATACATAAGCACATGGCTGACCATTACTATGCCAGAAATAAGATTTGTAATGTCAAGGTCAAACAGTTACAAGCCAAACTAAAGGAAACACTAATCAGCCATGAGGAGAAAGTTAAGTTGGACTTACTTGTTGATGCATCCATGATAGAATAATACACCTTATTTTGCACTTTTGGGCCAATTTGGAGAATATTTGGAGCAATTTTTTCATTTTGGTAAAATTTGGTGCATTTTTGGAAAATCCAGAAATTTGACTAGGTCCAGAAGCACAGTGAGTTCACACTGCGCTTCTTCCCTAGGCCTCCAAATGTAAAAATGTTGACATTTTTGGAAAGTTGATGGCCTCCTCTCAAAACCCATTTTCTCAGTTTTCTTTTTCAGGGCTCATATTTTGAGAAAAATCCAAAAAGGAGGCCAAAACTCAACATTTTGCCTCTATTTTTGACATTCGTTACACACCTGGAGACACCTTGGGAAAGTGGCCATATCTCAGCCAAAAATGGGTCATTTTGCATGAAAAAGTACTCTAAAGACATATACACTCTCTCATATTTCTATAACAGGTCTCATATTGTAATTTTCACTTCTGAAAGGCACCTAAAAGCGGCCTCCAAGAGATCATTGTGCATATGAAAATTTCTTATAAATTTTATGAAATTTTACTGTGTAATTTTTTTCAATTCTCAGTTTGAATTTTATAAAATTCAAGAGGTAACAGTAGATGAATTTAAGAGGTAAAAGTAAATGTAAATGGGTAAAATAGGGTTACTTAGGTGTCTTATTCTTGATTTCATGCTTTGAGGAAATGTCTCGTGATGGTTAGAAAAAGGAGGAAATTGTTGAGTAACCTCCCTTGTATGTAGTCGATAGTGGATAGATGCATGTATTTGGATTTTCTTGCTAGAAATTTGACCTCCAAGGGAGGATTTTGACCTCTGTGACTATATGAGTCACTTTTTAATCATTTTCAAAGATTATATGTTTTGGAATTGAATCTTGGATACTACTGTACTTTGTGAATTTGGCAAGATTAATAGACAAAATTTGTAGCTATTGTACTGGGATTCATGTGGTATATTCTTTAGCAGTGTTTTTACTTCTGTCATCATATGTTCAAATATATTGTACCTTCCATTTCCATTTCCATGTTATGTGTTTTATTTCTAATATGATAAACATAATTCAATGATTTAATTCTCTGTTTTGGAGAAGATTTCTCATTTTTTGTTCATATTCCTATGATATAAACAAATTCATGAGATTCATGATCGTTTTGAAACTCTACCAATATAACCTATACAAAAATATACCTCTAAAGTGATAAAGTATGTGCGTACCTTTCCCCATTAGATCTCTGCAAATCTGAATTTTAGAGCCTCACCTAGTGCTCCTAGACCTAAACCACCATCCACCACAAAACCATCAAATCAACCAAAACCTAATCTACATACCTAGCCTAATATCCTTTACACTCCATTAAATTAACTATGATCTCATTGAGAGAGCCCTCTCATCCTAGTAGGGCTAGCTACTAGGTCAAATTGGTCGGTGGTTACCTTTGCTGGTCTCCTTTTCAGCCTTCAGAGAACTGGTGGAGTGCTAACATTTTGGTGTCGTTGTTGGGGACAAAGTGACATATCTTCCCCAGGAAATAATGACAAGGATAATATATGATTGCTGATGGTGAAAAATGATCACACACAAGAAGTTTGTGCACCTTTCACCTGGTGACTCCAGTGTCAAAAAATCCAAAGGTTCAGAATTTTCATGGTGAATCCTTTTTTCAAGAACTGATATCTTGAAGAACTTCCTGGTGACTTCATTGTTGTCAAAATCGATTCAACTTCTCAAAGGTATGCTCCTATGAATCGATCTTATATTCCTGGTTTTCTGAATCATGTTCCTTCTATATATTGGCAAACATGACTGCCAAAATTTAAAGGTCGAGACGGGGAAGATACTAGTTTTCATTTGGTCAAATTTTATTTTCATATTCATAGAATAAAGATTGAGTTTCTTAAATATTTTATGATGAATATGTTTATGGCTACCATGGAGGAAAACGAGAGATCATGGTATGATCGTATACCATCTGCTATTTTATATTCTATAAAGGATTTTCATTCAGTTTTTGTTCAACATTATCAAAGCTCTAATTCTTCCTTGTCAATGATTGATAGTTGTTGTGAAATTTCTGAAAATTTTCATTGAGTTTATTGAGAATTTGTATGGGGATGAATAGTGTCTAGATGATGAGATCATAGAAGCCCTTTATGATTTTTCCTCCCAACAAGAATCAGTGGTTTCCTCCTTCGATGAAACAGACTAGGACCAAAAAAGAGAAATGCCTATTCCCGATCCTGAAAATTAAAATCATCAAGCCAATGTTAACTACTATAAAACTCAAATTTCTCCTTTGTTTAAAGATGAAATAGATCATCTCTTGAATATTCATGTTACAACCCAAGCTAATGCAAGTTTGCAGTGTTCATGTAGTTAAGAATGTGTTAGTGAAACTTCTTCCATTATTGAAAATTAAAATCTGAGTTTAAATGATGACAATCATGAGAATAATGAAACTATACAGGAAGTTGTTGTGAGTAAGCGAGTTTGTGATGATGATTTCCTGCAAGGATATCAGCTAAAAGAGACTATTTTATTTCATGAAGAGGATAGGGTTGTCATGTTTGACAATCTTGAAGAATGTTTTCAGTTCAAGGATGATTTAGACTATGAATTGGAGGAGTATGAGCCTAAGACAGACAATGTGCAAGAGATATAATTAGAGTTTCCCATGATGTTATCACTCATTAAGTTGTGAAACATTTCTTGATAGGGTCATAAGGTCACTCACCAAATGGGCAAGGTCTCCTAAGCCATTTCAATGTGGTATAGGAATTTTTTTTACATTTTTAGCCTATCCTAAGTTTCATGATCACCTTCATTTATACCATTTTAGTAAAATCAATCACATATGGTGTCAGTTGTCATTACCCATGAATTCAAAATCAAAAGGGCGCATTCTATCAATTTTTCAAAATTTCGTAGCGTTTTACATAGGAAAACAACATATTTTGCTATGAAACTGCCTAATAGTTTTGTAGCAAATCTGTCAGAGGCTAAACTAATTTCGTGACGAAAATCCATTTTTTAACCTAATTTGTCAAAATTGTATGAGGTGTCATTTCCTAATTAGAGTAGTAAGGGTAATGGTCATTGAAGGTTGTTATGGTAAATTCATCATTACGTTTTTTGAGCTTGTATGTGTCATGATTGAAGCTTGAGCTGTCAGTTAAACAATTAAATCTTACCTCAATTAGCCTTTTGTCATGTTGTCATCTATCTTTGCATGAGAGTTGATTTCTGGAGAGTTGCTTCATCGAGCCAAGCAGGTGGCTGGAAAGTTAAAAATCTGTAGGTGTCATCAGCAAGCAAGGAAGTGAAGATTCTAAAGCATCAATGGCTGCAAGAAGGAAAAAAAATAAGGGTTCCCATTATCACAGGTATGAACCCATGGACATGAATTTACTCAATGAAGACCCTAATTCCATGGAGGTTTTCAAAAGAACTGGCTGATTGCAATTCTGTTAGAGCTTGCTAGGCTTTCATTTATAGGTTTCAAAGGATTTTTCCACCAGCTTCATAGGAACATCTTCAAAGGTTGGAATTTTGAACCTTATAGTGACTCCAGAGAGCATAGAATCAACTACAGGAATCCCTGGAGGAGGCGAACAATTATTTAAAGGTGTGAAATTCACAATGTAGGATTGCAAAGAGTTCATCAAGCAAGAACATAGTGAAATTGTTTTGAAAAATGCCATTCCTAGGAGTTTCATGAAGGAGAATTATGCTAAGATTTTTATGGTCATTCAAAAGTATTTTACCTATGAAGGAATATTTCACATGGACTACTCCTATCATCTCAAACTTCTTCCACATTTTGTACGTAAGAGGTCACTTGAAATCAAAACAGAGGGAAAATGTTAGATAAAGTTCAAATCAAAACAGAGGGAAATGAAACTTCTCTTTTTCATCATGGTCTAATTAAGGTTTTAGTGTTAGAGAAATTGAGAAGGTTAGAAAGCTATTGGACTTCCTTCTTGTTCATGAGTGGTTATGACATTAATGAGGTTACTCCTAATAAAGCGTCCAAACCTAGAACTACTCCATCACCAGCTGTGGCAGAGGAAGTTAAAGAAGAAAATAGATTATCTCCTCCAGAATCAGTGAACTTGGAAGTAGAACCTTTGCAGGACACTGACATAGCTCAAACATCACCTACAAAACAGAAGCATACAGTCAGCAAACAAGGCAGTAAGAGAGTCACTAGAAGCCAGACATTGGATAAAGGAAATTTTGAGGATATCCTACATGCAATTGACATTGAAGAGTCACCCATTGTCCAAGCTAAAGACATTGAAGATGGAGGAAGAAAGCTGGAGAAAGGTAAGACTGTTAAAAACTGGATTTTGTAGGTGATGATGCTAGTTTCATTTTTTCAACCAAGGAAGCCAATGACCAGACATGCAAGGAAAGTCATGGAAAGAAAAGAGACTGAGAAAATCAATGAAGCTGCTCAACCACTAAGCATCATGGATCTGTCTTCACTAGAAAAGGAGGAACTGGTTATCAAGAAAAGAGAGGGCAAAGATAAAATGATTGAAACATCATAAATAGAAACCCTGAAAGAGAAGTTGAAGGAAGCAAGTAAAGAGATATCAGTTTTAAGGATGGAAGAAAAGAAACACAGAGCTGAGAACGTTCAATTTGGACAAATGAGGAAAATATGGGAAGAACAAGTCACATGTGTTTCAAAAGCCTTGGACAATACATAAAAGTTGATAAAATGGACTCTACCACTAAAAGGAGAGGTCAAACACATCAAAAGGATAAAATTACACTTACAATCCAAAAATAGAGCATTAAAAGGTCAAGTGGAAGATCTCCGAGAGCAGCTGGATTTGATTCAAGTGGAGTTAGAAAATAAAGGGTTGAAGATGAAAGTGGTAGAAGAACCCATTAGCCAATTGATTGTAAATGAAGATGAAACACCACAGGAGTAAAAAATGAGATGGAATATGTTTGATGAGGTTCATAACATGCAGAGAACCCAAATTTTGTAGCTGGAGAACAATTTTTCAAGACAATTATAAAAACAACAATTTTTGGTTTTTTGGATAGTTTTATAGTGTACCTGAGGCTTGAGGCTAGAAATACGCTACGAAAATTTATGTAGGTGCATTTTTTCCTTTAGATCCAGTTTTGTCAGGTATTATTGAGGGAGATTGATTAATTACAAGGTGTATTGGCATATTAAAAGTGTTTGAACATCAAAGGTGTCAAGGAAATGGATGGAAAATCAAGTTTTCATACGCTACTAAAACTCACTAAGAAACTTCCTAAACTGACCTATTTCATAGCAAGGAGCTTTTTGAAAAATTTTGAGCATTCCAATAGCACATTTACCAGCTAGAGACCTCCAGAATGTCAGAGGGTTATACCAGCAAAGATTCAAGGCTCAAAAGGAGTTCCACACAGCCATCTCATCAGTCAAAACAATGTTTAAAGTGAATTTCATCAATCCCTAAAAATTAGGATTATGTTCCACAGATCTAGGGGTATTTTGAAGATGTAAAGTTGGTGGTGAATTATGGTGAATTATACCTTGAACATGTGATATTCATTATGTAACGGTTTCACTATTAGGAGAACCAAATGTAATAAATAGGAGATAGAGTCCTATTAGGAGTTTGTTTTCTTTAAGGATAGATGTCCTTTTTCTGTTTCAAGTTAGTGGTTTCAGTTATGACACGTGTTAGAATATAATTCAAAGATCTACTCAGCTAGGAAAATCATCTACATTGTAAAGAATGTCAATTTATAAACAAAACATCGAAGAGCAAAGGGTTGGAGAATATTGCAAAAAACTTTTGTTTGTATGTTTTTGTCCACTATTAGTAATATATAGTAACATTCTACTTCGAGACCTGAGATTCTCATGAGGTGTTTCATGTGTTATTTCTATGTATCTTTTTGTCTAATCACTTGCAGTGGATTTTAGCTCTAATTACTCAGAATTCATACTGTTATGCTCTTACTTCCATTATGGTTGAAATCACTGTGTTTTCTTTATTTTTTTGTGTGAATTATCTTGATTAAATACCTCTGTTTTCCTCAGCTTCCATGTGAAGAAAGACTGCCATTAAAAGTACTGATGTTGACTCCATATCCCAATAGTAGCAAGCCTTAATTTTTCAACCTATAATCATATAAAAACCAAGTCAAAATTCATAGAGTTAGCCATCTAGTATTATCTTTATTGAAAAATCATAAACCCCCTTTGAGAGAGCCCTCTCAAACTGAAGAGGCTAATATTCAGTTAGAAGTGGTTTGAAGGAGTTACATTGAGTTGATTCATGAGCACCCAATCAAGATCAATTCGGTGATAACACATGCTTCAGGAATTTACAGCCAACACTGAGATAGCAGAAATTCATACTTCCCTATGCCTTCCTATGGATCAACAACCAAGTATTCTTTCAGATCAAAATGAAGGGAGTATTTGTATTTTTGTTGTTGGATCTCAAGACAAGGTAACATTTCATGTTATTGAAGATCCTTACATTGATTTGTTGTAGCCAATAGGGATGATATATTTTCTTGAATATATGGATCATGAGGACATTTTCAGTGGACACTCGGAGTTGCCTATCTTTTGTTTTTTCTGCTCGCTTGAGGAAAGTGAGAGAAAAATTCAAGTAAGTAGCCATCTGTTGGATTGGTTACACTAGAAGGGTCACTTCAAATGGTTGTACATATGTCTTCAGCAGGCAGGTGGTTGTCATCAGGATTTGAAGCCCTCAAGTCTCTATGATATGATGCCATCAATAAGTCTGTAAGTTTTTCATTCAAGTCATTTTAGTTTTGAGTCAATTTTCATTATTTAGTCTCGTATTTTGATTTTGACTCCATGCTCAATGGTTAAGTGACTTGTTCTACAATGTTCTTGACGCCTCCAAGGAGCTACATCCCTAGTTGGAGCCAATGTTAGTATTATTCTATATAGCCTGTCACCAATGATCAAATGGGCTCTTATCATGTCTTGTTAGGGTCTCATAGTTCAATTTTTGTCATTTCATTAGGTTTTCAAGTAAAAATTTTCTCACTGGGTATTAGGTCTAAGACTATTTCCACTCCTTCCAAAATTTTCTTATGTTGGTCCTTGTCATCACTCAACTGAGTGTATCATCATACAGAGATCATCATCATCATTCCAATAGTCATCACCATGATTTCATTCAGTTCAGTGTCTCCATTAAGTCATTAGGGTTTCAAGGTCACCAAATCTGTCATTTCATGCATAAAATTTAGTAATTGGAGGAGTGATAATAAGTTTAGAAAATATACAAGGTTTAAAAAAGATACAAGGTTTCAGAAATCTGGAAGGTTCCAAAGGTTACAAAGTTCAAAAAAATAAAGTCATGCTTGGAAATGACATGCGGGACCCATCCTCACTCAAAGAAGTCACTTCAGTTTATAAAAAGGCCACAAATACAAAAGTGTAACTCATTTGCACTCTTTTATCCTTATACTATTGAGCTCTCCTCTCACATTGGAAAGAAAAGAGAGTTTTCACCTCTCACTCGTAAATACTTGACCTCGCTGCGCACAAAAGCACTACATTGCACATCTAAGGAGAGCATTGTGCATAGAAGCACTGCATTACTCACAGGAAGCCTACACTTTACACAGGCCAAAGTTTTGCAGAAGTGAATTTTCAGGAATCAAATTGGTTTATCGAGGCACAATTTTGCCACGTTGGGTAGTTTTCATAGCTAGTGAATGTTTTTAAATTTCCTATCCCATTTCCCTCACTCATTTAACTCCATTTCACTCCCTAAAGATCCCTAAGACCGCTGCCCATATCCGTAAATTTTCCTACTCCCATATCCCTTCCCTAACTCCTTCATTTTATCCCTTTACTCCTTTTCCCTATTTTTCCCTCCTATCATCTAGGGTTTCATCATGGAAGCTCACTCATCACCATCAGAGAATAGGAAGTATAACAAAGGGGGTAAAATACCGAGGTTTGAGCCCTCCAATTGTAATGAAATCACTTACTCTCCATTTATCAAGAAGTTCTTTGAATATGTCAATTTTTTAAGGTTTTTTCAAAGGGTGCAGGAAGTAGGTTATCATGAGCAACTTAGAGATATTTTTTCCACCACTTTAAAAGGATAAAAGGCTACTATTGCAGGGATTGATTTTATATTTTCAGTAGATGCCATATCTCATGCTACAGGAATACCAAATCATGGTGAAAATTGGTTCAAAGGCATGAACCTAGATCTTGAAGAATAAAAACGCTACTTACAATCACAATACAAAGGATCTCATTCACATGTTTTCCCATTTAGATATTTGTTGGAGAGATATGCACCATTAATGAAGGTTGTCATGAAGTTATTTACATGCGAGGGTAGATTTTCAAGGATGTATCAATACCAAATTAGACTAGTCATGCACTTCACAGTTCTTAAATCTCTCAATTTGTGCATTTTATTGGGTAGGAGTGTGATTAAGATGTCTAAAAAGGTGCAAGTGAAAGGCAGAGAGCATTATTCTAGAATTTTTCATCATAATTTGATAAAGGTCATGGTTATTCATCAGCTGGAAGAAAAAAACATGACATAAGATTCCTTCATTCAGATAGCTTTGCAAATACCCATCATTACTCCACCAAGCCAGCAACAAACCATGTCACCTACCATGTAGAAGGTTGTCTCATCAGACAAGGTGGAAACTCAATCACCCAAAGAATCAGTGATAGCGAGACCTAAGCTTGAGATCACTCATACATATCAAAGAGGCATAAGGCTTATGTTCTCTCCTCAAATTGAGTGAGGGGCCAAGCCCACATCAGTAGAGTAGGGGACGTCATTACAGCATGAGACATCCATTCATGAGGAAGAGCATAAGTTTGACCTAGTAGACTTGGAGGCTCGTGATGAGCATGAAAACCTAGAGAGGATTATCAAAGACAAATATTCTTAGATCAAAGAGCTTCAAGACATTAGAGGAATTTTGAGGTCTAAAATGAGCCTCCTACGAAAAATGTACAACAAAAATAAAATTTATAAGAACCAACAAGATTCAAGATGATGATGTCAACCATGGGTGATGATTCACCATTTTTGGAGTAAAAAGTTAAACGATTTAAAAATAATAAAAAATATTTTTTCAACTTGTATTTTCAACGTATCTCCCAAATTGTTTACTCAAATTTCGAGTGGGGGTACTCGTTGGATAAAAAAATTAATTCCTCATCCAAGGAGTACCCAAGTTGCACACTTTTTATGGACCCTCCTACATGAAAAACGTGAAATACATTAAAAAAATGTGATCTCCATCATGTTGTTTATGTATTTCTCATTTTTCATATAGCATGGTTCATCGAAAGTATGCAACATGGGTAATCCTTGGATTAGGAATCAAATTATGCATAAGTTGAAAATACAAGTTGAAAAAATAGTTTTTTTCTTTTTTCCCTCTAACGTTTGATGATGTAATATAATATTAAATTTTATTATTTCCATTATTATTTTATAATTTCCTTAGGAAGCCCAATTTAGACCTCAAAATTCCCCTAATTCAACTTGGAAAGAGAAAATTTCATCATTTCATTCCTAGAGCAAGAAAACCATCAATTGAAAGAAAAACAATTGTCTATGGATAAAGTTCAGTTTGAGGCGAGCATGCATGATGTGAAATGCAAAGAAGTGGTTGAAAATTAAGATTATAATGAGAATGAACAACATGTGAGAAGGAAGATTCCAAGAAACATGGGTCTCAAAAGAGCATTGCAGAAGGAAAGAGAGAAAACCCCTACAGATGAAGAGTTGAGTTTTGAAGACATGATAGCCAATGAAATCAATGAGAACATGGAGTTTTGACTTGAGAAAGTAAACATCCACTTGGAGAAGCTCCTTGACAAGGCCAACATGGCTAACAAGATACATAAGCACATGGCTGACCATTACTATGCCAGAAATCATATTTGTAATGTCAAGGTCAAACAGTTACAAGCCAAATTAAAGGAAACCCTAATCATCCATGAGGAGAAGGGTAAGTTGGACTTACTTGTTGATTCATCCATGATAGCACAATACACCTTATTTGGTACTTCTAGACCAATTTTGAGAATATTTGGATCATTTTTTGCATTTTGGTGAAATTTGGTGCATTTTTGGAAAATTTGGAAACTTAACTAGGTCCAGAAGCGCACCGAGCTCACGTTCCTTCTAGTAATGTGAATTTAGGGCAACTAAATTTAGGTTATTTAGGGCAACTAAAATTCTATACTCACGATGGTAATTTCTTCTTACGAATTTTTCTGCGTTCTACACATCTTGGATGGCAACTCATAAACCCTAACTAATTTGTCATAATAATTTGGCTTTTGCGGGGTTGGGGTCACATTTTCCTCCAAACTTACCCTCACTAATAAGGTTTACGACCCTACCTGTCCAGATACTAGAAAAGCAACCCAATTACGGTGTTTTAATTCATAATTGAATATCGGTCCTGAAATCTTTATTGAATGGTTATCCTTGGTAATCTCGATTCAAATTATTATTTTTACTTTACTGGGCAGGGTTATGGGGAAACAATCATTCATTTCTTGGGTAAAAACATGTATATTTCTTATGCTTAGAAATTTCCCTTCGATTTAATTACTTTAATGTTCTAACGGGGTTTGTCTTTTATCTTCATTACAGGTGTTGTTACTTCTCGGCTTCTGGAATCACCTTTGTTTATTAGCATGTGAATGTCGAGGTTCTGATTTAAACCCTTGTTTTCCTCCAAGTGTCCATGAGGCTATACTTCTACTTCCAATTTAGGGTTCTCTGAAATTTGTGTTATGTACATACTTAGGAATGGATTATAGATAGGACATATTGTTATTATTCAACTATGGCCACCCGACCCGTAATGTTGTTAAAGTTGTTATGGCCTTCGGTCGTGACTAAATTTATTCATAACTATTCTTATTGTGACTGCATATTTAAGGGCATTATGATAAATCTTTATCGATGAAATTAAATTTCATTGATGCCTTCAACACGCCCTTAATATAAATTGAAATTTTGTTACAGTGTTTTATTTCTATGGCTTGTTTTGTCAATTATTGTTTCTTGAGTTTTAATTACGGCCTTTTCCTTGTGACCATCACATGTGGTATTGTAAATGTATTTTTGATGGGTTTTAATAATAAAGAACACTAGTGTTTGAAATCCCTTTCTTGCTCCCTTACAACAAATTTTCGACATCGTTCATTCATGATTATTAGTATTGCTTAGCAATCCTAAATAAGCCTCGAAGCCCTATTTCCAAAGTTATGGGTTTTTTTATATCGTTTTCCCTTGTCGTTACTATTGTAGAAGTTTTCGAATATAACCATTGTATTAGTTATGACACTTGCATTGTAAGCTATGTTTGCAACAATTTTATTGCTAGAAGAGATTAATATTGGTACTGGTTTATTTTCATATGGCTATATGTTTACAAAATTCAGTTTTCAATATTTGGAATTTGTTGCTTTTTTTTCTTCTTACTTATTTATACCTAAGGACCTACTCAATCATTTCAGTATTATTTTCTAAACTCAATATTATTTTTTGGGTTGTTAGCTAGCTAGCTTGGCCTAATAACTAACATGAGTTCATAACTTTTAAATTAACTTGAATGAAAGTTACAATTGAGATTTATTCAACAGAGTTCATTTATTCATCAGATAGAATTAAACAATGCACTAGAGACAACAGATCCAAAATAATTATATTTTCCTTAAATGTATCACCATCAAAAGGAGTGCTCTACCCAACCAATGAGTACGGAATCCAAAACTAGAATCCCCCTGAGCTAGTTTCTACTTCCAAAATAGTTATCTAAACAATTACCATAGCAAGGTTGTTCCATGACTCTCCCTAGTTACTACAAGCTCTTAGTTTATAAATTCAATTGAGCACTAGGTTACAATGTGGGATTCCATTGGCCAACCAGTTCAAGAATCCTTCACTTGGTAGCATCTTTCCTCCCTCAACAACAAATTACAACTTAATTATCCTCTCTTAGACCTCCTCCAACCAAGTACCAAGTTCACAAGGTTTCCTTAGGTTTTCTTCCCTCTCAACAACATTCAGAGGTTCGGAAAATTACAACTTAATTATCCTCTCTTAGACCTCCTCCAACCAAGTACCAAGTTTACAAGGTTTCCTCAAGTTTTCTTCCCTCTCACTCTCATGGCTCCATTTTCCCAAGTGAGATTATTTATCTCTAGGGACATGAATGATTGTCTTCTAACTATCTCTTAAGTTAAACTCTTTCCCTTAATTTTATGGCTCACCATAAACAAATTTTATTAATTATATTTAGAAAGATAAACATTTATGGTTATCACTTATTCACACCAAGGCCTTTAGCATGGCCCACAATTTTCCAAGTAACTTAGCACAAGTAAATTATAATATTTACAATTCACTGAGGGGTATTACAATAATAATCATTTCCAGTCAAAAATTTTGACTTACTCAAATTACATAAAATTAAAAATGCATAATCTAACTTATATACTAAATAGCATTACAATTTCAAGCAAGATTGTGATTTTTTGTTGTTTAAAATCTACTAGAATTTAGTTAAAATTAACCAAAAAGACAATCTATGAAAAAGAATGTTATGTCTATAAGTCAGATTTTGCAATTAAAAGTAAAATAAAATATAAAATTAATAATTAGCCTAAGGCTTTCTATTTGAACTTTAAGTGGATGAGAATTTGTTGACATTTCTCTATTTTTTAATTGACTGCCTACATTGATTAACAAGGGAATATGTTCGGTATATGCTTTCGCTAAATGCTTATCAATAATTGTGGTGTGTTAAAGAGTAGTTTTGGTTGAGTTGAATTTTAATAAATTTAAAAATTTTAAATTAAAAAACAGTTAATTTGTGTGCGCCATCTATCATCAGTTAAGACATGTGTGCCTATTCCGTCGGCCAGGAATAGCAGAAGTATGAAGGTTCATGTTAATCGTGGACCTTGGAAATTTGACAAGTTTGATTAATTCAAAGGCAAAAACAACCCCTACGTTTTCGATTGATTCTGTGCGGATACCGGGAGCCAACGAAATTGTTCATATTTTTTTGGGAAATTTATTTGGAAGATTGTTGTTTTAATTTGGCATTTTAGTTATTTTAAAATGGAAATTTATGAGCATTTTTTCCTTTTTTCTATGGGATTTCCCTTGTGAAAAATTTAATCATTACATATTCAAACATATACCAATGTTTTTATTAATTTTATTTTTTGAAATGTAATTTACCAATATTACTTTGCTAAAGTTAGAGATAAAGAATACAACTATATTAAAAAATTAATTGTTATTTTTTTTTATTGAATCTTTCAGCTATATCAATCATGTTAATATTTTTAATGTGATTGTTCTAGTTATAATTATAATTTATAATAAAACTATCTTAGATCTGTCTTAACTCTCAGGAAGAATTAAGGTGGATCTAGGATATAGATAAATGTCTTTCGGATTAATCACATTATTATGATTTGGTCAACATCTCAAACCACCTAATGTGGTTCATCCTCAAGACAAGGTGAAAAATCTTAATAGATCATCATGAATAAATAGTAAGGATGCAACATTACCTGGATATCGTTATTGAGTTAGTTAATTTCTTATTAAGAAAGAATATTTAAAATTTTTAGTTGTTAGGGATTAATTACTAAAAGGGTTAAAGATGACCTTATAAAGGAATTTACTTATCTAAAAATATTTTAATAAATATTTTAATTATTTAAAAATATTTTAATAATTCAAAAATATTTGAAGTATTTAAAAATATTTTAATAAATATTTTAATTACAAAATATTTTAATTAAAATAGAAGGGATTAAATTTTTTTATTACTATAATCTAAGAAGGGGGAATTATATATTATAATTATATGAATAAGGGAAAAAAAGTAAAGTTAGGACCAAGAAAAATAAATACTAAGGAAAAAGGTACAAGGAAGGAAGAAAACAAATAAAAATCAACAAAGCGAGGGGTTAAAATTAAAGACAGGATGAAGAAGGGAAAATAACCAAGAAAAATCCTATAGAGACCTTAGGAAACAATGATCTCAATGAGGGGGGTGGTGGGGAAGAATCATATCGAAAGATCCGGAGCCGAACTCTTACTCAATTTCTAGCCATCATCCTTGTTGAGATTCCTAGCATGCCTCTCAAACTCAATAGCCCCTTGAAGCTTCCTATGGTGGAAGTGGTCGACCTTAGCAATGAATTTGGAGTCCTCAATGCTCACATGGTGACATGATTGTTTCGCATGTTCAACAAAATCTTATGTGTGGGAGTGATAGTGCCTAATGTCTGCAGTATGCTCGTGGATTCAATGTTTAATGGATCATCTCATTTCTCCAATATATGGAATACCATAGGAACGAGGAACCATGTAAACACCTTTCATGTCCTTAGGGTCAACAAGGTCCTTGACAGATCCGAGATAATTCCTAACAGTACGAAGAAGTTTGAACAATGAGGAGACATTATTCCTTATAAGGACATGGGAAAATTTGTCTGTTGTCCCTTAGATAAATGGGAGATGAACCTTGGAAATAGGATCCACCCGAGTAGATTTGTCTCTTAACCCTTTATATACTTTTTGAAAGTCCTTAAGGCCCCGAGATCTACTATACCTATTATTTTCAAATACATTAAGGAAATGGGATTTTCCGACTCCAGGTGGTTGTCGTCAGAGATTCTCATAGCACGGGTAGAAAGAGTGCAAAGAACACCAAATTTATGAGTAGGAAAATGATGGGAACCAGCATGGATATTTTTTTTTCTGTGAGTTTTCTTGTGAAAAACTTGGTGAGAAATAGAACCATCATCCATTCTAGAGAGAAGGATGTCCAAGAAGGTAAGGCATCCATCCACTTCTACTTCCATTGTGAATTTGATGGAATCTGACTAGGATTTCAGGTGGAAAAGAAACAAATCTAACTTCTCACGACCATGGGCCCAAATGACATAAGTATCATACATAAACCTCTTCCACTTTAGGGAGAAATTGAGTTGAGGCTGAGGCCTTAGTTTCAAAATATTCCATAAATAAGTTAGAAACTATAGGATAAATAGGGGAACCCATAGCAACATCGCACGTTTTCTCATAAAAATCCCCTTGGAAACTGAAGAAATTCAAGGTGAGGTAGAGGCCAACTAATTTAGCAGTTTTTTGGTCAAAGATTCAATTAATGACATCATGGATGGAGATGTTGGTAAACAATGATACAATGTCAAAACTTATTAACAACTCCCCAGGTTCCAACATGATATCCTTTCATTATTTGATAAAGGAGTTCGAGTCCTTAACATAGGAATCAGTGAGACCGACAAGGGTTTAAGCTTATGGGCTAAGAATTTAGCAAGAAGATAAGTGGGTCCACATATTGTGTTAACAATAGGTCTTAATGGGGCCCCAACTTTTTGAATCTTAGGAAGGCCATAAATTCTCGGGGTGAGGGGGTTGCTCTCAATGATATTTCTAAAGAGAGGAGGTTAAAAATGCAAAGCTAGGTTACACCTTCATGAGAAACACGTCCAAAAATTTCACTCTCCCAACAGGTCTGTCGAACTTTTTTAATCAATTCGATCGAACTGTTTCTTCCATTAACATTGACAACATGGGTAATCATATATTTGGCCCGAGATAGAAAAACTGACATTAAAATTTCGATCAAACTATTAGTTTTCCCAGACTATTAGTTCGGTTGAAATTTGTTTAAAAGTTCAGCAGAACATTTTCTTATAAATATGGAGGCCATCAGAACCTCAGAATTTTTTCAGAGTTTTTCTAACCATTATGCGACTGTTGGAGGGGTAAAATTGTTGGTTCGGCCTTGCGTTTTTGTCTGCAACTTGGCTCGGTGTCCTTGTCCTTGGCTCTACATTTGTCTCCAACTCGGCTCGACATCCTCGACCTCAACCCAGTGTGCTCGTCCTTCTTTTTCCAGGTTGGTTGCAGATTGATTCAGGATCTAATAATTATCATGAATTTAGTAATGTTTTTTTGTTAAATAAAATATCATATTGTAAACTAATTGTAGTCTACCAAATTTATAATGATCTATATGTTTTAAAAATACATAGATTTATTGCACTCTACAACATGTTACAGACCTTGTTTTTCAATAATATAATATAACTTGAAATTTCAATGGTCTTTTCCTTGTGAGCTCATATGTCTGTGCTTTGTCCGCAAAGGAATTATAGGTATTGTTGATGAAAATGTAGTAGGTTTTTTTTTAGAACAATGAGTCCAAAACGAACACCATCATGATGGGACTATTGGCATAAGAGAATGCATGTAACCAGAATATAAGGATTGATAGAAATATACTGTATGACTAGGACCTCTTCACTCCTAATTGAAGACCATCATTTGGTGTTCGATGCATTCTACAAATTGATATCCTAAATGTCAGGGAATGAACATAGACTTGGTATTCCATTTGATGTCATCAAAACAAAAAAATTTACAAACCTTATTTTTCAATAATATAGTATAACTTGCAATATCAATGGTCTTTGTCTTTTGAGCTCATCTGTATGTGCTCTTTCGGAAACTACCATTAATTATGCATCCCATTTCCCTTCTCGTGTCCAAGTGTTTATGATCTAAGCATGCTAGATGTTCTCAGATTATATTTCGTTGTATTGATTATATTGTTGTATTATTGAGAACGAAATAGATTTAGTCCAAAATGTTTATTCATATATTTGGGTTTTTTAGCTAACAAGTTAATATAGTGCATGCATTGATAAATATATGTGCCTGTATTGATTATATTATTGTACCATTGAGAATGAAATAGATTTAGTTTGAAATGTTTATTCATATATTTTGGGTTTTTAGCTGACAAGTTAATATAGTGCATGCGTTGAGAAAATATTTCGAACAAAAGTTAAGATGGTTTTTTGTATTGAAATGTTTTTTTTTTTTTTTAAGGAACAACCGAATTTTTTTTTCATCATTTTGGGTCTTTAATTGCTGATTTTTTGGGTGTTTGAAGGTTTTTTTTTGTTTATATATTTATTTTAATGTATCATTTCCACATGTATTGATCTGGAAAATCCTCTCCACATTGGCATTCCTTCATTGTTCTAAATATGCAACATAAAACTGACTTAGACATGGACAACCTAGATACTCAATATGTTACATGTTAAAGTTTTAATGGAAACATTAGAAGAATCCTAAAGTCTAGAACGCCATTGATTTGCATCATCAATCCATTCAATATTATTTGCAAGGGTATTATACAAATAATATAATGATATCTAGATTTGATTTTTCCTTGATAGTTATCCTTGGAATATTCTCAGGTACTATTTTATTTTCTACTTCCAAAATATTTATTTTGTCGAAATATGTTGGAGAATACTTTCACTCTTCAACTCAAATTTATATATTATTACAAATATTGAGTAAATAATATTGGTGTTGTTGCCATTTACTCAAGTTCCTATAGAAATCTTCTTGAATATCCATTAGTTTAGAATTAATAGATAAAATCTTATGACTGAAAAATCTCAATGAATTTGATAATATTTGAATTTTTTAACTTGTGATTATAGTGAATATATCTTGATATTTCCCAAAAATATCTTTTAAATTCAACTCTTATTTCTCATGAAAAAATAGTCATTTCCTTTTGTTAGTCATCAATAATTGTGCTAATATCCTAAGGATGACTAAATTGAAAAACCTAGATTTCTAGAAACAATATTTCAAGAAACATCTTGAGTTATAGAAATCTCAATACATTCATTATCCTAAACTTGACTAAATTCATTGTAAGCTTCATCTTTTCCTCCTTAAAAAGTTCACCCTGCTACAAAAGAAACTCCATTTTTATACCTAAGTTTGCCCCATTTCATCCCTTCCCTGACACCCTCATTCATCATCTTTTCACCTTTCTTAAGACCCCATTTATTCCTCATTTTTCTCTTAAGAAGGCTTGGGAACCATATAAAATCCTTTTGTTTGGTTCAAACTGACTTATTAAGCCTATCGGACCCTCAAAACATTATAAAAACTCTGTTTTTATAATAAAAAAAGACCCACTTTATGAAGCAGGCCCGTTTAAAGCCATTTTTTGACCCAAAGCCCCAACCCTTTTCCACATATAAGTAAGGGTCGCGACCAACCTCTACTCCCATAACCCCTTTATTCCTCAAACCTCGGTCCTATCTATATGCCCCCGCACTGTTCTTTAGCCCCTTTCTCCATTTTCTCACCCCGTCACTGCTTTTCTCTGAAATCAATCTGAATCGTTGATCAGGCTCGATCCAATGGTTAGCATACTCCCGCCTCTCATCTACCCTCCTGGCCCCACCTTCCACCCACAAAAGCATCTCTCAATCCCTATCCGCCACCTGTACCCCACTTACTCCCTCACCAACCCTATCTCTCCCATCGGTTTAACCCGCGCCGTAGATCTCATCGCTTGGGATCTAATGGCCCATATTGCATATCGCATTCATTTCGTGGTCATGGTTTAACAACCCATTTCCACACGAAATGGGCAGTTTTTCCCAGGACGCATGGCAAACATTGAATGGAATCGCGTTCGTATGGGCCTAAACTGCTTACCACCTTCTGGCCACGTGAAAACCACCGCCGGTTTCGGCAAAACCACCCTTCCTCTTTTCGCGCCATAAGTCCAAATTTTCCGCTGTTTCTCCTGGTTCCACCTATAGAACCTCTCCTCTGCATTCTCCCCTTCCTCTACAAATGCTCCTCTGACTGCCATACACCCTCGTAAATCCTGGAAATGCAGTAAATCCACAATATGTAGGTTTTAATTTAATAGTTTGTTTGTTTGTGTAGGTTTAATGGTGTCTTAGGCTTAAAATCCCTCCCATAGCCAATTCAAGTGGCAAGAATCCCTTGGATGATGATCCATGAGGCATAACAGATAAAGAAAAGGGACCTAGGGTTAAATCTAAGGGCTAAATCGATGATTCATGACCATCCATCTGATCAAGAAACCCTCCACCACCAGAAAGAAATGTATCCCTGCACACAGGAAACAAAAAAAATCAGAAGAAATGATGAAGAAATAAAGACAGAAGAGTAAAGGGCCAAATTATAAATCAGTGGATAAAACAGAGATTAGCCCTTTAAACAAGTGATTTAAAGATCAATGGGTAAAAGAAGCTGTTTAAAGAGGAAAAAGAGAAAAGGATAGTGAGGCAGTTTAATTAAAGGCCAAATGCAAAATCAAGGCTTAAAAGAACAATTTAAATGATTAAGTTAAGGAAAGTTAGGCTAAAAAGCCTCGAATGCATCAATAAAGAGCAGTTATTTCTTCAGAATATCTAACTGACACTTTTGACCCACTTTCTAGCTACAAAGAATAAACAAACATTTATTACACTAAATAATATATTAAAACTACCAGGACAGTTATTGTAAAGATAAGGATAGGCCTTGAAAGTCAATATTTTCTTCTATCTTTCTATCAGAAGTTAATACAGAGTTATTGGCACAAAGAAGTAGTTGAACATCTTCCTACCTTATGCCTTGCATGGTTTTCAAGGTTAGGAATGCATTTACTCTATAGTTAATGACTCTCAAACCCTAGATAAGTTCCAACTCCTCATTTTCAGCATAAATATTGCGTTGAAACTCATTGTTGGTTGTTGGAATTTGAACACTTTGAAGTTGTACATAGTTTGGCTGAAGATTAAGAAGAAATTGAAGTATTGGAAGATTGATGATGTTTTTACATGTTTTGTTAATGAGAAGGCTCTATCATTAGATCCCTGAGCATGGCTATTGGTGATATATTCTAATCTGTTAATGTTTTTTCCTATTTTCCATTCTGTTTCATCATTTCTTACAACAGTAGAGTAAAAAGTTTAGGCTAAGAAATGTCTCCTAGAAGCACCTTAGACCTGTTTACTCTCCACTATTTTATGTTTTCCTCTCCTTAGGTATTCTAAAGAATTCTTAATTGCTCTCTTGAACCCTTATGCTTGTTTATTTCAAAAATAGTTGAAACAGTTGGTCTCAAGAATGATTTATGGTTTTCTTTGCTTACTTGCTACCCCTTGAAAACTGTTTCTGAAGTCTCCCTTTAAAGTACCATTGTTTACAGTCTGCCAAAGAGGTCTATTTTGATCATACCCTTTGTTCTTGCTGAGATAATTGTTTTGAAGGTCTTTATAATTGTAATAAGAGATTTTTAGGCATTCCCTCTTCAATGATACAGTTATTTATGAATCTTTTATGTTTTCTAAATTCCTTGAAGGTGAAATCTTTGGATGAAATAGAGCGTTCCTTGACTCCTATATTTCATTTGAAAAGTTTGTCTTGAAATTGTTATTTGTTGAAGTGTGATTTGTAGAAATCACAGGACCCCAACATAATGGCGATCACAGTGGGACATCTGAGTTCATAGTTGCCTAGCAAGCCCTTATAGACTCATTATTCCTTTAGTTGCCTCAGAAAATCATCTGATAAGCGAAAGACTAGACTCTGTTTGTTTCATCACCTTAGCTAAGTGTTGAATCAAGTATAGGACACTCTCACAACCATAGAGCCACAAAAAACTCAGAAAAACCCAAAATATTTCAGATTGGTTTTAAAATAAATCATTGGTGGTGGACCATAAAACATTTTACCTTCAAAAAAGCTAAAAATTTTCACTTGATGACTCCACAACCTTCAATATACCTAAAGAATCCACTGATAGAAGACTCTAAACTGGTTGAAAAGATTTAGTGACCCTTTCTAATTTACAAATATGGATCCAAGGATACAAAGGAGATATGCTCCAATGAATAGAGATCATATCCCTGGATTCCCACACAAAATGCCTCAAATAGATTGGATGAAAAACCTACCTATTTTTCAAGATGAAAAGTTTGATGACCCCTTGTTACATCTCATCAAGTTTCATATACATATATGGAGGTTAAAATTTGAATGACATGAGGTCTGTCTTATGAAAATGTTCATGGCAACATTAGAAGTAAGGCAAGAAATTGGTATGAATGGCTAAAACTTGGCATCTTGTTTTCTTTCACGGATTTCCACAAGGTATTTTACAAAAAATATATAGGGTATTGTCCATCTCTATCCTTAGCTGAAAATTGTTGTGATCAATGTGAAGATCTCATACAACACCTTGTTAGCATTTATGAAGATTTGGGAAATTGGCATCATGAAGATCTGTTAGAGGAGATCCATACATTTCTTACCCAAAGTAACCATTAAGATGGCCAAGAAGAGTTGATCAAGGATGAAATCCATAAAAAAATAAGAGAGGATCGGCAAGATCTCTTTGAAAAGGTTGAAACAAATAACAATCCATCTGCCCCTTTTTGTAAAATACAAGAGGACATTCAGCCACAAGATGAACCTCCCAAAAAAAGAAAGCATTTATCGCCCAATCCAAAGAAAATAGAAAATGCCTCCTCCTTTAACTGAAAAATGAATAGATCAGATGTTATCCACTATTGCCTTACCTACTAAAGAAAATACTCATAAAGAAACAAAGGAACATATTGTTGTTAAAATTGTAATACCTCCTCAAGAAAACATTCAACCCTATGAGCAGTCACAAAGGGAAGAAAAACATCATGATTCTATCCAGAGGAAGAGAAAGACACCTCCCCTTTTAACTGAAGAAAAAAATAATTAGATCCTAAGCATGCAACCAACTTCCAAATTTTTATGTAAAGAGGATATATCTATATGTTCTACTGCTAACCTATCTGCTGATGCCTTTTCTCATACAGAAGCTATAGAAAATATTGATGCTGATACTAGAACACCTTCTCCACAAAACCTGGTGCCAGGGAATTCTCCTACTCATCAGGATTATGGCTCTCAAACATAAATCAGGTCACTCAATCATGGCATACCAAGATTGCTTGAAAGCAACATAACATTTCATTCTGAAGCTGTCAAATAAAATAGTCGTAAAGAAGGAGAAGAGATTATTTCTCAAAAGGATCCCAAGGTTATTTAAAAGAAGGAGGGAGTAATCATAAATGAGGTTTATTTCTCAAATCCCCTAGGCCAGTTATTATTAGAGGACCCCTTTGTTGTTTCCTTAGAGACTTTTAAGAAGGGAATAAAACATGCCAGGGACAGTTTGTGGTAGAGCTTAAAGGAAACTTGGAGTGCTACTGTTCATAAGAAGACAAAGTGGGAGTGGTCTACCAGCATACCTAAGAGGTGGAATAAAAAGCAATTATCTAGTCACTTACTTGATTGGATATACTGGAAAAAAGAGTTCACCTGATAAAAGTACATCATATGTAAAGTTAGATTAGGATAGGTAGGCACAAATAAGCTCAAAATTTGAGCATATTTTAGTCTTAGAATGTTTTGAAAAAATGAAAATACAAAAAACAATAAAAGAAAAGAAAAAGAAAAGAGGGCAGATTCAAAAGAGGTGCAACCCCATACCCAAAAAAGAGAATTTTCTAAAAGTGTGCAAGTCTAAATGCCACTACTGTTTCAAAATGATATCTTGTTCAGTCATCTAGCCTAATCATGGGTGAGCATGCTTTAAACTTATGTTGATAACTTAGTAGAAGCAATGATTGTCAAGATTATTTCAGACTTAGCTTATCAGAGAGGATAGATTAGGAGAATATGAAGATGTTCGTTCCACATGCTCAAAATAGAACCAAAGGGATAGATAAGGATGCCTTACAAAGTCAAATCATGGCCTTATATTTCTAATTTACTTTATGCAAAATAATGATTGTGTGCAGCTTCTTCAAAATGCCACAACCATGGTTGATCAGACTGTCTAATCCTGATTTGAACCATGCTTTAAATTTTCATGTCAAATGGCTAGAGAATCAAAGATTGCCAAAAGTTTAATCTTGACAGTCAAAGTAGCATAGGTAGGCAATAAAAAGAGTTCGATAGCTTAATCTAAACTCTTGGAGGCAATAATGATAGGATAGTTAGTTTATTTTCAGTTTTCAAAAATAAAATGTCAAAGAGTTTGCTCACTCAAATGCACTTAGAAGGAAGAAAAAATGCTAGGACAAGTAAGATTGGTTAGGTAGAGATGATGTTTGAAGCAATTACATGTTGCAGATTGTTTGAAATTCTCAAAAATAAAGAAATATCAGTAAAAAGGAAAAGAAGGAGTTTTCCCAATGGGTAAGGCACTAATCTGCTGAAACTTAGAAGATTTCATAAGCTGAGGTTCTAGACACCTTGAAAGATAGCTGCCCTCCCCAAGTGGAGCCACTGTTAGTCATCAATAATTGTGCTAATATCCTAAGGATGACTAAATTGAAAAACCTAGATTTCTAGAAACAATATTTCAAGAAACATTGTGAGTTCTAGAAATCTCAATACATTCATTATCCTAAACTTGACTAAATTCACTGTGAGCTTCATCTTTTCCTCCTTAAAAATTTCACCCTGTTGCAAAAGAAACTCCATTTTTAGACCTAAGTTTTCCCCATTTCATCCCTTCCCTGACACCCTCATTCATCATCTTTTCACCTTTCTTAAGACCCCCTTTATTCCTCATTTTTCTCTTAAGAAGGCTTGGGAACCATATAAAATCCTTTTGTTTGGTTCAAATTGACTTATTAAGCCTATCGGACCCTCAAAACATTATTAAAACTTTGTTTTTATAATTAAAAAAAAGCCACTTTATGAAGCAGGCTCGTTTAAATCCCTTTTTTGACCCAAAGCCCCAACCCTTTTCCACATATAAGCAAGGGCCGCGACCACCTGCTACTTTCTTAACCCCTTTATTCCTTAAACCCCAGTCCTATCTATATGCCCCCGCGCTGTACTTTAGCCCCTTTCTCTATTTTCTCACCCCGCCACTGCTTTTCTCCGAAATCAATCCAAACCGTTGATCAGGCTCGATCCAATGATTATCATACTCCCGCCTCTCATCTATCCTCCTGGAACCACCTTCCACCCATGAAACCATCTCCCAATCCCTATTTGCCACCTGTACCCCACTTACTCCCTCACCAACCCTATCTCTCCCATCGGGTTTAACCCGCGCCATAGATCTCATTGCTTGGGATCTAATGGCCCATATTGCATATCACGTTCATTTCGCGGTCATGGTTTAACAACCCATTTCCATGCGAAATGGGTGGTTTTTCCCAGGACGCGTGGCAAACATGGAATGGAATCACATTCATATGGGCCTAAACCGCTTACCACCTTCTGGCCATGCGAAAACCATCGTCGGTTTCGGAAAAACCACCCTTCCTCTTTTCGCGCCATAAATCCAAATTTTCCGTTGTTTCTCCTTATTCCACCTCTGAAACCTTTCCTCTCCATTATCCCCTTCCTCTACAAACGCTCCTCTGACTACCATACACCCTCATAAATCCCTGAAATGTAGTAAATCCACTATACACAGGTTTTAATTTAACAATTTGTTTGTTTGTGCAGGTTTAATGGTGTCTTAGGCCTAAAATCCCTCCCACAGCCAATTCAAGTGGAAATAATCCCCTGGATGACGATCCAAGAGGCAGAACAGATAAAGAAAATGGAACCCGAGTTAAATCTAAGGGCTAAATCGATGATTCATGACCATCGATCCGATCAAGAAACCCTCCACCACCAGAAAGAAATGTATCCCTGCACACAGTAAACAAAAACAGTCAAAAGAAATGATGAAGAAATAAAGACAGAAGAGTAAAGGGCAAAATTATAAATCAGTGGATAAAACAAAGATTAGCCCTTTAAAGAAGTGATTTAAAGATAAATGGGTAAAAGTAGTTGTTTAAAGCAAAAAAAGAGAAAAGGACACTGAGGGAGTTTAATTAAAGGAAAAATGCAAAATCAAGGCTTAAAAGCATAGTTTGAATGATTAAGTTAAGGAAATTTAGGATAAAAAGCCTCGAATGCATCAACAAAGAGTAGTTATTTCTTCAGAATATCTGACTGACACTTTTAACCCACTTTCTACCTACGCAGAATAAAAAAATAGTTATTACACTAAAGAATATATTAAAATTTTTAGGACAATTATTGTAAAGATAAGGATAGGCCTTGAAAGTCAATATTTTCTCCTATCTTTCTATCAGAAGTTAATACAAAGTTATTGGCATAGAGAAGTAGTTGAACATTTTCCTACCTTATGCCTTGCATGGTTTTCAAGGTTAGGAAAACATTTACTCTATAATTAATTACTCTAAAACCCTAGATAAGTTCCACCTCCTCATTTGCAGCATAAATACTGCATTGGAACTCATTGTTAGTTGTTGGCATTCGAACTCTTTGAAGTTGTACATAGTCTGGCTGAAGATTAAGAAGAAATTGAAGTATTGGAAGATTGATGATGTTTTGACATGTTTTGTTAATGAGAAGGCTCTATCATTGGATCCATGAGCATGGTTGTTGGTGATGTATTCTAATATGTTAATGTTTTTTCCTGTTTTTCATTATGTTTCATCTTTTTTTACTACAATAGAGTAAAAAATTTAGGCTAAGAAATCTCTCCAAGAAGCACCTTAGACCTGTTTACTCTCCATTGTTTTATGTTTTCCTCTGCTGAGGTATTCTAGAGAATTCTTAATTGATCTCTTGAACCCTTATGCTTCTTTATTTCATAAATAGTTCAAACATTTGGTCTCAAGAATGATTTATGGTTTTCCTTTCTTACTTGCTACCACTTGAAAACTATTTATGAAGTCTCCTTTTAAAGTACCATTGTTTACAGTCTGCCAAAGAGGTCTGTTTTGATCATACCCTTTGTTATTGCCGAGATAATTGTTTTGAAGGTCTTTATAATTGTAATCAGAGATGTTTATGTGTTCCCTCTTCAATGATACAGTTATTTGTGAATCTTTTATGTTTTCTAAATTCCTTGAAGGTGAAATCTTTGGATGAAATAGAGCGTTCCTTGACTCCTAGATTTCATTTGAAAAGTTCGCCTTGAAATTGTTATTCGCTGAAGTGTGATTTGTAGAATTCATGGTTAGCCCTGTCTATCAAATGCCTCTTCATGTTAATATGATGTTTTTAAGTCCCTTTGTTGAGAAGTACATATAACTAAGGGTTCTTAATTGCCCTTAGTTCTACTTCTCCTTCTAAATCCTTAATGTCCATTTCATTTCATCCACCAAACCCAAGATCCACTCACCAAGTTAGATTTGCCCTTTGATATCCCATATCCATTGATTGATCTTGTTATAAGTTCTTCTTGACTCCTTTTCCCAATGGCTATGATATTTCCCCTTTCTATTGATGCTCCCTAGACCATTCATGTCCAACCAACCAAACCCAAAAAAACAAACTTGCACTTAATAACTAGCCTAAAATCAACCCTTAAAAGTAAACAAGACATGTCTGTGCAAACAATTGAGAGATCCCTCTCTGAGACTAGGAGGGCTAGATCCTAGAGCTCTAAAGCTTGGTTTTGATGTTGCCTTTATCATTTGGCTTGCCAATCACCCAAATCATAGGACCCCAACACCTTTAATTGTTTCTGGTTTAATTTCTTCATTTATTGTTTAAGTTGATCCTAAAGGATGACAATCTATGTACTATGTTTCTATAATATTTTTTCTCAATCAAATACTTATGATTTATTAATATTTCCTGTATAAAGGTTACCTAAGCCTTTTGGTTTTCCAATTCACTAAACATCCCAATTTTTAGGTTGCACCCATACCAACTTTTTTATCGGTATCATTCATTACTTGATTTGCATTGAATCATTATTTATGACTAAGTATTTGATGCCTATATGAATTATAGACATATTTTATAGTATCTATTATAAAATCCCCACATAAATCCCCTCTAATGTATCCTTTTGTGTAGGTTTATCATAAAAATAATCGACCTCTATAAAAATAGAAATGTATGTTTTGATGGATCCGGTTGCTCTAGCAAACTCTATCTTTGCTATTGGATATAGGGTTGGTTCTCTAATGAATCGAGCACTAAGAGATACTAGGAAAGATTGTGTTGATTCAACTGAAACTTTCCAGCCTATGTTCTGTTGATATCTGCACATAACACCCCTACTAATCTGAGAATGAATTGATCATGACCTGTGTGTGTTTTTCTTGTGACTGTTATGTGCTTGATATCAGTGGCAGGTTTCAAAGTAGGATTTATATCAGTGGTTGGATTTATTTCTATAATAGTGCAGTGGAAATCATGGTTTTTTGTCAACAACAATTATTCCACTCTTTTTTAATATGATAGTGACATCTCTAATATGGATGATAGTGATAACAATATGTCTATAGTATTCTTTGATAGTGATTTGGAGACTTGTGTATACTTGTTTGTTGTTGGATTCATCCTTATTGAATTTTGCAACAAGAAACAATGAAATTGGCATCCGTAAAAAACATCCATGATCCTAGTGAAAATTAAGCACCTAAACTAGGGTGGAGCCCACACAGGCTATTTTTAGGTGTATGTCTATTTATAGATGCATGTCCACTTTTATTATCCCTTAATATTAGATGGATAATAAACTATAATCTATTATCAATGAGAACTTGAAAATAGTTAACTGAAGTGGAAAATTAGTTAGCTAAGTGAATTTCGAGTTAAGTGGTTAGTTGGTGGGACATGAAGGTTGAATTTAGTTGTAACTAAGTGATTCTAGTTGTAACAGAGTTGGAAGTGCAGTGGTGCATGGGTTTTGCAAGTTGTAAATCTTTTTAACTCAGTTAAGTGAGTTATGGCGAGTTGTGCTAGTTGTAACTATAGATACACTAGTGAGAGATCAAGTGAATTAAATATTAGTTAATTCACATGTAGTGATCTCACATGCAACTTATGTTTTTTTACTATTATTAACTACATGCATGTCAGATCCAGTGGAGACACAGTTGAGTTCTTGGTGAAAGAGAAGATAACTATCAGTTGTTACATTATCCTCTTGCACACATGCAAGCACACACACATTGGATGAGCCCATGATATTTACACAGTCAAGGAAGGCAAGGCATCCATCATTTAGGGTTCTTTACCATCAGGGATTTCACAGTGGAGGTAGGATGTCTGGAGACAGTAAATTGGCTAAGGAACTTGCCAATTTTTTTATGACAATGTGAGACAATTAGCTAATGTAATAAGGGCTCTTGTGACAAGAGTTTTGTATGTAACTTTTTCATGATCCATGATAGAATATACAATAGAAGATAGTGAGGTTTTTAGCTGTAAGCTTTCCCCGGGAAATTATCTGTGTTGTGTGTGATTGATCTTTCTTCATGCTTTTGTAATTGGCGATTGTGTTTTTAATTCCACAAATATTTGTAGAAGCGATTTAGTATTTAACTTTAGCATATTGTTAGATCGGGTGAATCCAAGATATACATGCATATTGTATGATTTCTACAGTCTTAGGTGGCCTAATATGATTAATCTCTCATGATATCTGTCACTTTTGCAATCTTAAAGAGTTTTTTCATATTGTAATTTTCTTATGGATGGTTGTTTTCAAAATTGATATTCCATTTCAAATAGTTAGAATCTTTAATTTAAGAAAAAACTAGTGGTGGTATGGCTATTCTCAGCTAGGATAGACCAACACTATAATGGGTGACTTCTACAATTTTAAGGACTCTTTTTTATATGACAGTGACAACTCTAATTTGGATGATAGTGATAACAATATGTCTATAGTATTCTTGTGACAATGATTTGGAGACTTGTGTATACTTGTTTTTTGTTGGATTGGTCCTAGGTGGCCTAATGTGATTAATGTCTCATGATATATGTCACTTTTGAAATCTTAAAGATTTTTTTCATAATGTAATTGTCTTATGGATGGTTGTTTTCAAAACTGATAGTCCCTTTAGAATATTTAGAAGCTTTAATTTAATAAAAAACTAGCGGTGATATGACTATTCTCAGCTAGGATAGACCAGCATTATAATGTGTGACTTCTACAATTTTAAGGACTCTTTTCGATACGAAAGTGACAACTATAATATGGATGATAGTGATAAAAATATGTCTATAATATTCTTGTGACAGTAATTTGGAGACTTTTGTATACTTTTTTGTTGTTGGATTGGTCCTAAGTGGCCTAATGTGATTAATTTCTTGTGATATATGTCACTATTTCAATCTTAAAGAGTTTTCTCAGATTGTAATTGTCTTATGGATGTTTTTTTTCAAAAATGATATTCCATTTCAAATAGTTAGAAGCTTTAATTTAATAAAAAAACCAGTGATGGTATGATTATTCTCAGCGAGGATAGACTAGCAATATAATGAGTGACTTCCACAATTTTAAGGGCTCTTTTTGATATGACAGTGACAAAAATAATATGGATGATAGTGATAAAAATACATATGTATATAGTATTCTTGTGAGAATGATTTGGATACTTGTGTATACTTTTTTGTTGTTGGATTAGTCCTAGGTTTCCTAATGTGATTAATTTTGCATGTCACTTTTGCAATATTAAAGACTTTTTTTAGATTGTAATTGTCTTATGGATGGTTTTTTTGAAAAATGATATTCCCTTTCGAATAGTTAGAAGCTTTAATTTAAGAAAAAACCATTGGTGGCATGGATATTCTCAGGTAGGATAGACCGGCACTATAATGTGTGACTTCTACAATTTTAAGGACTCTTTTTGATATGATAGTGACAACTCTAATCTAGATGATAGTGATAACAATATGTCTATAATATTCTTGTGACAGTGATTGGATACTTTTGTATACTTGTTTGTTGTTGGATTGGTCCTAGGTGGCCTAATGTGTTTAATGTCTCATGATATATGTTACTTTTGCAATCTTAAAGAGTTTTTTTAGATTGTAATTGTCTTATGGATGGTTGTTTTCAAAACTGATATTCCATTTCGAATAATTAGAAGCTTTAATTTAAGAAAAAACCAGTGGTGGTATGGCTATTCCCATCTAGGATAGACCAACACTATAATGAGTGACTTCTACAATTTTAAGGACTCTTTTTTAACTTCAGTATCCCAAGGAAGGCCTATTTTTGATTTCGTAAATCCTTTGAAAATTGTACCTGAATACAAACCGTATGAAAAATATTCCTAAAGTCAATATAGAACTTCAGTATCCCATATATTTTCGTGTCCATTAGTGATCTCGGTCATGTATTTTACAATTCTGTCCTTAGAGAAGAAATCAAAAACTCTCTTTTTAAATAAGTCGCATCCAGATGCATATACTTGTTCTAGTGTCAGTGTTTAACTGTATGAATACTATTACTAAAGTCAATATGGAACTTTAGTATCCCATGTAGTTTCATTTCCATTAGTGATATGGGTCATGAGCTCCACAATTATTCTTAGAGAAGAAATCAAAAACTCTCTTTTTAAATAAGTCACATCCATATGCATATACTTTTTCTAGTGTCAATGTTTATTGTTTGATGTATAACCATTCAATTAATATTAAAATGACGGTATTTACATCCTCTTGATGATAGAGACTGAACGTGATGAATAGTAAGACAATGAACATGATGTGGTCCAGTGACAACTCTAATCTGGATGATAGTGATAACAATATGTCTATAGTATTATTGTGACAGTTATTTGGAGATTTGTGTATACTTGTTTGTTGTTGGATTGGTCCTAGGTGGCCTAATGTGATTAATGTCTCATGATATATGTAAATTTTTCAATCTTAAAGAGTTTTTTCATATCGTAATTATCTTTTGGATGGTTGTTTTCAAAACTGATATTCCCTTTCGAATAGTTATAATCTTTAGTTTAAGAAAAAACTAGTGGTGGTATGGTTATTCTCAGCTAGGATAGACCAACACTATAATGTGTGACTTCTACTATTTTAATGACTCTTAAAGAAATATCTTGAAGAGTACATGGTACTTTTCTAACTTCTTTGTTTAGTAATATCTATCCTTAAGTTTCCAATTCTTGAATGAATGTTTGAACCAAAATTTTCACTACTAGGAAAAGACCCTCTAGTGGAGGTTACTAGAGGAGGTTGGCGAGCGGAGGGTTTTGTGGATGTTTTCCTATCGGTGCTCTTATCGTTAAAACTCGCCCCGATTCTCTAAGAAAAAGAACGCACCGGTGCGGACAAAATCATTGGCACACCGGACACCATGCACTCTGTACACACATGCCCAATGCATCATAATATAATAGAGCATCGGTGCCTCACAACTCGTCTGCGCCGGTGCATTATAAAACACAATGCCAACACCAAAACCACCTGGTGCGGTAGACGGAAACTGCACCGGTGCATCATAAAAAATGCGCCAAAACACAAACCAACCGGTGTGTTTGTAGCAAACAGTACCGCTGTGCCTATAAACAATGCGCACTGTTAAAGGGTTAAATTAAAAAAATATTTACTACAAAAAATTTGGATTTTTCAGTTTTCCAGTGCTCCTGAGCTATCAATTACCGGTGCACATGATACCATAGAACGCATCAGTGCGCACCAAACATCACCACACCAGCCAACGTGCGCGAAATACACACACCACTGGGGTGTCCAATTACTGTAACACACCGGGGTGTCAATAATTTTCCACTTCGGTGGATCATAAAACACCGCGCCAAAACAAGAACGAGCCGATGCATTCTTCTCTAATAACACTGGTCCACCAGAAACTGCGTGCACTGAAATAGCGTTATATAAAAAAAAATGTAGGCCAAAAACCGGTGCTTTGTGATTATTACGCACCGGTGATTTACCATTACGCTACCCCGATGTATCATCAAATTTTCACGCCGAAACTGAAACATCCCAGTGTGGTCTTATTTAACAGCACCAGTTCGCTTAGAAAACCCCACACACTGAAACAGGGTTAAAAAAAATTTATAGCTAAAAAACTTCATTATTCACTTTCTTCAGTGCTCCAGAGCTCTCAAGCCCTGGTGCTATTTCCTTATTTCTGAGCCGCCCTGACATCGGTGCTCTCATTACACCCATTGCACACACTGCTACTCTGCATTGGCCACCAATATCTAGCTTGCATTTTGAAAAACAACGGGAAAATTTTATTTTCCAAATTTTACAGCCAATATGCCTCCTCGACAGCGAAATGTACAGGTATTTTTCTAGTTTTTCTATAATTAAGCCTTTTATCATATTAGGAATTGAAATAAACTTAAAAATAACCATTAAAAAAGAAAAAAGAAAAAAATTGTCGCGCGGTGCGCTCAAGCTGTTCGGCTTGCACCAGATAGCGGTGCTACCTATAAAATTTACAGGCAGCACCACTACCGGTGCTAACGGTAATCGCACCGTTTTCGGGGCGGTGTCGGAAGGTGCCCCAAATAATTTTAAACTAAAAAAAAAAAAAAAAAGGTGGTGCGCTCATTTATCTAGGTGCACCGTTGACCTTGAAAATCACAGTGTGGTGCATTGACTACATTTTCCACCCTGGTTTATGTCAGCACACCACATTTTGCATTCCGAGAGGTCGACAGTGCGGTCGGGTAAAAGACCACACCGTCAACTATGTCATTGTCATGAAGTCGGTGTGCTGACACGACTATACATGCCGGGGCATATATGTCATTCAGTGCACCGCTATTATGAATTATATACAGTCCATGGTGCTTGAAAAATAGATATTGACACCAAATCCGGTGCAGTCTGTTTCATTAGGGGCCCCGGGGACAGTGCGCTAAAATATTAGGACGCACCGGCACTAGTGTGTGACTGTTTTAATGGAGCACCAACTTGTATGTTTGTTTTTTTTCAAAAACAATTATATATGTATATTTATAAATACATTTCTATTTTAATAAAAAAAAATTATTTAATATGGAAATGATTCAGAGAGAACGGGAGCAACAGCAGCAACAAAAAGCAGAACAATATGACATGATTCGCCAATGGGAGTCGAGAGAGAGGGAGAGAGATGGATGCCCTCGCCCTATTACTGTAGATACCCAGGAGATCCTTATGCAAGTAGGCCTCCTCAAGTTCTATGAGGGGGCTATTTCTGGCCTAAAGGCCCATAGTGTGCTTTTGAGACATCTTATCGACAGGTGGAATGCCCACCGACAGGATTTTCAAGTTGGTCCTGACTAGTGGTACACACCCACTGAGGAGGAAATTTATTTTATTACAAGACTATCGAGGAGAGGGTGGGATTTTCCCTCATTCCCAGATGTGCCACCTAGTTGTGTAGTAGGGAGCCAGTTAGTTTACTCTCAGAGATACATTGGAGCACATGTACTGTCTCTTTTAGATTTCAGGTACCTGGAGGTCAGTTACGTATAGGTGCTTTTGGTAGACAGGATGTGTAGTGCCTCTCTATTATCGCTTCGATCATTTTGCACAACACCAGTGACAGGAAACACATTAGTTGCTCACTTTTATATTACGTTGATTCTTTAGTACATTAGCCATGACTTGTTAGGTGGTCTTCCATCTTTTTGCGATAGTTTTGTATGGCCTTAGATAGATGTCGTGCTCATGCACAAGGGAGGGTCAACTTCCCTTTTTATTCAGAGCTGTTTTGTTTATTTTTTGATAGGTTTTCAGAGATGAAAAGTTCTGTAATGAAATTGTCTAATTATTGTTGTGTACTTGTATATATTTTGCAGACATTGGCTCTTTTGATGGTGATGAGATGTTGGATCCACCACATGTTCCAGGTGTCGATCCTGATGATTACGATTAGGATATGGTTGATGCACCATCGGAGGATGAGGCCGGTGGCATAGCAGAGAGACGTGATGATCCTCATGCGCCTCATCATGCACCGGTACCACCTTTTGCTAGGCGTGGTCGACCTGAGATCAGATACTGGATGGAGTTGGGCAGCCAACTCTGTGGATTGATTTTAGATGCAAGCATTAGGCCTTCTCATTACAGAGAGATACAGGGCAATGATATATTGTTACGGATGTGTAGAGGCATGCCACGTGACATGTATGGCCTGATGCAGCATGTCGTAGGAGCTTCAACAGCTATTACGTGATTGAGGAGGATTATCCATAGTTATAGGCGTAGTCGAGCTGCGGCACGTGATGGACAGTCCGCCAGCAGCGACTCAGATGCATCTTGTGATCGTTCACCTCACGGCACACCTGATGATCAGCATGAGGCTCCACTACTAGCATCTGACACTAGTCATCATGGAGATGAGGTTGGACCATCGGCCACGTCCAGTTAGCAGCCTGCATCATCCATCATGAGTACTAGTCACGATCATCATGAGCAGGCTGGACCATCGACCGACGAGGCTGTAGTACTATTGATTGAGCAGGCCACCTCCACTACTACTGTTCTTCATATTGATCATGTTGTACTACCACCAGTGGATGCATCCATCAGTACTAGTGATCATCATGATCATGAGCAGGCTAGTCGACCATCGATTGTCAAGGTTGCACCCAGGTTTACTGAGAAGGCCGCATCCACTTGTACTAGTGTTATTCATGATGTTATACTACCACCAGCACCTAATCCATGACATGATTTATATTACAGTTGTATATTTTTAACATTATATATATATATATATATATATATATATATATATATATATATATATATATGGTCCATGTATTTTATGTTTATGTTGCAGTTGTACTAAATTTACATGTTGATGATCATCATGACGTGGTGCATATTGTTAGTCATATTAGATATGTTCATTTAATGTTTAGCTTGCAGATATATGTGTATATGTGATAGGCGCATGAGTTATTTGACATTATATTGAGATGTATATTTAATGTTTGTGTTGTGATGATGTTAATATATAATGTTAATTTGATGTTAATTGAATGTGTTTATTAGTCAAATATGATGTTTGTATGATGGTTATCATGATCGTGATGATGTTTATTAATTAATTTAATATTATTAAATTACCATGATATTTATTAAATATTATGTCGTGAATGTAATTGTAATTTAAATTTTAATTCTATGTAAAATTGTAAAATTGTATTTGTATTTGTACTAATTGTAATTTTAAGTGTAATTGTATGTAAAATATTTATTAATGTAAAATTTTTATTGTAATTGTAATATTTAATTTATTTTGAAATGATTGTAATTGTATATATGAAAAATGGTAAAATTGTAATTCTAATTCTAATTGTATGTAAATTTCACAAATTGTAATTGTATTTGTAATTGTAATTTTAATTGAATTGTATGTAAAATATTTGTAAAATTGTAATTGTAATTGTAAATGTAATTCTATGTAAAATTGTAAATGTAATTGTATTTGTAGCTGTAATTTTAATTGAATTGTTTGTAAAATATTTGTAAAATTGTAATTGTAAATGTAATTATCTGTAAAATTGTAAATGTAATTGTATGTAAAATTATAATTATAATTATAATTTTAGTTCTAATCGTAATTCATGTATGTGAAATTAACATAAAATTGTAATTGTAATTTTAATTCTAATTGTAATTGTAATTTTGATTAATATAATTGTATGTAAAATATAAATTTGTAAAATTTTAATTCTATTGATGTGAAAATTTTAATTATATTAATGCGAAATGATTTTATTAAAATATTTAAATTTGTAAATTTGCAAATAATTGTAAAATAACAAATCTAGAATAATACGAATTTTTGTAACATAAAGTTTAGAAAATAATGAAAATAAATTCACGTACTTTATAATTATCATTATTTTATTATGATCTTACATACATAAAGTTCAGAAAGTAATGAAAATTAATTCATGTACTTTATAATTATAATTATTTTATTATGATCTTACATACAAAAAAAAACTTTAAAAAGTCTGGTATGCTTATCATCCTAATAGGCCCCGGTGTGTCGTATTAATACAACGCATCGATGTGTCACATTTCTGCGCACCGGAAACAAATAAATGCAAATGAAAAACGCAACTCTATTTTTTTTAAGTTAAAAAAAAGTGGCAATTTGAAAAATGGGTGGCAAAATATTTTCAAAAATCTAATTTGATAAAATAATTCTTTAAATACTAAACACTTTTAATTATTTCACTATTTTTGCTAAAAATTTTCAGTTAGATTTTTGCGGGAGAGTACGAGGGCACTGTGGATGGCGAAATACGTTCGAACAGAAGTATTCAGACAATCAGAAACCAAAAATTTGGTGATTCAAGCCCTTTATCATAGAATTTCAAACCATTTCGTGATTAAATTTAATTCTTTATTTTACTTTTTTTTGCAGTTTTTTATTTTTTCCTGCAATTTTATCCATTTTTACCCTGAAACCTTCAATTTTTTTTTTTGCCCTTTCTTCACCCTGTTTCTGTGATTTCAGAATTAGGGTTTTTCATTTTAGATTGACGTCCAACCCATGGGATGACTCGCATAGTCGGATCTCAATCTATTTGGCCATTGCGTGAATTTTTGAAAAAATGGATTTTTCTTTATTAATGCGCGTAGTGTACGCCACCACACCGGTGCTCTGTATTATTACAACGCACCGCCCAAGTTCTCTGTCCTAAAAAATTGAAAACATGTTTTTAAATCCGTGCGCCAAATCTGAAATAGGGCATCGATGCTCTCTTTAACTAGGAAAGCACCGTACGATGTATTGTATTATTTTTTGGTGCGTTGTTAATATATCCACGCACCGGTGACGGTGTGGATTTAATGAAAGGCACACCGATGTCCCGAGATTTATTTTCTACCTGAAAAGTTGAGAATTTATTTATAAATATATTAATGAATGATATGCTATAGGTTTCAGATTGATAAATAAATGACTGACAAGATATCAAGTAACAAAAACACTGTTAACACATTAAGAAAAGAAAAAAAGGCAAGTTCTTTGTAAATTCTTTATAAAAAATATTATTTTTGAACTATATGCAACTTTAACTAATATGTATTTTTTACTGTGTATCATGCAGAGCCACAAAATGACGAAGCTTGATATGATGATTTCTGATATACGACCAGAAGAGCGTAAAATTTTAATGGAAAAATTGCAAAAAGATGAATGAGGTGAATGAAACAATACTATCGATCCAATTTGAGTTTCTTTTTTTAATTATCATTAATAATATACTTAAAATTATTAGATAACATGTGTCAAACAATCTACTAATTCACATCTGTTTAATGTTCTACATGGACCAAAAACTCAGAAAATGAATTTTGTTCTAAAAAAAGAAAAAAAATAGAACATGCAAATGAAAATTAATTGCTCCTTGGCTCATCTGGAGTGGTGCTGGAAGTTAACGAAAGGGGGAAAAACTTTTACAAAAGTTTGCGGGATCTAGTGGAATGAATACAACAACGTGCTTCAAATGTAATATGTAATCATTGAATTTTTTTATCATTAGGTACAATAAATAAACAATTTAGCATTAAATATTAATTTTCAAGAATTCTCTTACATAAAAGAAAAGAAAATGGAACCCATTTAGCACATAAAACAAGACGACAAGGAAGAAAATGGTTGATCTCTAAGTTTGCGAGTAATTGTTACTTCCTTATAACAACTTAGCTAGATTTCATTTTTGTATTTTTTAAGTTGTTTTACAAAAATCATCATTGAATGTCTTCAAACAGGTGCTAACATACAAAGAAGAACCATCAGACGAATTAATTGAAATTGGGTTAAATATGGGTTGTGAGTATATGTTGGATATCAGAATTTAATTGTGGAATTTGTAAGCATCTATAGATCTTGTTTTAATTAGCTCCTTCTATAATTAATAGAACAAAAAAATATTTTATATTAAATATATGATTTGTTATGGGGTATAAAACTTGCAGGAAACAAAGTATGGAACTTCGCCAACAGATGAAATTTTGAAAGATGGCATGGTACATGGTTTTGAAAGAATGTGTATAGTTTATGAGTCAATTGTTGTTATGGTACGTCATTTTTCTTTTTGATTTACATTGATGTATATTATTTAATATTCGAATTTTCATTATTCTCACCAATGTATATACACTCATTTCAGTTTATTTTTATGTTTGTAGATGGAAAGTGAAGAAGAAGAAAACAATCAACACCATGAACACAACACTCCTGAAAATAATCCAAGTCATGGAAGTAGTTCTAGCAGTGACAACAATTCAAGCGAAGAATGATGATCACTATGTAATTTGTATATCAAATCAAGACGTTTTATTTTTTGAAATATGTCTATGAAATTAGACATTTTGTTTAATGTAATGAACATAGTGTCCCAATTGAAAGACAAAGGGATATGAATAATTGTCCCATTTTGTATGATAAAGATTGTCTTATATATATATATATATATATATATATATAATCATAAAATATGTTTTAATTTATTCTATTGCGTTCTCCATTGTCGTTCTCAAATGCACTAATAAAAATTTAATACATATAAATATTGTTATAAGATTATATATATGTGTCAAATTTTGATGAATAATGAATTTTAAAAAACCACAATAATTTTGATATGATATAACAAATTAATCCAAACAGCACATTCAAATGCATTAATAAAAATGTAATTAATATGAATATTGTTATAATATGTGTCGAATTTTGATGAATAATGAATTTAAAACAATCACAATAATTGGACTGTCAGAGATTGATGTTTCTAAAAAAAACAGAATGAAAACTGGTGCGTTTATGTTTCTATACGCATTGGTGCATTTACGATCCTATGGGCACCACACTAATACCAATTCTAGTTATAAATTGGTGCGTTTGTGTGATACTGCGCACCGGGGCATTTATGTATCTATAAGCACCAGTGCATTTGTAGATGCCATATGCACCACATGAATACCGATACCAATTATAAATCTCGATTTATTTCTGTGATACGAAGCACCGGTGCCTCATAAAGCTACACGCATCGGTGCACTTATACGACCTATGGGCACCGCTCAAATCCCAACACCAATTAGAACGGCCCTGTGAATTGTATCACGAACACCAGGCTCGGTTCTATTGTTTTCCTTAATGGCCCGGTGCATTCTCCTTTGACCGCCCCAATGCATTGTTTACCGATACACATCGGTGTGTTAAAACCTGATAAGAGCACCAATGAAAAAACATCTGTAATAACCTTCAGCTGCCCATTTTTTTCAGTTGTGTTGAATTTCCATTAAAAGCTCCGCCAAAACCTCCGTTACTAGAAATGGATGTGGTAGCATATGTTTTTTTGACAATTTTGGCCAATTTTATAACACTAGAAACCTCCTTTATAACCTCCGCTAGAGGGTATTTTCCTTGTAGTGTTTAATGGCTCTTAAAGCAATATCTTGAAGAGTACATGGTACTTTTCCACCTTATTTTTTTAGTAACATCATGTTCCACGTTGTCTCTTCGATCTCGTGAACTCCAATGTTTTGAAGGAGGTTGATTGGATTTTCGTTAAGGATTTCCAATAGCCCTATCCTTTTTAATAGTAAGGATGCTTTCAAAATCACATCTATCATGCTATTATCTTTTTCTTTTCTTTCAGGAAACAATGATTCTTTCAAAATCACATCTTTCATGCTAGTATATTTTTCCTTGCTACATGTACATGTCATTTCTCCCATAAACTTTAAGGCATTTGCAATAAATGCTCATCTAATATTTTATTAAATTTATTTTTTTTAGGAATAAAAAATTTCACTAAACATGGTTGAAAAATGAACATTATGCATAGATGTTTCTTGTTATGCCTATTTCTAGAAAGCAATGATTACATATGTGCTATGAAATATTGTGACTAACAAAGTCCTCCAAAGGAAAACGAATATACCTGGAATAACAACAAATAATGGAGCATATTATATTGCATTGATATAAGGCTTGGGAACATCTAGGGACTATGGATCAAATGGAATTGTATTTTTTCACCATTTCTGAACTTGTGTGCACCCAGATGAAAGTCGTGTACCAAGTTAAGAAGGAGGGGCTAAAATAACTGCATGGAAAAGAAAACAATATTGTTAGACAATTTCAATCATTTAGTATAAGACATTGTGCAAATTTTAATAAGATGTTTGTTGATCTATTGTATGGGGAAATTCCAATTCAAGATTCATCTGTAAAAGATGAATTAGTATTATATGGGGTAACGCTGATTCAAGATTCATCTGTCAAAGATGAATTAATGTTGAGACGTTGTCGTTCAAAATTTATTGATGCACATTGTAAGATATCTTTGATATGTGTGTGTGTTTTTACTTACAAATGTGTCATTTTTAATGACCATGTGTTTTTTTCAATTATGTATCAAGTGCACTCCCACCATGTAAGCACAACTTGGTGAACTTCATGTTTTAGAAAATTGTGTATTCAATTTTCAAAATCCGCGCCCACTATGTAAACACAACACAACTTGGTGACCTTCATGTTTTATAAAATTTTGTATTTAATTTTCAAAATCTGTAGGACTTCAACAAATTTTTGTTTAAATGAGTTTTACACATCAATTTATGCATTGAAATTTTTTTGTTTTACATAATTTGTGTTCAAGTTCTGGTCCAAGATTTGTGTAAATTACATCAATTTTTTGAATTCTTTTGAAAAAAATTTAAATAGTAATTTTAAAAATAATTGTAAATGCATGAGGTAACATTTTAAACATAATGTATCTAAGTATTTGTAGATAGATCCATATATATCATGGATGATCATTTTCCACATGATTCTTCGAGACTATAAACATTATGTGTATCTATGTAACTATAGATATCCATTTATATATCATGGAGGATGATCATTTGCCACATAATTCTTCAAGGTGAACATAAATAGATTCCCATGCCTCTACGAGAGAGGGGGATCATGGATCAGGGGATGTTCATGGTATTTGTATTAAATGTGAAATTTTTTATATAACATTTGAATATATAATCTTATCCCATACATAGATGTATGATTTTTTATTGAATATATAATTTTGTCCCCATACATACATGTATACATATGGAATTGATTTCTTATCAATTTTGTGAGTTAAATTAAATTTTAATAAATTTTATTTTTTTAAGAGTTCGGAGGAAAAGAGTATCTACCCAATCAATGGAGCCTAGCCATGTTTCACACAATCGTAGTGTGGTTAACGCAATTTACTCAATCATATGTATGTATATTTGAATTGATTAGAAATTCATATTTTTTTATGAAGCTTCCCTCTTGTCACGTGAGGGTGGTGGTGGTGGTACACATTCCCTTGGTGGCCAATTAATAGGTGGTGGCCAATTGCATGAGGTTGGTGGTACACATTCCCCTGGTGGCCAATCAATGGGTGGTCATGTTGCTTCTCAACGAATGGGTGGTGGCCAATCAATGGGTGAAAACACTGGCTCTCAACCATCTCTGGGTGGGCATGATGTTGCTCAGACATCTCGAGGTGACCATTAATCTGAATATTATTGTCATTCAATTATCAATTTGTTAAATGATTTATACAAATTTGTTCACATGTTTTTTTTTTATACATAATTTTATATATGTTGATGTAGAGGGTGAAAATGTTGCTTGAAAAAAGACAGGTCAGATCACATAATTCAAGAATAATGTTGTACACCAACCACGACTTATCCTTCTGAAATTCTCGATTATTTACCTTGGGAAAAAAACATCCAGCAATGCACATTACAAAGGTGCGAACATCTTTATTCAAAATTGAAGAAAGATCTTATGTCTTTGAAACTCCCTGTTAAAAGTGGAAAAATCTTACAAATAGTTACGCACTCTTTAAGTACACTTGTAGATGTTTACAAAAATCTTGGGCCAATCATTCATAATTTTTTAGAAGTGATGAGGAAAAGAAAGAAAATAGTAATGGGTCCCGATATATGGGACGATGTTAAAAACATAGTTACAAAATAAATGGCAAAATGTAAGTTTAATTTCAAAGAAGGGTCGAAAAGAAAGATGCTAAAGGTGCAATATTTCAAGCACCCTAATATAGTCTACCATTTGTATGATAGACACCTTGCAGCCTATGGAAGACTACCATGGAATGAAAAGGTTCTTGTTTATTTTGAAAAATTATTTTTGGGAATGAAACCCAATTATAATGACCTTCCTTTTAAATTTTTTAGTCGTGGGAAAGGTTGATTATGTGACCGTAGGGGCGCTAATCGTGATGTTGAGTTGCCTCACCCTGAGCCACCATTGGTAAGCCTACCTCCTCATGTGGAAACATTGTGTCAGAGATGGATTCCACAATTAGTCAAGAAGCAAGGGATGCCATCATAGACAATGTTCAGACTGGACTTGGTAGACATGATATTGGTCTGAATCGACAAAGAGAATGATATAATGCACTCGATAATTTTTTATATATTACAAATGGTGAGATAGACAACATGAGTATTGAAGAGCTTAGAACATATGCAAAGCATTGTTGCAATGGTTGGCAGGACTTAATTCTTCATGAGGAAGAGGGCATGGGATTGGTATGTGTTAATGGTTAGGGTGAATATTTTAATGTAATTTGTAATTTAAATATACATGTTTATTTGTATGTTTTAATCTAACAAAAATATATCATATTTTCACCATTTGCAGTTAACACGCTAGTTGAACGAAATTTTTTATAATATCATAGTCCAAGGTTTAGGTTCTGGAAATCAAGATGATATTTTGGGAAATGTTAGTATTTTTAAAGAGTTCATGATGTTTATGTACAAAATTATTATTCTATTATTATATTGGTATCATGATGACACATTTTTAAAAGAAATAATTGTGTACACAGTATATAATTAAATGTTAACAGATTTTGATTCCGTCTGATGTTTTCGCAATGGAGCCACCCTCTTCTTCCATGCTAGGATATGTGCCAAATAATCCACCATCACAAGTATTCAATTTTTCACTTATGTTTCAAGTTTTAAATTGAAGTGAAAGTTTCATTAAAAAATGAGATCTAGATCTTGAGTTATTTTACAGTTTTAAAATTTTTGAATTTTAGGTTTGTGGAGATTATTTCAATTCTCCAAGGACTTTAGCAACATAGTGTATGATGGAGATAGGAACATCCAAACAATTTAAAGAATAAATTGTCTAACATTTTTTTTAATATTATTGCATTAGTTTATGCATTTTCATTTGAACAGTTTATATATATATATATATATATATATATATATATATATATATATATAGATATATATACATGTACATGTATATTGTACAATTTATCCTAGAGGATGCATCGATGCAGGGCTAGCAGGGGACAATGAAGGGGGAACTACATGAGGTATTGCATAAATAAATTTTTTTTTTTCATTTAGCTTGTTTTATTGGAGTTCTACATCCTCATCTAATTTTAAAACATTAAGTATTAATTTTAATACATGAAATATAAATTTATTATACATGTGTATATATATGTATATGCAATTAGGGTCAACACGGGACAATGGAAGGGGAACTACATGAGGTATTTCATGAATTTATTTTTTTTCATTTTGTTTTTTTATGAAGTTATACATTCTCATTAAATTTTAATTTCAATACATGTACATAAATTTCTGATACATGTGTATATATGTGAAATTACACGTTGTGTAGGCTCCCCATTCTTCAGATGATAGCACAAGGAGGTTGTTGGAAAATACATTGCAGGCCAATTCTCTATTTGATTGATGCACACAACATTTTATTTGAGTTAGTATTTTTATAAATTAAACGTGTATCATATTTACTTTTCTATATAGCTTTATACTTGTAACACTTGATACATTGTTATATTTACTTTTATTCAATGATATACATTTTGGACATATTTTACATTTTGGATAGTTGTTACATTTGGCATGTGATCACATGTTGTTATATATATAATGTTAACTTATATTATCTTAGATTATTTTTTGTTTTTAAAACTTGTTGTTTTGTCACTTGTTACTTAAAATGACGCTAGATTGAAATTGCAAATTACAAAACACATGTGGTACATGTTATGCATTTGAACATGTGAGAATGTTATATAATTAGGTGTAAATGTCTCTTAAAGGTGATATTTAGGTAAATTTTCCATGATCATGTATCATTTAAAACAATCATATCTATGGTTTTACATATTTAAGTTCATGAATATATTTAACGATGATTGAAGTACATTTGCATTTAGTTGTTACATTTTTCATACATAATGACATATTGTTATAATGTTAACTTAGATTCATTCTTAGATTAAATGTTTTGTTTTTAAAGCAAGTTCTTTTGTCATTTTTTATTTAAAATGATTCTATATTGAAATTTCAAATTACAAAACACATGTGGTACATGTTTAATGCATTTGAAAATTTATGAATGTCGTATAATTAGGGCATGTCTATTAAAAGTGATATTTAGGTGTACATTGTTCACATGATCATGTGTCATTTAAAACAGTTATAGATGGTTTTATGTATTTAAGTTCCTGAATATGTAACAATGATTGAAGTTCATTTGCATTTAGTTACATTACATTTTGCATACATGATGACTTGTTGTTATAATGTTAACTTAGATTCAATCTTAGATTAAATGTTGTTTTTTAAAGCTCAACTTGTTTTGTCATTAGTTATTTAAAATGAATCTAGATTGAAATTTCAAATTACAGAACACATGTGGTACATGTTAAATGCATTTTAACATGTATTATGTTATATAACTAGGACATGTCTTGTTAGCCATTAGTAAATTTTTGATTGAGCAAATGATGGCTAAGAATAAGTCCTAAGCATTCAAGAGATTTTTTTCAGAAAAACTACTCATTCTTGAAGCCTTCTTGTGCTATTTGAACTTTGGAAGTAATCTTCACTACTGCTTCACTAAAAGAAAACCAAGTTAAACCTGTTGCCCCCTGCAAAATTGTTCCCTAAATGATCCCTTTTTCATCATTTCATTCACTCATTTTTTACCCTTTTTTATCCTCCATTTACCTCTGAAAAATCCCCTTTATCTCTTCATTTTATCCTCATTATCCCAAGAAAACCTTCCAAATCCCTTCTAAAACTCATAAAAACCCTTCTTTGCTTTATAAAAACTCATATTTTGTCTATCGAAACACCAAAAAACCCTCTAAAAAACTTGCTCTTAACCTAAAAATAGTCATTTGAGCATTCTGGTGTTAAGCCCCTCTCAAGACTAGCCCTAGTCCCCTCATTATTCATGAAAGCACGCTCTATGGCCAAGCACTTAAGGCCTCATTGCATCGCAAGCCCCCTTCGTCTGCTTTCTCACCTTGTGTTTGTTTCCACCGATGCGATGAGTCCAATCACATCTCAGCCGTCCCTCCCAATGTTCGGATGGTCAGCACCGATCCCCCATTGCTTATCACATCGGAGTTTCCCTGGCACCTTATACCCCTGCGTATTTCCTCAACAGTCCCTGATTTCATCTCGGTCATCCGTCCTTCAAATCTGACGGTCTCCATCTAACCCGATGACCCAATTCCACCGAGGCCTAACATCCACCACATACAACGCCCGCCCAATCTTACACTGCCACCTGTCTTCCACTTTCATTTTTTCCCGTGCAGCTTGTTCATCGCATTCAACCCGCACCGTTGGATTTCCTCCCCCTCATCCGACAGCATGTATTCCATATCGCATAATTTTGGCACCCGGAGTTTAACACTCCAAAAGAATGTGATACCGCCAGTTTTCCAAAAGCCACATGGCAAGCGATGAATGGAATTTCATTCCATCCATCCCAAACCACTTACTGCCCTTTCGTCGTGCGATAACCACCAGTGGTTTTCTAAAATCCATTTCTCCTCATTTTCACGCCCTCTTTCAAATTTTAACCTGATTAGCTTCTCTTCCAGGGTTTCCCTCCTCTGACTCTGCATTTCACCACTCTCACTACTCCTCCACCATTCCCTTGAGCCTCTGTCATACTTATCCAAGCTCCCACAGGTTTTTTGTAATATGTTTATCGTGTTTTGCAGGGTTTAAAGGGTGGGTAATTCGTATGATTTCCACAGTCAGGCGATATAGGTTGCAGGATGAAGATCGTGTAGCAAAATATTGCAAAGAAAGGAATTATAAGAAGGTTTAATTTCATGTTTATTTGACGAATCACTATCTCCGACCTTCGCCAAACCCTCCAGACTTGCAAAAACTCAGACACCTGAGCAGAAGAAGAAGAAAATTATACCCGAGAGAATTAAAGATTAATGCAATATATTGAAGATTTGATACTTAATCCACAGGTTAAAAACAATAATGCAGTTCGAAGACCCCGAAGATAATCAAGGGAGCTTAATAAAGATAAAGCACAAAATAAAAGCAGATCAATGCTTAAAGCCACAGAAGCAGCTAGATCAACAAAAAGAGCCTCCAAATGCCACATCGTCGAGGCCATAACTCCTCAACTTCCACCTGTAGATTTATTTTTGCAAAATAATACACAATCAATGCATAGTCAGAGATCTTTTGCCAAAGGCAGCTCATAATTTATGATCAGCCTACCAAAGCCCCCAAAGTCAACAATAGTAACTAAGTTTGATGAAATTTAATGTAAAATCATTAAAACATAGATGAGCACTCAAAATATTCTCTCGTAAGCCTCCCAAAGGTCAATAGACCATTACTCTGTATTAATTGAACAAATGAACCCCTCTTACACTCCACCTTCTCTTTCTTCTATAAATACTTCAGTAGAAGACATTATAGAGGTTGGTCTCTAGATATTTTGTTGCATGTAAATAGCTTTCTGAAGCTATTGTAGCTCTATTTGTAATTGAAGACACATAAGTTGAGATGAGAATTTTGAAGCTGTAGAGACCCACTGGACTTGAAGATTGTAACTGGTTTGACCATCAAATATAAATAGTTGATTTATGGGATCCTGGTCTATGTCAATGGTGATGTGTTTCTCACTATAAATTGTTATTTTCATTATGTTTCCATTCTGTCCACTTTTCTCTGATAAAGAACAACAAATATAGATTAGGATTTACTTCTGAAGTACCCTAAATCTCACTAAAAATCTTTATCCTCTATGTTTTTTGTTGATTGTTTATTTAAATATAATTCAATAGAGTATAACCAGTGAAGTGTTCGTAAGCCCATATTTCCTGAGTACAACTTGAGATTTTATGTTTGAATGTTCTTGGCAAGTTTGCTAATTAAATTTGAGCTAGAGAAGGTTATGGTTAGCCCTGTCCTCTAGTTTATCTCTAACAGTTTCTTTGAAGAGTTCCCTTAAGAGTATGTTGAAAGAAGGCTAGTTTCAAAGTACTTACCTGATCTTAGACTAATTTTTGTGTTTATCTTGAAAGTTTTTCCTTGGAATATCCTGAAAGCAGGCTAAGTTAAAAGTCTTTACTTGATCTTAAGCTATTCTGTGTTTTTAAATGTTTTCTCTTGAAAGTACATCAAAAGCAGGCTAGTTTAAAAGTACTTACCTGATCTTAGATTACTTTTTTGTCTTTATTTAAGGGCATGCCAAAAGCAGGATAGTTTCAAAGTACTTACTTGATCTTAGGTTGTTCTTTGTTTCTTCATGTGTTTTGTTTCTTTCACTTCATTTCTTATTGTTACATTCCATAAAATCAACTTAAAGAGATCCTTTGAAATAGATTACTTGCCCAATGGATCACTCTTGAGCCTTGTTGTCCAATTAAATCCTCTTATGACTCCATAGCCCAATGGATTGATGTTGCTCCTAGCCTATCTTATCATCTAATCCATTCCTTCACCTACTCACACCTTCATCCTTCATATAGGCTTCCTTCATCTTCATTATATCCTTGCCCAACCAAACAAAACAAACAAAGACTCTGTTCTTCATAACTAGCCTAATATCATATCATAAAACTTAAAGATCATATCTTTGAACTCATACATAGAGATATCCCTCTCTGAATCTAGGATGGCTAGGTCCTCAGATTCCAAAGAGGTTTTGATGTAGGCTTTGCAGTGTTTGTACTTGCCAATCTTGCAAACTACGAAGTCCTAACATACTAGCGACCATACTAGTGACTTCTGAGTAAAATCCTTACAACAAAACACTCAATGCTCAGTGTAGTATAAGTAAATTTCTTCAAGCACTACCAATCATGTTGGTAATCATGATAGGACTTGTCTGAATCAGTGGCAATCTAAACACTTCTTAGGATTTTAACAGACCCTTATCTACCCCTTAAAGAAATCAGCTAGGTAAGCCATAGAGTAAACTCTATTTGTCTCATCACCGTAGCTAAGTTTTGAAACAGATTTAGGGCACTCTCATAAACCACAGGACTGTAAAAACTCAGAAAACCCAAAAATATTGATTGGTATTCAAACCTATTAATGGTGGTGAACCATAAAACATTTTACCTTCTAAAAGCTAAAAATTTCCACCTGGCCACTCCACAATCTTGAATTGACTTAAAGACTCTACTGGGAAACCCTTTACTATTATAACATCATACAAACTCAGTTTAAGAAACTTTGATGATTAATTTTTCTTGTTAAAAGATCAGTTGGCCTAACACAGATTTTCATATTTGGGTAAAATTTTCTTCTCATTGGGTCTGAAAACATATCATAGTGGCTTCTAGAAGAGTTCATACTAGAGCCTATCCTGACCCAAACCCTCCTGAGATAGTTGATAATCCATAAAGTATACTTAGGAAATCCCCTAAGTCTAAAAATTCAACTGTTGTTAGGCCAGTCCATAGAGCTAATTTTGTTCCTAAAAACCTTACAGCTCTACAAGATTCACAAGTTGACTTAAGAAACCCATTTAGAGCTAGGTCACTTGATGATATTGATCAGATAGATTTTGAGCCTTCACACTCACCCCAACATAGTGGTGAGAAAACTTTTAGTAGAGAAACCACCCCACTTGATTTACATTTCCTGCATAATTTCGGTTTCTCTCATCCAAGATCTGCTCAAAATTCCCTTGCTAATCCATCCACTTCTGTTATCCATACACCCACTGTTCAAACCACCCCATTCCATCAACCCCCTCCTATCTTACATCCTCCACCTGTAAACCCCCCAATTTTTTCCACAACTTCCTATCATGGCTACATGGTATGCTCCCTTAGTCCTTCCTTTTCCTTTATTCAATCTACCACAAGACTATCAGTCTAAGATACCATTATATGATGCCAGTGGTGCCACTACTGCTTCACAACATGTGGATAAGATGAATGACTATTTTGATAGAAATGATACTGATGATGAAACTATCAAACTTAGATTGTTTTCTCAAAGTTTAGGGGGAGAAGCAAGAAAATGGTTCAAAGGCTTAACCCCTCATAGTATTAATGATCTTCAGGCCCTCCATCAGTCATTCATAAACAAATGGGAAGTCAGAAAAAACCCTCTCCAAATACTTTCAGACTACAACAACCTCAAAAGAAACACTGGGAAAGTGTTCAAAATTATTGCACGAGGTTCAATAGTGTTTATAATGCATTTACCCCAGACTTGAAACCTCCTCAAGGCTCAGCCTTTGCCAAATTTCCTGAAATATTTGATCCTGAAATGGCCTATTAGCTAAGAGAAAGATACCCCTTAACTTTGGAAGACATGCAGAAGGGGGCTCTAGCTGTGGAAGTAAATCTGATTGAAAAAAGAGCTAGGATGAGGAATGAAAAGAAACTATCATTTAGGGAGGAAAGTGCACCCTCCACATCTAGCTCAAAAATGGAAAGAGTGGTGGAGGAAATGATGAAGAAAATGAGCATACTTGAGAGAGCACAATCTATAGAAAACCGATTAGCTCCCCAAAACAGAAATCAATCTCAAAATGAGAATTAGAACTTTAGGAGAAATCAACCTCAAAACAGACAAAGAGACGATGATCAACAGATCAGACATCCCTTCCAAGAAAATTATGTTAATGAGGATGAAGAAACCAACAAACAAACAAAGGATGACAACATGAATATGTTGGGAGTAAGTAAGGAGGATTCTGATCTCATTTATGAAAGAAAACAAGGTCTATATACACCTTATGATGACAGAAGACCACAGACTGACTACTGTGAAAAATACTCTGAAAATGCCATCATAGGATCACCTAAACACTATGACCTCAGAAGCAAGAAGAATTAAGAAAATCTCAGGAACAAAACCTCTGATAAATCTTCCAAAAAAACCCCTGAAAAGACACCCAAAAAGACAATTGAAAATCACAAAATAGTGGCTATAAATTCTGATTTAAACAAAGAACAAAACACTCAATCCAATGAAAAATAGAGTGTTAACCCTAGTAGCACTAGCACCTCAGCTAATGCTCCTTAAAAAACCATTCTAACTGCTGTAAATAACAAAAATCAGCAAGTTGATTTTGTTGATGACATAGTGACTAAAAAGGCTGAACTAAACATGTTGAAAAACCATATCCCCTTCAGCCTAGAGAATGAAATATCCAAAATCAAAATCTCTTTCCCTCTTACAGAATTAGTCACTCAAAATGTATACAGAGGTCAAATTTTGAAGGCTTTGAACATAGAATATGTTCATGACACAGTTAAGTTAAATGATGACACCCCAGAACTAATTTTTGGACCAAAAATTGAAGGGATATTTCAAGAAGGAACAACCCCTCCTTTCTACATTAGTTTAAATATTCATGAAAATATCTTGCAAAATGCCATGCTTGATTCAGGAGCATCACACAATCTCATGCCTAAGGTTATAATGGAAAGATTAGGTTTAGAGGTAACTAGACCCTACAAAGATTTATATTCTTTCGATTCAAGTAGGGTGAGATGCCTAGGCCTAATAAAGGATCTGTGTGTTAACTTAGCCCAAATATCAGCCAAGAGTTTAGTGATGGACATTGTAGTGGCTGATATACCCCCTAAATATGGCATGCTTCTTTCTAGATCATGGGGTGCTAAGTTACAAGGTACTATGCAGATGGATATGACTTATGCCACCATCCCTGTCTTCAGTCAACCTAGAAGACTCTATAGGGAAACCCACATGAAATACATGGTGAGTAGCCAAGAAAGACTGGAAAACTCTCCTCTTTACTCCATACACACTGATCTTGACTCTTTTATGCTCTTTAATGATGATATTAATAAAGAGCAAGAGCTAATCAACGAAAAAACATCAAATGTTGTAATCACTTCACATTAAAACATAGTTGCAGTCATGGATGAAGAGGAAAATAGAAAGGAAATTAAAAAACAATCTGCTAATTTAGAAATTCACAGCAATTAGATTGGAGGTCTTGAGGTCCAAAACAGTCATAAAAGTAATGAAGATCGTGAAAATCAAGAAGTAAAACCTCAAAACATTGAAAAACTTGAGGAACAACATTCAAGAAAATCTAGTGCAGACCCTAGTTCAGAACAGAATGATGAACAATGCAGAGAGAACATTAATGAAATGAATCATAAATTTGAAGACAACCCTCTTTGGAGCATGAATTTTTATGGGTCTTGCACTAAAAATGATGCAGGAGCAGGCATATGGTTACATAACACTGAAAGTAATCATCCTGAGGGGCATTCCTACAGATTAAACTTTCAATGTACCAACAACATAGTTGAGTATGAAGCTCTCCTTTTAGGCCTACATTTATTGAAAAAATTAGGGGCCAAAAGGATAAAATTTCATGGGGATTATGAGTTGATTATTAGGCAAGTAAATGAGCAATATAATGCTAATCATCGCAAACTTACAGCCTATAGAGATCATGCCATGGACTTGTTAAGAACTTTTGATGAATTTCATCTTATCTTTGTCCCAAGAAACCAAAATGTCCTTGCCAATGGTTTAGCCTTTGCTGCTAGAACTTGTCTTACACCTTATGAAACCAAGCAATGCACCACCCAAGTCAAATTTAAACCAGCTGTCCCATCTAATGAAAGATATTGGAAAGTTTTTGAGGGAGATAAACAAATAGAAGATTTCTTACAATTAAAAAAGGAATTTGAGACATCAAACTCAGATTCAGATTATGATAAAGACTATCCTGCTAAAGAAAACCCACTAGTTGAAGAAGAAAAGTCTCCCAAGATTGTTGAAATAAATCTGTTAACCTATGCACCCAACCATAAAACAGAGAATAGCACAAATTTAGAAAATGAAGACCTAGAAGTGTTGCAATCTAAAGACCAAAGCTTGCCAAAGGGACTGGTCCCTTTAGAAGAACTATTTGACTTCAATGATGTGGCCAAAAAGCCAAAACTGGAACCCATAGAATCTGAAGTGGAAGAATGCAATATAGGTAGTGAGGAAAAGCCCAAAATAATCAAAATATCTAAAACACTGCCTGCTCACATTAAACTGAAATACATAGGGCTCTTTAAGGAATTTTCTTATGTTTTCGCATGGAGCTATGAAGATCTGAAATCATATGATACAGAAATAATTCAGCAAAAGATAACCCTCAAAGAAAACCAGAAAATTTTTAAACAAAAATTGTGCAGAATCAACCCTGTTCAATTACCTCTGGTAGAGAAAGAAATAAGAAAAATGTATGAGGCTGGAATTATTGTCCCTCTTAGATACTCAGAGCGGGTGTTTAATCTTGTGTCAATTAGGAAGAAAATAAGAGAGATAAGGCTTTGTATTGATTTTAGAAACTTAAATAAAGCCTCAATGAAGGACAACCTTTGCCCAAAATGGATCATATTTTACAAAAGTTAGTTGGTTCCAAAAGAATTTCCTTGCTAGATGGCTTCTCAGGTTACAATCAAATTTTGGTAGATCCTGATGATCAACTTAAAATAGCCTTTACTACACCCTAGGGTACTTTCATGTATTTGAAAATGCCTTTTGGTTTGATGAATGCTGGTGCCACATTTCAGAGAGCCATGGATATTGAATTTCAGAAGAAATAGGTTAATTTATTATAATTTACCTTGATGATATAACTGTTTATTCTAAAACAGATGAAGAACACCTAATACATTTGAGAAAAGTCTTTGAAAAGTGCAGAAAATTTGGACTGTCCTTAAACCCAAATAAAACATTGTTTGGTCTCCAAGAAGGTAAGCTTCTAGGGCATATCATATCAGAGGAAGGAATAAGGATAACCCCAAAAAGGATTGATGGCATATTGCAATCATCCATCCCATAAACATCAATGAACTTCAATCCTTCATTGGAAAGATTAATTTCTTGAGAAGATTCATACCCAATTTGGCTGAACTCCTTAGAAACATAACAAACATGCTTAAAAAGGGAGAAGGAGTTAAATGGACCCTAGAAGCAAAGAAGTCCTTTGAACTGGTAAAACAAGCACTCACCAAAACAACAGTTCTTATCAGTCCTAATTTTTCCAAAGATTTCTTCATTTTTTCGTTTGCATCAGAACACACAGTAGCTGCTATCCTATTATAGAAAAAAATGAATGGACGATAGCAACCCATTGCATTTTTCAGCAAGGCATTAAGAGATGCACCTCTGAAGTACAGCATAATGGAAAAACAAGCCTTTGCCTTAGTCAAAGCCTTAAAAGACTTCAGAGTTTACATTCTACATTTTCGCATCATAGCATTTGTGCCTCATTCAGTGGTGAAAGACATATTGACCCAAGATCCAGATGGAAAAAGAGGAAAGTGGATTGCTGTAATTTTAGAGTATGATTTAGAAATCAAGCCCACTAAACTTATAAAGGGTCAAGCACTAGCAAAACTAATGGCTGAATCTAACTTTCAAGCTCTTGATATAAACATGTTTAATGCATTAGATGAATGGGAGGAGTTCTTAACTCCAATTATTGAAGACCATTTCCTAAATTCATCTTGGTATGCTGATATTTTGTATGTTTTTCTCAACCTCAATGTTCCTCCTGGTTTGTCTAAAACAAAAGAAAGATTTTTAAAGCTGAAGGATTTAAATTACTGCATCTTGAATAAATTTTTATATTGAAAAATGCTAGTGGATTATTGCTTAAATGTTTACCTGAGAATGATGCAGATAAGATCAAGCATGAGTTTCATGAAGGAGAATGTGGAGGCCACCTCTATTGGAAATCAACTGCCAACAAAATCCTTAGAGCTGGTTACTACTGGCCCACTCTCTTTCAAGATTTCCATAAGATGATTATTGCCTGTCACAAATGCCAAATCTTTGAAGGCAAAAAAAAACTGCTTCCCTTACCTCTGCAACCAATCGTTGTTGAAGCTCCTTTTCAACAGTGGGGTCTAGACTTCATCGGGGAAATCCATCCTCCCTCATCTGCCCAACATAGATGGATCCTCACAGCAACAGATTATTTTACCAAGTGGATAGAAGCCATCCCCTCTAGGAATGCCATAGACTCAGTCATCACCTCATTCCTTGAAAACCATATAATCTCTAGATTTGGCTACCCTAGAAAGATTATAACTAATAATGCTACTGCATTTGGGTCTAAAAATATGGTAGAGTTCCGTCATAAATATCAGATCCTATTGGGTCATTCCACAACTTATTACCCTCAAGGTAGTGGGCTTGCAGAATCATCAAATAGAAGTCTGGTAAACATTATCAAAAATTTGCTGGAAGATAACAAGAAATCATGACACAATAAGCTAGTACATGCTTTATGGGCGGACAGACTGACCATTAAAAAATCCATTGGAATGTCTCCCTACCAGCTAGTTTATGGATCTGATGCAATATTTCCAACCAATTTAGGAGTGTCAGTCATGAAGCTGATCCAGGAAGTGCAATCTGAAGATAATGATGTAACAAGAAGAATAAATCAGACTATACATTTACAACAAACCAGAGAGGAAGTATACATTAGAGCACAGCAAATACAAGAAAACATCAAGAAGTTGTTTGACAAAAGAACCAAGGCAAGTGATTTCAAGATTGGTGATAAGGTTTTGAAATGGGATTCAAGAAGAGAATATAAGGGAAAACATGGAAAATTTGATAACTTATGGCAGTGCCTTTATCTCATCCAATCTACTATTGTAAACAATGCATTTTTTCTGCAAGAGTTGGATGGAGCTGAATACTTTGGAGGTCCTGTTAATGGCAGGGTTCTCAAACATTATTTTTGTTGACTGATATTTTACTTTTAAAGCTTTTTATCCATTGTATATAACATTGTTTTTCAATTTGAAGAAAGGGAAAATACAAAAACAACAGAAAAAGAAAAAGAGGGCAGAAATAAAACAAGAAAGGTACAGCCCCATACTGAAAGGAAAAAAAATTCTGAAAGTGTGCAAGATTAAATGCCACTACCAAAAACAACACTACTATTTTAGTCATACAACCTAATCATGACTAAGATAGATTTCAATTTTTCTGCTGAAAGGTTAGTGAACAAGATTTTCCAAATTGTTTAATCTTGGCTTATCAAGTAGAATACATTAGGATAAGAATACATTAGTTCTAAAAATTCTCAAAATATGAACCAAGAAAAAGAAAAGTTCAGCTCAAAAAGATCAAAATCAGAGGTGCAAAAAGAATGAAGGATGTTTGAAATATCATATTTCAAGCCTTCATATTTTTGTTTTAAAATTTATGCAAATAAATTCTGTTTGTAGCTTGTACACACAACCATATATATCATGGCAAATCATACTACTTAAACCTGGTTTAGTTGTGTTTAAATTTCTATTTTAGAAAATAGAGAATAAAATTTTCCAGATAGTCTAATCCTGGCAGATAGTAGCTTAGGTAGAGAGTTTATGAGTTCTGCAGTCTAATCTGAACTCAAGGAAGAAATAAGGGTAGACTTAGATTAGTTTTTCCTATTTTCAAAAAGAATAAAATGTTGATGTTTAAGGTCTGCAAGTCCAAATGCACCTTTTGAAGAGAAAATGTTAGGAAGTAGGCTGTGTAGGTAGTTGTTTGGGAAATAACTCTGTTTGATATAAATACTGATAATTTTTCAAAGCTACATGATCAAAGAAGAAGAGAATGTAAATGGATAAAGGCACAAGTCTACATCCTAGAGATCAAATTCTGAAGATTCTTGACACCTCCAAGGAGCTACCATCCCCAAGTGGAGCCACTATTAGCCATCAGTAAATTTTTTATTGAGAAAATAATGGCTAAGAATAATTCCTAAGCCTTCAAGAGATTGTTTTCATAAAAAACTGCTCATTCTTGAAGTCTTCTTCTGTTGTTTGAAATTTTCAAGTAATCATCACTACTATTTCATTAAAAGAAAACCAAGTTAAACCTGCTGCCCCCTGCAAAATTGTTCCCTAAATGACCCCTTTTTCATCATTTCATTCACTCATTTTTGACCCTTTTTTATCCTCCATTTACCTTTGAAAGATCCCCTTTCTCTCTTCATTTTATCCTCATTATCCCAAGAGAGCCTTCCAAATCCCTTCTAAAACTCATAAAAACCCATCTTTGTTGTTTAAAAACTCATATTTTGTCTATCGAAACACCAAAAAGCCCTCTAAAAAACTTGTTCTTAACCTAAAAATAGTCATTTGAGCATTTTGGTGTTAAGCCCCTCTTAGGCCTAGCCCTAGCCCCCTCATTCTTCATGAAACCATGCACTATGACCAAGCGCTTAATGCCTCATCACATCGCAAGCCCCCTTCATCCGTTTTCTCACCTTGTGTTTGTTTCCACCGATGCGATGAGTTCGATCACATCTCAGTCGTCCCTCCCAATAATCGGACAATCAGCACCGAGCCCCCATTTCTTATCACCTTAGAGTTTCCCCGACGCCTTATACCCCTGCGTCTCTCCTCACCAATCCCTGATTTCATCTCGGCCATCAGTCCTTCAAATCTGACGGTCTCCATCTAACCCGATGACCCAATTCCACCAGGGCCTACCATCCACCACATACAACGCCTGCCCAATCTTACGCTGCCACCTATCTTCCACTTTCATTTCTGCCCGTGCAACTTGTTCATTGCATTCAACCTGCACCATCAGATTTCCTCCCCCTCATCCAACGGCATGTATTCCATATCGCATAATTTTGGTGCCCGGGGTTTAACACTCCAAAAAAATGCGATACCGGCGGTTTTCCAAAAGCCACGTGGCAAGCGATGAATGGAGTCACATACCATCCATCCCAAACCACTTACTGCCCTTTCGTCGCGTGATAACCACCAGTGGTTTTCTAAAAACCATTTCTCCTCATTTTCGCGCCCTCTTTCAAATTTTAACTTGGTTAGCTTCTCTGCCAGGGCTTCCCTCCTCCGCCTCTACATTTCACCACTCTCACTGCTCCTCCACCATTCCTTTGAGCCTTTGTCGTAGTTATCCAAGCTCCCGCAGGTTTTTTGTAATATGTTTATCGTGTTTTGCAAGGTTTAAAGGGTGGGTAATTCGTGTGATTTCCACAGTCATAGTCAGGTGACATAGGTTGCAGGATGATGATCCTGTAGCCAAAGATTGCAAAGAAAGGAATCATAAGAGGGTTTAATTTCATGTTTATTTGACGAATCGCTATCTCTGACCTTCGGCAAACCCTCCAGAGCAGCAAAAAACCGGACACCTGAGTAGAATAAGCAGCAAAGTATACTTGAGAGGATTAAATATTAATGCAATATATTGAAGATTTGATACTTAATCCACAGGTTAAAAACAATAATGCAGTTCAAATACCGCGAAGATAATCAAGGGAGCTTAATAAAGATAAAGCACAAATTAAAAGAAGATCAATTCTTAAAGCCACATAAGCAGACAGATCAACAAAAAGAGCCTCCAAATGCCACATCATCAAGGCCATAACTCCTCAACTGCCACCTGCAGATTTATTTTTGCAAAATAATACACAATCAATGCACAGTGAGAGATCTTTTGCCAAAGGAAGCTCAAAATTTATGATCAGCCTACCAAAGCCCCCAAAGTCAACAATAGTAACTAAGGTTGATGAAATTTAATGTAAAATCATTAAAACAGAGATGAGCACTCAAAATCTTCTCCCTTAAGCCTTTCAAAGGTCAATACACCATTACTCTGTATTAATTGAACAAAAGAACCCCTTTTACACTCAACCTCCTCTTTCTTCTATAAATACTTCAGTAGAAGACATTATAGAGGTTGGTCTATGGATATTTTGTTGCATGTAAATATCTTTCTGAAGCTGTTGTAGCTCTGTTTGTAATTGAAGACACATAAGCTGAGATGAGAAGTTTGAAGCTGTAGAGACCCACTGGACTTGAAGATTGTAACTGGTTTGAACATCAAATACAAATATTTGATTTATGGGATCTTGGTCTATGTTAATGGTGATGTGTTTCTAACTGTAAATTGTTGTTTTCTTTTTGTTTCCATTCTGTCCACTTTTCTCTGATAAAGAACAGCAAATATAGATTAGGATTTACTTCTGAAGTACCCTAAATCTCACTGAAAATATTTATCCTCTATGTTTTCTACTGATTGTATATTTAAAGATAATTCAATAGAGTATAACCAGTGAAGTGTTGGTAAGCCCATATTTCCTGAGTACAACTTGAGATTTTATCTTTAAATGTTCTTGAGAAGTTTGCTAATTAAAGTTGAGCTAGAGAAGTTTATGTTAGTCCTGTCCTCTAGTTTATCTCCAACAGTTGCTTTGAAGAGTTCCCTTAAGAGTATGTTGAAAGCGGGCTAGTTTCAAAGTACTTACCTGATATTAGACTACCTTTTGTGTTTATCATGAATGTTTTTCCTTGGAATATGTTGAAAGCAGGCTAAGTTAAAAGTCTTTACTTTATCTTAAGCTATTATGTGTTTTTAAATGTTTTCTCTTGAAAGTACATCAAGCAGGCTAGTTTAAAAGTACTTACCTGATCTTAGATTACTTTTTTGTCTTTCTTTAAGTGCATGCCTAAAGCAAGATAGTTTAAAAGTACTTACTTAATCTTAGACTGTTCTTTGTTTCTTCATGTGTTTTGTTTCTTTCACTTCATTTCTTATTGTTACATTCCATAAAATCAACTTAAAGAGATCCTTTGACATATATGACTTGCCCCATGGACCACTCTTGAACCTTGCTGTCCAATTAAATCCTCTTATGACTCCATAGCCCAATGGATTGATGCTGCTCCTAGCCTATCTTATCATCTGAACCATTCCTTCACCTACTCACACCTTCACCCTTCATATAGGCTTCCTTCATCTTCATTATATCTTTGCCCAACCAAACAAAACAAACAAAGACTCTGTTCTTCATAACTAGTCTAATATCATATCATAAAACTTAAAGATCATATCTTTGAACTCATACATAGATAGATCCCTCTCTAAATCTAGGATGGCTAGGTCCTCAGATTCCAAAGCAGTTTTGATGTAGGATCTGCAGCATTTTTACTTTCCAATCTTGCAAACTACGGAGTCCTAACATGTCTATTAAAAGTGATATTTAGGTGTACATTTTGCACATGATCATGTGTCATTTAAAACAATCATATATGGTTTTACATATTTAAGTTCATGAATATGTAACAATGATTGAAGTACATTTTCATTTAGTTGTTATATTTTACATACATGATCACATGTTGTTATAATTTTAACTTAGATTCAATCTTAAATTAATTTTTTTTTGTTTTTAAAGTCATTTTTTATTTAAAATGAATCAAGATTGAAATTGCAAATTACAAAACACATGTGGTACATGTTAAATGCATTTGAACATGTATGGATGTTATATGATTAGGACATACATCTATTAAAAGTGATATTTGGGTACATTTTTCACATGATCATGTGTCATTTAAAACAATCATAAATGGTTTTACATGTTTAAGTTTAGTAATATGTAATAATGATTGAAGTACATTTGTATCTAGTTGCTACATTTTTCATACATGATGACATGTTATTTTATTGTTAACTTAGATTCAATCTTAGATTTTAAATTTTTTGTTTTTAAAGTTCAAGTTGTTTTGTTACTTGTTATTTAAAATGAATCTAGATTGAAATTTCAAATTACAAAATACATACATGGTACATGCTATGCATATGAACAATGTGTGAATGTTATATAATTATGTGTACATGTTTATTAAAGGTGATAGTTAACTTTCAATATAAAGTTGTAAATGAACATGTGCATAAACATATACGTTATAAAACATGACCATGTAAAATTTGCATGGCATAAGTGTGGCTTGATGCTTTTACAATATATATATATATATATATATATATATATATATATATATATATATATATATATATGTTCATGAATATGTAGCAATGGAAGAAAATTTGCATTTAATTCATACATTTTGCATTTTAAATCATTCTTATAATGTTAATATACAATACATATAGATGTAAATCTAAAAACAATCATAATATTCTAGGTGTACATAGATGTGTCAAAAAATCATAAAATTTTAAAATTGCAATAAAAAATATCCTATATACAACATTTTTCATTAATGTACATAGAAAAGCTACTATGGATGTGAGTTGATGGTAAACTTTTATATAATAAATCTGGAAATCACAAAACATGGTTCACATTTTTCATTCAAGAATGAATATTATAATTTTATTTAGATGTCTAAAACAAGATCATAACTTAAAATTTGCATTATATCAAATATGCTAGATACATACATTTCACAATAATGACATAAAATTAACTAGCGCATACCAAAGAATGTATGAAGTCGTTTAAGACCAGAGAATGTACAAGTACACATGTATAAATTACTTGTTTTTTTCATGTGCAAAAACAATTTACATGTGCAAACACTTATACACATAACATAAAATATACATATAATAATGTAAAACTTAAGAATGCACAAAAAAAAGGCTAACAATTTGTACTTGAGTTATGTAAGTTGTCAAAGATGAATCGAAGGAGAAGAAATTGTTGGGCAGTTCAATCAATAAAATTATAATGGAATGCCATCCTCAATAATTTGTTCATGATCAGCGTTTCACATTTTCCATTTCTTAACTTTCAATTTTTTCTTTGATTGAAATTTTATCAAATTTATGCGTGTTGCACACACCAAGTGACTATATTGACAACTTATGACATCACGTTCATAGTCTTGAAAGTAAATTTTTTTTTGAATATGATGAGTTTATTAGAAAAAATAATCTTTCAGTATAATAGGCCCTCTTCATATATAAACCCATTATCATCATATTTTTCCAATAATTTTATCTTTCGTTCAGTGCAACGCATCAAATAATACTTGACATTTTCTACTTTGTTAGCAGGTGCAACTACATCAAAAAGATATCATGCACAATAAAACAAGCACATAAATTTCGATCATAATTAACATGAAAAAATAACCTTAAAATTAACATGTGTACTTGATTTTATTATATATTTCTAGATCTCTATCCTTTGAAAGAAATTGAAATGTTACCTTCTCTAACAAGATCAGAAACTCAATCACCTTCAAATGATATTATAGTCTCCTCTGATTGCATCTCTTCAAAGTTTGCAACGAACATTTTCCCCTTTGTATTTAGTTATGTATGTTGCAAATATTTTACATACATTTTGTTTTCACAAATATCATTGGATTATGTGTTGTCTATACAAACATAACAAAAACAAGAATATTTTCTTTTATCAAATACAAACACATTTCAGTACTCCTTTGTTTTAATTGAATGCAATTTTCGAGTCTTTTTTATTGTTTCAACACCATTTCCAATCAATCATCTACATCTTGGACCCCAATATGCAAAAAAAAAACTTGTATGAAAAATTCAAACAAGAATATAAATATGTTAATTAAAATACAATAAAAAATAATCATTGTGATAAATAATGTCTAAAATTAGAAAATTAATAAAAATTAGATCATGTATATTAAAGTTATATATCTGTGTGTGTGTGTGTGTGTGTGTGTGTGTGTAAGTTAATTTGTATATATGTAAATGTACCTTTGTACTTCCCTTGATCGGTTAGTCTCATGTCTTATTACAACAATGCACCATTGAACAACTTGTTCAGCTAAGACAAGTCGGTGTGCAAAGTGGTCCATTTGATATCTTCGAAGTGTTTGTTTTATACATTCCCCTGCACCATCATGTTTTCCTTTTCCATGACCAGTCTCAAAGAAGTTCCAATAATGTTTAATGTGATTTTTCATATGAAGACAACACAACCAAAATAATGATCATGAATATTTGAATTGACCTGCGCATCCATCTCACAATATCCAATTTTCATTGAATTTTATTCCACAATCTTTCAATGAGTCATAAATATTATCAAAACAATGTTGTACAAAATGTGTATCATGTGTACGATCGTCATTGATATAAAAGTCATATTCTTTAATAACATGTTGATTTTCACTAGTGATTTCTATATGATCAAAATTATGTTCAGTGTGTCTATATAGATTATGGACAAGCATAGAGACTTGGTTAGAATGGTAATATTCACTTTGTATTTCATTTTGTGGAACAAATGTGTATTTCTCTTCAAAATAAACTATTCACAAAATGGTCCCTCGTGGAAAAAATTCACATGATTTTTTTAATTGCAAGTCATGTCATCGAACTCTATGGGAATGCTTGGTGTATTTATAAATTTCTGCTTCAAACTTTCTCAAAAACTTTATCATAAAAAATTATTCTTCTTGTAAATCAATCCTTTTAGAACTTGTAGCACTAATTGAACCAATAGATGTATAATTATATTCATATCTCTTACATTTCACCTTTATTTTGGACAATGATCATTTATATCAATAGGATATATTTTATGAAATAAAGTCAAATTTCCACAATGCTTGCATCTTTTACCGCCAACACATTTCTTTTGCTAAAATAATTCGTGGCTTTCTCTTGCACATAGAATTTGGGATATGAAGTCATGGATATTGGAAGGAATAGGTGAATTTTTCAAAAATGTTTTACCAAAATTAAGGAATGTGTCATAATATAACTGAAACTCCACATTATAATGGAAATAACAAGTGCCGCGTACAATGATAGGTTTAACATACCATGGTTTTTGTTGCACAAAATCACTAATTGAGACATTAATTTCATGATTCTCTTCTATGAACTTGTTGAACAACTCTATCTGAGTGGTGTCCAAGATATGTTTTGCATGTTCTTCGTACTGATTTCGTGTTATTCTTTGTCGCATCACATCCTTTACTTTCGGTGAAACATGTGAATTTTTCATCCAATATTCATATATTATTTTTTTAACATCTTCTCCAAGTCTATATTTGTATCATTTCCTACAAATAACTATCCAAAAAGTGAGTTCATCATTTACATCTATTTGTAATCGAAATTTCTGATATTTGTGAAATGTTTTTTGTGAGGTCCCTAATGGTTATGCCATAGATTTTAGCAAACGATTCTATTTAATACTTGATGAAACCACTACCATTTGTATTTCTCTACATGCATCTAAATCACTTTTCTTTCTAGATCTTCTAATTGACTTTATAGCACTATTTATATTTTGTATCACATTTTCCTTCTTCTTTTATCTTTTGTTGATTTTCGAATACCCAATAGAGGCATAAATTCTTTTAATTTCTTTGATGTTAAGAGACTTCTCAAAATTTGGGCTTGAACTACCACATTTTCATCTTTTAAGAACATATCAATAATGTTCTTAACACGATATTGTATAACATGGTCAGCTTTTTTATCTCCATATGTTAGTGTCAACATTTTCTAACATCTCATCATCGATATTGATTTCATCTATACATATGAGAATTAAATGTACAAAATGAGTTTAAATATTCAATAAATAATTAAATTAATAAATATGTATAATTTCAATAATACACTTTCAACATATATATATACATACCTCGTGATTCAATTTCTTCAATTGAATTTCTTTCAACATTTTCAACATCTTCAATCATTAGTTCAATATCTCTTTCACTTTCTCTTTCAAAATTTTCTATCTCATCATCAATGTTATGCGGAATATCTCTCTCTCTTTACATTGCAAAATATTTTTCAAATTATTTCATCAAATAAAAATTAAGTTTCACAATATGCTAGTTAAATTTTAAATATTGTTTATAATATTTACATTTACATACCTTCTTCAACTTCTAGTTGAGGTTGATTTTCCCTTTCAATATTTGAGTGTTTTTCTCTCCTTTTTGCAATATTCTCTCTCGTATTCTCTACGAGGCTCAAGGTATCTTGTTTGACCATATTTTCTCTTGCAATTTCATTGATTTCCCATGATAAGTTAGTATGAAGCTTAAAAAATTTCCTTCAAAATCCTAAAAAAAAAAAAAATCATTGTCAAAATTTAGAGAGACACTCACATCAAAAAATCATCACAAAACATTTAATTTCAAAAAAACTCACTTTAAAAAATCATTATATAAGATTTACTTCAACCCAAAAAACTTACTATAAAAAAATGTCACTTTAAAAAATATCCCAAAAAGCTGTCCTTTGAAAATTAAGCCCAAAAAACATTTGAAAATTCAGCCCAAAAAAATTCCTTTGCAAATTTAGCCCAAAAATTTCCTCTCTAAATTCAGCGCAAAAAAATTCCTTTGCAAATTAATCCCAAATGAAGAAATTTATGAAAATAATGTTTCTGTTTTCGGCTATTTATAGAGTTGCGATATGTGTTTTTTTGGAGGGGATATATTGAATTTTTTCGGGCCAACATAATTTGCAAGGAAAAGTTCGGTCGAAATTTTATCAAAATTTTGGTCGAACTTTATTTTTCGTTAAAACTAATGGGACGAAATGGTTAAAAGAGTTCGTCCAAACTGCTACAAAAGTTCGGTCGAACTATAGTCTGCATCTATGTTGTAGCTTGGCTCTCAACACATTTCTTCAACTTCGAAATGATTAAACTCCATCAAATTTTATGAATTAACTTTCGAAACCAAGACTAGCATTTGCATAATTCAATCTACTTTGAGGAGGTATAACTTTTATGGAATTCCATATATATTTACTAATTTTAATTAATTTGAAATAAAATGGGAGCAATTTTTTTTTGAAGGTCATTGTCATTCAATGAAATCAAAATTCTATATCTCCCAAAATACACTGTAAAAAAATTGAAAAATTTATGGTGAATTACATTGGTCTATTGTGTGTAATGAGTAGTTTTTAGATTTTTAGTTTATAAATAATATGTTGAGAAACTTGACGTGGACCGAAACATATTCAAAATATGCATTTATTTCATATTGGTTGAGTACAAAAATTCTTGTAATTATGATATGCATCTCTCGGTTTCGTAAATATAACGATACCGAAGTAGAATCTGTCTAGATTGTTGTAACACATTTTTCTCTCAAAAACACTAAGTTTTCAAAGAATACACCAATGCTTTTGAACATGACTTTTTATGAATCCCTTAATTGTTAAATAATACACACTCAAAGAATTGTTAAGATGACATATCAAATGTGAAAAAAAATTCAAAAAAAATAATAATATAAAGCTAATAAAATTTGTCACAAGTTTTATTTTTATCATAAAATGAAATTCTAAACAGAAAAATAGCTTCTGCTTGTAGAAAGTTGAAGAACTTCTAAAAATGATATTTGTTTCTCAAAAAAGGGAAAAAAACGTAACCCAACTTCACATTTTCACGCAATAAAGGGAGGAATTTGACTTAATGGCGAGGGTAGCCTCCTTAGACATTGATGTAATGGGATTCTTTTTAAGATTAACGTAACTTCGAGTATTCGAAAGATGTTCAGTCATTTTGCTCACATAGTCAGATTCTATGGCACCACTTTTGTTAGCCTTAAGGATGACAATGTCACAGTTGTCTCTGAAGACTTTAAGGGCAAGTAACTCAAGCATGCTAGACTTTCTTTTGGGAGGCTTAGTCTTCCTAAAAACAATAACACAATCTTGTGTGACAGTCTCCTTAACATTATCTCAAAAATCCCTAATACCATACTCGATGTTACATATAATATCATCTATGATCATCTTCTTCAAAAACAAAGGAATCAAAATTCATAATGGAAAAGTTAATGACATGCTTCGAGCCAGAAAAAAAAAAATTATTATTATTATTGTTATTAGTATTATTATTATCATAATCATTACTTTATTGTTAATATTATTAATAATTGAGTTAATGCTTTTAATGTTATTTATAACTTTATTACCATTGTTATTAATATTATTCCAATTCATACTTTTATTGTTATTTCTAGTTCCTATTATAATTTTTATAATTAATATCACTGTTAAGAGATGAACCAAACGTGGAGGAACTATCAATTACACTGAATACGGTAGGGATTGCATCCTCACTGTCCGAGCACGAAAACGGACGAAAAGAAGTTGATTCTGACGAGGGTCGAGTTGAAGTTTTAACATTATTTTCTTTTTATTTTATGTTATGGATAGGTTCTCATTTTTTTTTATTTTTATTTTATGTCATGGTTAATATCATGAGTTTACATAAATTTTGAGCTCAAAAATTATTATATCAAGATGATTATTTTCTAATTAAATAAATAAAATTAAAATGATTATATTCTAATTAAATAAATATATTTAAATTTTATTTGTTAGTAATAATTAATTATTATTTTTTCATGAAGTATTGGATAGAAATCAATTCAATTTCCTGTTTTTTTCAATTAATATTCTTAGACATTACCATAATGTAGCCTCACTAATATAACTTTAATAATTTATAAGATTTTACAACATCTTTATTTTATATCTCAAAATATTTGATCTTTCTCAATATGAAATTATAATGCACATAAGGTGGTTTAATTCTTCCTTTTAAATAAGCTATATTTCATATAAATACCTTAAAATTATTTTTATTTTATATCATAAATTAAAAAAAAAAAAAAACATAACTTAAAAAATAAATATATGCTAATTAAATAAATTTAATCAAGTTTAATTTATCAATAATAAATATTTTTTGAGGGATTTTTTTATTATAAATCATTACATTACATTAAGATACAACATATCACTTTAATTTTATTAAAATCATATTTGTTTCACAGATAATTTAATGATAATCGTACTTTGAAAAATAAAATTAATAATATAAACACTTTAATTAATAAAAATTAAATTTATTACAGTGGATTTTTTAAATAAATGAAATGAGATCAACCTATGTGAATATCTCTTTTTTTTCAGAAAAAAAAAAAGCTGATTTATATTATATATATAAAACAGTACATATTCAACATATAATCTCAGCTGAGAATAATTCTCAGCGAGAAAACCATGATAAAGCCCAAATGAAACTGCTCAGAAAGTGGAGCAGTGAAGGAATTTGTGGGCTACCACATAAACTGGGACAGATCAGCCTCAATACTTATGAAAACTTATATGGAAAAACAAAAATGGGGATTACAATTGATGTGATTTATACAAATTATCTCCAGGAGTTGATTCATAGCATTTAGAATATCCCTACTGATACTAATGTAATTAGTATAATATTATTGTTTGAATCGTTGACGTCTAGTTACGGAATGATTGTAACTACCATTTTCGGTTCCAAGAAAATGATACGGCAAGGAGGAGTGAGGGGAGCGGATTCAATGGTTTTCTTCCTTCGAGTAGATTGGAAAAATAATAGTCATTACACTTCAATTTTCTTCTTTTGTGCATTTAATTTCTTGGGAAAAGAAAACATGCATGGATAGAACAACTATATGGAATAGATTTCTTGAGAATATATATATATATATATATATATATATATATATATGGAAAAGTATATTTATTTGCATGGATTCTATACAATAGATTTTTGAAAAAGAATAAGTACATATATGGATTAAAAGTTAATGGAACTTTGTTATTTTTTTAAAAGATAATACACTTGTTCAAATGCAGTAAAAGTTAAAGGAGTTGTGTTTCTTTCTTAAGAAAGAACATGGATTCACATGCATGAACATATTTTGGGATTAGTTTTTTTGAAAAAAATATATATATATATTTAGTTCTATGTATAGGTATTATTTTTTTCATTAATATTTGTTTTGGAAAGATTCTTTTGGAAAATAAATATGCATTTGCATGCACTAAAAGAATAACTTTGGTATTAGATCTCTTCTAAATAAATCAAGTGCATTTGCATACACAAAGCAATAGTCATCTTATTAATTTTCTATTATAAATAAGTTGTGTTTATTTAGCTACCATTTTGAAAAAGAGAAAAGTGTGTTTGCATGCATGGAAGAGTGGTTTTTATGCACTTTATTTCTTGAAAAAAAAATGTGTTTTTGCATAAAAGAATTGGTTAGTTTCTTTTGGAAAGAAAGATGTTCTTTACATTCAAGACAAATAACTATAATATTAATTTATTTTGGAAAGAACAAGTAGTTGCATTACTATTATATTAGCTTTATTGTGGAATAAATCATATGTTTCTTCATGTAAAATAGATATTGTGAATAACTCTCCTTTGGAAAAGATGATGTGGGAAAGAATATACATTCTTATGAGAGAAGTGACAAAATGTTGTGATATATTTTTGTACATATTTTCATGCACCAAAATTAATAGCTGAAGGGATAGTTATTTTGGTAAAGTTTATGTAATTTGCATATAAGAATATTATAATTGATGTGTTAGTTTCCTTTATAGGAATTCCTGGACAGTTTTAGTGATTTGTCTTGCAGGAATGTGTCCTTATGTAATTGGAATACTAGTTAATGTGGTATTTGTTTATAGACATGCATTGATGGTTATACGCTTATAAATAACGCATATGCAGTGTTTTTAAAGGAATGTGTCCTTATGCAATGGGAATACTAGTTAATATGGTATTTGTTTATAGACATGCATTGATGGTTATACGCTTCTAACTAACACATATGAAGTGTTTTTAAAGAAAGCATGTCACGATATTCTGTTTACATTTAGTGAATGTGCATGAATAAATGGTGAAGAACCATTAGTATATATTTATGAATTGGTTTGATTAAAAATTTATGTAATAATGATATCGAAGTTTACTTACGATGACAATGGAAAGAAAGGATGGTGACATTGGGCAAAGGATATATTATTTTTAATATTGTGGAAGGTCACTAATTAATGGTCCATGCGGATGAGGGTGAGATGTATGATGGATGAGGGTGAGATGTATGATGTTTTATTGATGAAACAACAAGGACACAAAGATACAAAGATTGAATATTTGTGGGTAAATGATATCATGATGATTGTAATAAATTTTACTTAGATATGTTGTATTTTAAGTGATATTTCTTTGTAAGATTTTATAAAAATGGTTAATGGATGAACTGCCTTATAATCCATTGAGTGAGGGGTCAACACCCTCATTAGCATTTAATAATAAAATTAGACATTTGTTGGTTTTCGCCCTGTGGGATTTCCAGGGTATATCAGTGTTCAATGATGTGATTACTTATTGTGGTAGTTTAATGATGTTGATTCATTGCATTATGCGATGTTTATAATATCAAGTATGTGATTAACTACTTATTGTGTTAGTTTAAAGATGTTGATTCATTTCATTATGCGATGTTTATAATATCAAGTATATGATGAACAAATCAAGTTAAAGGAATCATGAAAATGACATAAGGTGACATAAGAACGAATATGTACTAGTAACTTTGATAGTTACCCATGGGTAAATTGTGTAAACTTTTTTTTCTAACTCCATGCAATTTCATGCCAGGTTGCACCGGACTTACAACCTAAAATCATAACATGAAAATAAGAAATTCTAAAATATTTTAACAAAAAGTTGAATATAATTCAAAATCACATAATGTAAACTTTAATAATACTACTAAATATTAATATTTCAAAATTATGTTGAATGTAATAAAAGCATAAATCATAAGAATAATAACATTTTAAAGTAATATTTAAAAATAATTTTATTTATGATCTTGATGATGATTAACATCCCACTAAGACCAATATGTTCTATTAGACCTTAAGAAAGAAGTGGTTAACTAATACTAGAGAAAACAAAGAAAAATAGTTTATATATATATATATATATATATATATATATATATATATATATATATATATATAGTATTTGCTATTAAAATATTAGAAAAAATAAGAACATAATAAAAATATGATTTATTTTGAAAAGTAAGAAAACTATCTGTTTATCTACGTGTTTCAAACAAGTCGCCACTATGATAAGATGAAAAACCATATCTTGACATCAAATTAAATAAGTTAAGAGAATCTTTTTTAAAGTAATTTATTATATTATATTTATAATTATATATATGGATGTTCTCCATGACATTTTTATATTCACTTTTAATTTTAATTGTAATTATTTTTAATAATTAAATTTTATATTTAAATTATATTTTTTATTAATTTTTGTTTTAATTATTTTTTAATATTCTCTTTTGTATTTAAACTATATGTCTATAATTAATATTTTTCCAAATATACTCATAATTATTATATTTATATATAATTAATTATATTATGTTTGCATTCTTAATATTTGAATTAATTTGATAGAATAAATATTTTGAATGTTTAAAAATGTATATTTATTATTAATTTTTCAAAATATTTTTTTATAAAATTTAATAAATAATGGTTAGAAATATAATGTTAGTATTTTATTATTAATTTTATTAAAGTAAAATTTCATATATTTTATTATTGATTTAAAACTTGATATCATTATCAATGGGGAATGAAATAGATTTTGATTATCTTATTATAAAATTTAAGAAATATATACATTTTGATTATCTTATTATAAAATTTAAAAAATATATGTGAATTTAAGTTTTAAAAATATATTTGACTTATTTTTTATTTTTAATTATAATAAAAAAAATTGTATAGATTTAAAAAGTTGCATGAGCTTATTTTTAGTCCTTGTTGTGAGGCTGCTAGGATTATAGTGATCAAAAAGGTCTGGCTAGCATTAGCATGTAGGACAAGTAATCTATGTTTTTAGCAATTGAAATTTTTGCAACCTATAAAATTCATGGATTATTTTTTTACGACTAATAAAATGATTTGTCATCTTATTGGCCTCTTTTTTCCCAAGGAAAAATCATAATTTTCATTAAGTTTGAAAATTACATGTTGTAGATGCATTGCATATGCATCTTGTGACTGCATATGTTGTGACTGTTGTCACTTACATTTAGTTCCTCAAAAATTCCCCATGGGGTGTACACCAAAGACTATAATGTAGCACAACTATAATAATTACAATATTTAATCTAGGTCTATACGTATCATCTATCAAAACTGTCAAAAACTATAAAAATTATGTCTATATCAAATCACTTGTGCTACGATATCATGTTGTTCGATAAATGGACGATGATAATAGCTGAAATGTTGTGTGTCATTTTGTTCTTCTATGTGCCAGAGCCCCTTGTGTTGCACCGCTGCCTCCTTGGAAAGCTTTTCAGAAATGCTGAGAGCAAGAGATAGATGAGAATTGATCTTTTAATGGCCAAATATCTTCCAAAATAGAAATAAGTGTGTGCACATGACATGATGCTTCTTTGTTGAACCAATTTAAGATAATTTTTGAATCACCAAACACTTGAAGGTGTAGAATGTTATGCTCTAATGCAAAATGTAGTAGATGGCAAAGAGTAATAAGCTCAGCAAAGTTGTTTGTTCCGGGTCCCAGACCCATCTTGATTCTATAGAAATGCAGATGAGAGAGATATAGTAGAGTGCCTCGACCACAACCCAATGGTTGTGCAGATCCATCGAAATAAGCCCAAGGTGAATTGAAATTTATGACTTTAGGAATGATATTTCCGGGAGGTATGGGGGATCATCTTCGAGAATGCATGAGAAGCTATATAACATGTTGGACTTAATTAAATGCCAGAGAGGGGGGAAATCATTAAAAATAGATGCATTCTTGGCCAACCAGATGCCCCAACAGACTAGGAGTGGGAGGCTCCTCCATTTGTTTGTAGAGGCAGAGTTCCACCAGGATTGCCATGTCTCATTTAGGTTGAGTCCTTGCCAAGATAGATTGATGCCCAGATCTTGCGTAATGGATGTCTAGAGCGCAACAGTGGATCTGAAGTGAAGGAGGAGGTGTTCAATGGATGCAGAGTCATTTCTGCAGAGTGTATACCAAGTGGGTCCATGGATGGAACGTTTAAGAAAGTTATCCATGGAAAGAGCAATGTTTTTTTAGAGAACACCACATGAATAGTCTGGTGCGGAGAGGGGCCGGTAGCTTCCAAATGAGATGCCACCACCATTCTCATCTTTGAGGGAGATGATCTAGGTATATTTGCAAGTATTCATCTTTTGGTGTACTCATCCCGGATTTTGCAGTGGCCCAAATGATTTCATCATCCCCATGCCTATTCGAATATGACATTTTGCTAGCGGTCATGTGTAGGTCTACCAATCATGCCGTAGAATACCAAACTATTGGCAGTTTTCTATCCTTGTGTATAGTCTTATTGGCCTCTTTATGAGAACATGAGACTATAACATTAATGTTATATTTATATTGTCATTAATAATTAAAAACCTCAAATTAATTCTAGCATAAGTGGGCAATTATTAAAACCTCAAATTAATTCTAGCATTAGTGGGCAATTATTAAATGTTATTTGTTTCTGGCCACGTATTTTAGTTATAAAGCAAAGTCTAGAGGCACTATTACTTACCAACACTATTCCTTATCCTAAGGTGCTCGGGCACTTCACTAATTGTCCCAGTGTCGAATTACAAGATAGACATTTGTTGCATGGAATTACCCACTTGTTTTCACTCATAAAGAAAATACAATATCGCCGAAAGACTTCCAAAAAGAGTCAAACTACGATATTGCCAACAGACTTCCAAAGACTATATTGTTGTTTTCCTTAATTAATTTTTCCAGAATCGTCGTAGGACTTCTAAAGACTATATAGTCGTTTGTCTTCACGGTTTGCCTTCATTAGAATTTTCCATAACTGTTGCTATCTCTTTGGGTGCTTACGATGTTGCTTACAATGTAGTTCGGGATCAATATTGAGAGCCAGTAAAATAACTAATGTAACAAGAAGCATCATCGGCAAAGGTAGCAACAGGACCTGATGAAGTTGCTTTAGCACCTAAAGCATGACGTTGTTATGCCTACACGTTTGAAATCACATCCCCGTGGTCACTATCGAAATGGTCGGATGTTGGTGGTTAAATCATTGTGTCTCACTGGTAATAATCTATATAAACAAAAACACCCATTTGTTTTTTTTGGAATCTAGGGTAATTGGTGATGAGAGTTTAAGGCTCAGGATCCAATCTAACTGGCTGCCACTATAAACCTAAGCTAGATACAACCACCTGTAAGCCAAGCAGCACACAATAGCAATTAACTTATGCCTCACCAAGAACGCTATGGGATAGCCTACTTTTCTAACCAAGACACAACAGGCATATGTCTCCAAGTTTGATCCTGAATAGATCCGATGAAAGTGTAGTGCCTTTTGCCGTTTGACCTCCGCTTCACGGACTACAAACACCCATTTGTTAGCCAACACTATCGGAGACTTGTGTCCTAAAATCCGTTCAGGTCTTAAAATACTTCTAACCCTCCACCTTATACGCTAACAACGCTATTGACGGTGTTGGTTCTTTCTTCCGTAAAAACGACCTCCATGGCTTTTTCAACTTCAAAGAAAAGCACCACATAAAAAAAAAACGAATCAGAATGAACATGCAGATAAAAATTTCTGCATATTTGAATGTAAGCGGGTCGAGCAAAAGAATATTAAGTTGAAGAAATTTTGCAAATAATTTGTATGCATGTTGTTGAATTGGATGTAGGAACTAGGAGAAAATTAGTGGAATTAATAGAGGAGAAACTGCGGGTTTTTTTTTTTCTCATGTTGGCATGTTATGGTTAGCGTGTTGTTTTGCGTTGGAATTTTATGCTTTGACTCTTGTAGTTATGCTTAGCGTATTGCTTTGCGTTGGCATTTATGCTTTGACTCTTGCAGTTATGCTAGGCTTATATGGTTGTACTCAGATGGCGGGTTTTTCTTGTACTGTAAGCTAAGCCAATGGTGTATCATTAGTGGATAGGATGAATGAAGCATGATCATAAATGGACTTCTTCAGCAGCCCCAGTCGAGAGGACCAGATTTAACGAATAAGGTTTTCAAGATGCTTTGAAACTACATTTTTGTACAGCACAATGGGTAGCCTCTTGAAATTCAAGATGTTTCCATCAACAAAACAAGAAAGGAGCTCGAATTCTTGTTGCAACAAATTTGAGGGAAAGGATCATTGTTTTTGTTTCGTGGTGTTGAATGAAGCATGATAACTAATGGACTTCTTCAGTACCCCCAGACGGGAGGACCAGATTTAATGAAGAAGGTTTTCGTATACTTCGACACTACGTTTGTGTACCTAAAAAGAGCTGAAGGAACAGATCGAAGTTTCTGTTTCATGGAAGGGCATCTAAACAATTGTCGTAGGCATTCAAATTTTTCATTTCCTCTTGCCACTTGCTTTTCGCATAAGCTTATGAAACCAAGTTTCATTTTCCTCAACACCACGTGGTTGTCCTCTTCTACACTTTGTGGAAGTGCGTTCACAACTGGGAATGCAAATTATGAATGTCTCTTCAACCCAAACACAAACACTTTAGTTGCAAAGGTTTTAATTAATATTTTTTATTTGTTATAAATATCATTTGACATTTTATCCGTCAATAAATAGTTTGATTTTAATAAATATTAGCACAATCACATTTATCAGTACGGTTCATATAACCTATAAATTTATATGAATATATTTTATATATTTACTTATAATATATTAATGATATTAATTATATACATATTGTATATTAACTTTATATATATATATATATATATATATATATATATATATAATAAAAATATATTATTAATTATTTCAATACCTTAATAGTTTTAACTCAAACTATAATATAAATAAAAAATAACAACATAATAATATTTTATTAATATTATAATAAGTTTATATCTCTTACCAATATCTCAAGGGATTATTAATATTTTACTCTAAAAGAACTAATAAAGGTTTAATATTGTAAATCCAAATAATTGGTTAAGCAAAGGATAAATATTAATATTATAAACCAAGAAATAAAAAAACTCTAAGAATAAAGAGATTAAAAAACCCTAAAAAATAATGCTTAAAATCCAGAAACCTAAAAAAGTAATAACCACTAAGAATTAATATATTAAACTCAAGAAATTAATAAATCATATGAAATAATATTTAAAAACCAAAGACTTAAGAAATTAATAAACTCTAACAATTAATATTGTAAACTCAAGATATTAATAAACCCAAGAGATTATTAATAATATAAACCAAAAGAACTAATAAACCCAAGGTTTAAATATTATATACCAAAAGAATTGGTGAACCAAAGGGATAAATATTAAAAACATAAGGGATCAATATTAAAAACACAAGAGATTAATAAACCCTAATAATTGATATTTTAAACTAAAAAATCTAATAAATTAATAAACCATAAGAATCAATATTTTAAACTTAAGATATTAATAAACTAATGAGATTATTAACATTATAAACCAAAAGAACTAATAAACACAAGGGTTTAATATTATAAACCAAATGAATCAGTGAACCCAAGAGATAAATATTATAAACCAAATGGATAATAAGGACAATGGATCAATATTAAAAACAATAGAGATTAATAAACCCTAAAAATCAATATTTTAAACTGAAAAACCTAAGAAATTAATATATCCTAAAAATTAATATTTTAAATTCAAGAGATTATTAATAATAGAAACCAAAAGAAATAATAAACCCAAGGGTTTAATATTATAAACCAAAGGAATTAGTGAACCCAAGGGAAAATTATTAAAAACTTAAGGAATCAATATTAAAAACACAAGAGAGTAACAAACCCTAAGAATAAATATTTTAAACTCAAAACCTAAGAAATTAATAAACCATAAGAATCAATATTTTAAAATCAACTAATTAATAAACACAGTGGATTATGAATATTGTAAACTAAAAGCACTAATAAACCCAAGGGTTTAATATTATAAACCAAAGGAATTGGGGAACCCAAGGGAAAAATGTTAAAAATATAAGAGATCAACAAGGCCAAGGGATTCATATAAGAAACAAAAAAGATTAGTAAAGGCTAGGAATAAATATTTTAAATACAAATGAATTAGAAACTCACATGATAAATAAAGAGATTAATAAATCTTAGGAATCAAATTTTTAAATAAAAATTATTGATAAAGTCACATGATTATTAATATTATAAACCGAGGGGAATAAACATGTTTTACCATGGTTGATTTAAACATTGACACAATTGTTGTCACAATGTGACGTTGGACCAACTATGACCATGGTTGGCCATGGGTGATTTTCATATTGAGACAATATTTGTCATATTGTGACATTTGACCATGGATAACATTGGTCGACAATATTAAAAACATAAGAGAGTAACAAACCCTAAGAATAAATATTTTGAACTCAAAAACCTAAGAAATTAATAAAACATAAGAATCAATATTTTAAAATCAACTAATTAATAAACAAAATGGATTATTAATATTATAAACCAAAAGAACTAATAAACCCAAGGGTTTAATATTATAAACCAAAGGAATTGGGGAACTCAAGGGAAAAATATTAAAAACATAAGAGATCAACAAGGCCAAGAGATCCAATATATATATATATATATATATATATATATATATATATATTAGTAAAGGCTAAGAATAAATGTTTTAAATACAAATGAATGAGAAACTCACATGATTAATAAAGAGATTAATAAATCTTAGGAACCAATTTTTTAAATAAAAAAGTTTGATAAAGTCATATGATTATTAATATTATAAACCGAGGGGAATAAACATGGTTTACCATGCTTGATTTAAACATTGATACAATTGTTGTCACAATGTGACGTTGGACCAACTATGACCATGGTTGGCCATGGGTGATTTTCATATTGAGACAATATTTGTCAGAATGTGACATTCGACCATGAATGACATTGATCAACTATGGCTAACGCTAATTAACAATGGTTTCACATGGTTGATTTTGATATTGAGTCAGTTTTTTTATAATGTGACATTGGAACATGCATTAGTATTAAAATCTAAGACTAATATTTAAACCCCAATATTTGGATTTAATAAACTGAAGGGAATAATATTATGAACCGAAAGAATTCTAAAAATTAAGGAATCAATGTTATAAACCGAATGGATCAACAAATACAGTGAAATATTAATATTATAAACATAAAACATCAATAAAGAAAATGGACTATTAATATTATAAACAAAAAACATCAATAACCGAAGGGATTATTAATATTATAAATCCAAGAACTTAGTATTAGAAAAAAAAATTATTAATAAACACAAGTGATTAATAAAGTCGAAGGATCAATAAAATTAATAAAAAAATACTCAAGTTGAAGAAATTAATAAACACTAATAATCAACCAAAGGGTTTATTCATATTATAAACCAAAAGAACTCATAAAACCAAGGGTTTAATATTATAAACTGAAGGAATAGGTGAACCCAAGGGAAAAATATTACCCAACAAATCAATATTAGAAATAAAAATTATTAATAAACTCAAGTGATTAATAAAGTCGAAGGATCAATAAAATTAATTAAAAAAATATAAAAACCAAATAAATTAATAAACACTAATAATTAACCTAAGGTATTATTCATATTATAAACCAAAAGAAGTAATAACCCAAGAGTTTAATATTAGAAACCAAAGGAATTGGTGAACCCAAGGGAAAAATATTAATAACCCAAGGGACCAATAAGGCCAAGGGAACAATATTAAAAATGGAAGAACTTAATGAAGAATATGACCCAATATTTTAAACATAGAGGAATTTTAAAGTCACATGATTATTATTATTATGATAAACCGCAAGTGATCAATAAACCTTACTGATTGTTGATATTATAAACCGAATGAATTAATAAACTAAAGTGATATTCAATTCCACTATTAGTAAAACCAAAAAAATAACATTGAAATTAACCTATCTTTTTTGTTGTCTTTACATAAAGAAATCCCACTACAAAAACAGACTCGAAACTCTCCATCAAAGGTCATTTATCAAATAGCCTCTTCGAGAACACAACCAGACCGATCACAAAAGGAACACCAATTCAAATCAACAGGATAATGATCACGATACTTAATGGTTTCCAACCAATTCCTTCTTGTTTTTCTCCCAGCCTCCATCATGTGCACATGCAACAAATATTTTACATTCATTTTCATTTCATATAGCACACGAAGATGCTCATCAATAAAAGCAAGATGGAAGCCATGTTTTCTATCGAGCTTGTTCCGAAGATACAAAAGAAAATTGATCAGTCTAGAAATATTTGCCACTGCTTGATTATAATAGATGCCATCATTATTATCCATATCTGCATTTGAAAGGAAAAACAACAAAATAAAAATTAATACACAAATAGATAGAAACACCTAGACATATATATATATATATATATATATATATATATATATATATATATATATATATATATATATATCGAACACCCAATTTGTATTGTTGTTAAAGAACTCAATCTTAAAAACTTCATGCTATAAAATAACCTAATGGTACATGAACCAAATGATATAAAATTCCTACAAATATAAACCTCATGAGAAATACATATTGTACACATGAAATGAGTGATATGACCCCTATTACAATAATTAAAAAGAAATCACAAATTTTTAAACTTAATGTTTAAAATTGAATATTAATAATGTTAGTAATTCCATATTTGTATTTAAATTAATGTAAATGTATATATTAATTTTAGTTTAATATTATTATCAAATATAAATATGTTGTCATTGAACCAAACCACAACATATTTTGTAAACGACATTGATAAATATTGTTAGTTTCATGTCATAGGGACATGGACTTCAATCTTGATTTTTAATGATTGGCTCATTTAAGTAGTTGTATATGTCTGAATGGTTCATTGTAAACAAAAGAATAGTAGTGACTTTAAAAAAAGGAGGTAAATTGAACAACACGAAAAACGATTTAAGAACTTTCTTAGATATTACTGTATTGGATCTCATGAATGTATTCATTTCATTAATACATGAAAATAATTATTATACTAAATGCAAATAGAGGACAATAAAAACAATTAAAAAACATTCTATAAATATGCCACAACACTATTAGTTGCATGTCATAGTGATATGGAATTCCATCTTGATTTTTAATGATTGGCTCATATAACTGGTTTTTTTATCTCTGAATAGCTCATTGTAAGAAAAATAACAAAAGCCACCTAAAAAAAATAAGAAAATTAAACAACATGAAAAACGATGTAAAAAAGTTCCAAAATACTACTATGAATTTGATAAATGTATTCATCTCATTAATATATCAAAATCATTATTATATTAAAAGTAAATAAAGAGGACAATAAAAGAAATTCAAAAAACATTCTATAAAGAGTTAAAAGTATCAATAGTTGCATGTCATAACGATATGGACTTTAATCGCTCCTCTTGTTTCTTTCTAATTGTAACATATGCACTATCTTTCATCTTGGCATAACGCTGATAAGAGAAAGGTGGTGCAATGCGTAAACCATCTATTTTTTCACTCTTGATATGGCTGTGAAGATTAGACGTTGCTGCTCTTTATTCCCGATATCAATTGATGCTCATTCTAAAGTCAAATCATGTGACTTGTAGATTGTAAGAGCCCATGCCATCTTTAAAGGAATTTGTTTTCGATTTTCTCTTCTCACTGGTGTGATAGGTACAATGTTTGGATTGCTTGCATCAAACGAAACACCAACATACTTATCAAAAACAACAGTTGTGAACATTGGAAGCTTGGGTGGCTTAGAGGTAGGCATATAAAATATTTTCTTCACATACCGAAGTGCACCATTCACCAAACCAGCTTCAACCCACAAATCACATGTCAACATAACACGTTGGCCACAACACAAAAAAATTTCATGGTTCAATTGATCATCATCTGCACCACTGATTTCTGAATGCCTTGAATTCACAACAATGCATCGTGCAATTGGAGAATTTAATGATTTCAACATATGCCTATTATGGAAGGAGACCAAATTATTTGTTCAAAACATGTGAACTGCTGCATTAAATAAATCCCTTTCTCTAGGATGCAACCTCATATCAGCCCGTGACATAAGAAACTCCCAATCATCAAGAACAGGTTCTGTGTTTCTTATGTTATTGAGGACTCTATGAAAACAAGATTGTTTCTCATTATTCCCTTGTTGGCGAAATATTGTGTCAAGAGTGACAACAATGTTGATTTTTTTCCACAAGACTTTCCCTGCTGTATTACCTCCATACAAAGGCTTATCTCTCACAAGAGGTAGCTGGCCAAGGTCACCCACAAGGATGATGGATCTGCCACCAAAAGGACAATTCCTTTTCTCTGGAAATGCTTCTCGTAATCGAGCATCTATTTGCATGAATAACCTTGATCCTAAAAATCTCATTTCCTAAATCAATATATATCGAATATGCCTCATTTCTTCGATTACTAAGGGTTCCAGTGATTGACCCTTTAGTGGTTTCATATCTTTAATCAAAAATTTTAGAGCAGATTGTATTGTTTTTGCATGTATATTAAAAGTAGCTATTTCTGTTGGGGTAAGAAGAAGCAAAGGAATTTTTCCATTACTTGACAGATTATAAATAGATTCAAAAATAGCATGGATAAGGAAAGACTTGCCAGTGCCTGCAGTTCCCTGAACAATCATAAGAAGGGCTTCACGAATCTCATATTCAACAAAATGCCTTAAAACAATTTTAAAAGCAAGTCGTTGTTTTTCTGCCAATGAATCTGGAGAAGAAAATGTTCTATTTTAAAGGTCAACAATATCACCCCTTGATATTCCATTCCTTATAAAATTAATAGCTTCTTCAGCCACATGATCAGAAATAGTTGTACTTTTCTAGTCAAAGGATATATCAAAATCCCTTCGACCAAGGGTGTGAAGATCAGAAACATTGACATTACTTGGTGGAACCAAGCGAGAGAAAAGTTTCCATTCTTGAAAATCATCTTCAAGATTCATTTCATGGTTAGAAAAATCACCATCTTCTCCATCTTCAATATTTTCAAAAATTGATGGATTTTGATCAACATGCCATGCTCGATATCGGAAATTCCTCCAATTTTCAACAATAATTTCAGTTGAAAGCCCAATCTCTGCAGAAATGTCATGAAATGGCTTGTAGAAGAGCAATTTTGTCCAGCAAAAGCTTTCAACTTCGTCTGAACCATCACTATGAATATAATAAAACCGTGTCCAAACCCGAACAATTGCATGAACATCTCTAGGCTTCTAGGGATCTTTTTTACACTTGTTATCAAATGTCCAAGATCTTGCTATTTCTATCAAAGATAGATGTTCAAGGAAAAAATGTCTCTTCTGATAATGTTGAACAAAAGTATTTTCAGATGAAAATTGCATGCCATCCCTTGATATTTTCCTGAAAACCTTTCTTCCAACATTTAATGAAACAAATTTTCGACTACAAAGAACAAGAGGTAGCTTAAGCAACATATGGCATGTTTCTTGTGCTCCAATGTCATGTTGAACAATCGTTTCTGCAAGAAACCTTCTGTAAGCACATAAAGCATGATCCTCAGAGGCAATAGAATTTGAAATTCTATTTAACATATCATGATAACTTTCAGACCTTTTCTCTGCTTTTGATGCATACTTAGCAATATATTTTAGGACAACGTGCCGAGAAAGAACTAGTTGGCAATCAACATTTGCACGCCACATTGTTAGAAGGTCAATGTTATGTACATTGAGCCTATCATCATTTCTTGCCAGGTCATATTTTTTTCTTCCTTGATCATCTATGAACAATCTTGATTCCTCAGAAAGATCCCATGGAGCATTGTACCGACAAGCGAAAATAGTGCCCTTTTTGCGCAAACAAGAATCTAAACTACACTCTGTGTGCCTTTGGACATAGTTCAACAATTCTTCGTAATCATTATGAGGATTGCAAGAGAAAATCTGATCAGTATTCAATAGGCAATGGTCATCATTAAGACTTGTTGGAACCATTATATTGCGATGATGTATTTCACGTGGATTCCATGCAGTTACATATTGTCACAGAATCTTTTTGCATGTTTTAAATCACAATCATTTGACCAATCAAGTCTTTCCATGTCAGGAGCTCCTTGCAGCCATAGGAAACCATGGATATGTGCTGAACCTCTATGTTGCCACTCATATTTGAAGAAAATGAATAAAGATTTACTACAAAAAATATAAATAGAACAATAATAAGAAATTGACAATGAATAGAAAATAAATTCAACAAAACATACCTGTACCAGAAATATTTTTCTTTAAGATATTTTTGGATAACTTCTTTTCGAAATATATTGAATCTATGGTGCATAAATGTGGCAACAATATGAGGGTACTGGATAACATTCTCAGTTTTCATATGATGCTCATTTAAGGAACAAGAATGTGAGGGTACAGGCATGAGGCTATGTAGCTCTGGCCACTTTGTGTCAACTGCACTCAAAGTTAAAAACAAAGATGGACATCCCAACTGAGTAATCATGTCAGTCAATTCAGCCCAACATTTAGTCTAGTATTCCCTTGTACCTCTTAGAGAAGACCCAAACCGCATAAGATGCTCAGCCAACTTATTATCTGGTAAATCGGAAAGTTGGTGATGCAAGTTTTCAATTGTTGTCAATGAGTTATCATGTAAATTTTTCTTCACAAAAACTGAAGTAGTTGCTTGGCTACGATGCCGCATTATCATGTTCAATAGGTAATATCAGAAGTGAGGATGGCTTCCAAACCTCTGATCATAGTATCTAAGAAGATGCAATGCATACTCATGAAGTTCAACACTACAAATCCGTGGTTGCAACCAATCAGCATCACCAATGGGGAACAATGTGGGGAATTCCATATCTAATAACTCTTCAGTATTATATTCATTCATTGGAGATGTTCCAATACTGGGCCAATCCATTTCTTGAATGTGTGAAGAATCAAAATTATCAAGAAATGCTCTAATTTCTTCCACTTCTCTCCGTTCATTGGGTAGGCAAGCAACAAAAGAAGAAGGATGAGAGGGAAAATTCTCAAGAGGAAACCCTTCATTATTAGCTACATTGATCTTAGATTCTACAATATCACAATCAACAAATTTAAGCCTAGAGGAGACATATGTTGATCTTTCGGGCAGAGCATTCATCGAATCATAGTCAATTACAACATCTCGATAATATTGATCACGTTCAATTTTGAGAAGCGATGCAACCATAACTCGAGATCTTTTTACATAACATTCATAATATTTAGACTGAGTAGCATGTCTCATCACAATTAGAAAGTCAAGATCTTCAACATGTCGGGGAATATTTTGTGCAATTGTAGAAATATCTTAGGGAAATCTAATTGTGTGTCCGCTATACTTATATTTCCCACCTCGAGCATGTGTCACTTGCAAAATAGGATTTACACGTGTTATTAACATTTATTCAACTTGAGTAGGAACTCTTAAAATATGAGGTTGCTCGCCAGGATCCATGTTATTATATCCAGAAAAACGATGTGAACCTCTTTCATTCTTACATCGTCTGCAAACATGCCCTTCAAAATCTCTCAAAACCTCGATTCCGGGATATGATTCTTGGCAGATGTGGCACATTTGGACAACTGACAAGCTATATATCTTTTCTCGAAATATTTTATGCACTGCAATCATGTTTTCATCAAAATGAATATGATTTGTATTGGTTGGACCATGTGGAGAACAATGTGGAAGAGTATAATTTCTTCTAAAATGTACTTGATTTTCAGCACCATGAGATTCCCTTCCCAAATTTGAAACATGTGGAACAGATCTATGACATGGTCTTTCCAAATTTATGGTTTGCATTTCTGGAACCTGAGAGGATGATATGGTTTCTTTAGCATAATTTTTTTAAAATTGGATGTCTAAATAATTAGAATTGAAAAAATGAAAAAAAAAATCAAATTCATGCAATATTTACATTTGTTTGGCGATATGGATGAAGGGTATGAGATGGTTGCTCTTCACTTCTAACATATTGGATAAAATATTTGGGGATTTATTTTTTATGCCTATATTCAAATGAGTTTTTTCCTGTTTAAACAAAATAAAATTCATTATAAAACTAAATGTCCAACAAATAAAGATTTAAAATTGCACAACTAACAATAAATGAAAAAAGGGAGGAAAGTATCAAATGCGTTCAACATTTACATTTTGTTGGCGATGTGGATGAACGCTATGAGATGGTTTCTCTTCACATATAACATCAGTAGACAGAACATCTACGAAGTTAATTTGTATGTCTCTATTGAAATGAGTTGTGTCCTGTTTGAATAAAATAAATTATGCAATAAAATTCATGTCCAATGTACTAAAAATTCAAAAAATGAAAAATCAAATCAAATACATTGAACATTTACATTAGTTTCCGATTTTATTTTCGAGGAGAATGCAGTGGAAGGTTATGACGTGCTTCATATTCAATTCTCAGATTAGTAGATGGAAGACTTGGGAGATAATTTCTAGACCTCTATTAAAATGAGGTGTATCCTATTCCAAGAGAATAAAATACCTTATAAGTTTAGTAAAAAAAAAATGTAAACAGAGGAATGTAATAAAACAACCACAATTGCAGCAACTGTAAAAATATCATTGGGTTACCTCCATTGTTCCACGTGAAATGCTATCAGGGATGACTGATTATGTTCGTGGGACAACATTATTTTGAGAAGGGATATTGGAAGATATGATTTTGCGACCAGCTGGATTCAAGTTATCAAACAAATAGCCAATCAAACTATCATCCAAGTCATCACATACAATGTCATCATTGCCTCCACCATGGATATTTTGCAACCTTTGGCCTTTCTCACAAGATGCAATTGCGGATACAGAAGGGTTAGGGTGAAAATTTGCATCCACATTATCAATATGATGTTCTTCCCTATTACGAGATGTTTCCCCAATATTATGAAAATTTTCAGGAGAGCATCAAAAAATAAAATTATGCTGACGAGGAGCATATCTGGCAATGAACTATCAAAGGGAATTGTTTTTTGCATGATATCATCCATAGTACAATAATTATGAGGAATCATAAAATCATTTTGAAGAGTTGTTTCACTTTTTTTTCTATGATATGTAGCTCTCCTATGCTCATTTATTGTGTATTTATTTTGTTGATACCGTAAACAATGACTTTCATTAGACTTGTCACGCGATGCTGGTGACTAATTCTTTTTTCTTGCACGCTTGCTTGTGCCTTCAGATGACATGTCTACAATGAATAATAACAGATTTATTATGGAACCATAAACATGGAACATATAACATATCCAATATACATAAACAAAAAGCATTAAAATTGTATACGCTATTTTTCCAACCATATAAAGTTATGAAAATATAAAATGATTTTTCCAAACGGCTAAAAATAAAAATGGATTTTTTCAAATTGCCAAAAAAAAAAGGATAAAATTTCATGTCCCATATTATAATTGTAATGGGAAATCCATATAACTGGAACAAAATACTATAAGAATTATATGAATTGGAAATATATCTAAATATTTGGAACTATATACCATCAAAATATAAATGTAAATAATAAAATTAACCTAAAGAGATAACATTTTTTGATAATCAATGAGAAAAAACTAATGCAAACACCATGTATAAAATAAGTCACAGTAATTATAATTATAAAAACAAAGAAAAATGATAACATCGAAACACATTCAAATGCAATTAAGAGAAATAAAGGGGACAAAAAAATAAATATTTTTGAGCAAATTGCAAAGGAATTCAATGTCCAACATCCAATACATACACATATAGAAGAAACCCCCTCAGAATGGAGCCATATAAATATCTATAGAATTGTAATTTTAAAGTCTTAGCATACATACCCAAAAGTATGTAAAGTAAAAAAAAATGGAAATATTTTCCACAACAACAGAGAGAATATAAAATGACTAATATCATAAGACTCCATGTCCATATCTAATGGTGGAATCTCATCAATAGAATCCATACAGGGAGCAATTGCAAAAACATTCCTTGACTCGATCAAATCATTGCACTCCTGCAACGTTGGAGACCAAAATCCATGCATTTGTTGATTAGTTGAATTATCAATATCTGTTGGGAAGCAGAGGCTAGTGATCATGTCATATAATAGGAAAGGAACTTCACTTCATTTTCACATAAGAGCCATACCTTGGACTATTCGAAATGGAAGATAACCAAGACATTTGATATTTATATCTGTAGATATTCCTTGCAACAACTTCCATTTGAAGACCCAATCATCCTCAAATTAGTGAACTCTTCGTTCAACGCACGGGTGGCAAAATTGGAAATTATCTATTTCTTCAACTGACCATACAGAAACCTGGTCAAAAGCAGTGTGGTATAAAGCCCTTTTTGTGGGGAGGAAAATTCGGGTTCTCGAACTATAATTTATCTTTAGGGAACAAGAAACACTTAAGTGAAGAAAGAGGTAAGGTAAAGAAAGGTTTGATGTCTGCTATCAATGCTACTGTGCCATGCCCATGCTATTCTCCCTAGATACTATAAGGGAGAAATACTTAGTTCCTTGTCATATTTCCTAGTTATTATCATATGCCCCATAAGATAATACATTGGAACTTGGACTGGTGGAGTTAGGGGGAAATGGGTGCACTTCACACTGGGACTACATCATCTGTCCTCCCTTGCCACTCCAATACGATAAGTCTCTATCCTTCTATCCTTAATACACTTGGCCCGACCGGGAAGAAAGAGCTTGAGATTCGCCTTCCCAGCCTTAATAGAGGTAAGGTAAGTAGCTGCAGCAAGCCTTTAGGGGGGTCTTGGGAGTAACCACTCTTATCATCCTTACCTCCCCCATAGGCTTGATAGAAAACCTTTTCCCCCATCTTGAACATTTACATGCTTTGTTACCCGCCCGGTCCTTTCCTTTTCAGGATCTTAGCTTAACCTTACATGAGCAGGACCTTCCGTAAAGTTATTGATAAGACATATCAACTGATTCTTGCATATTGCTAATGACATACATCGTATGTCAGTGATTGGAACAAATGAGAAACCCCATTCATTTTTTATTACATCAAACCAGTAGATTGTATACCCATATCAAGGATAATCTTCATACTCTGTGTCGAGATAGAGCCAAAACAATTTACTTTTATAAAACACTCCATTCTGAGGGGGTGAAGTTCCACCAAATGGAAGATCAGCCCTTCGCCAAAACCTATCAAGACTACAGTAAACATAAAATTTAGACTACATTATATCATAGATATGTTTTAGAACAACCCAGTCATATTTGTTGCTACTTACATTTCCAATAACGAAAAGAATCCCCAATCTCCAATTCGTATTCGCCCAATGTTTTTTAAGGGCTTTGTAAATGGATTCATTACAAAATAGTTTCATGAATGGGAGAATTTTGTTGGTAAGGATAAAACTACCATTGGTCTAATAGTAGACTCTACTTTGTATCTTGAATCTATGAATCACAAATGAAAACGAGATATGCGCCCATTTTGATTAAGGTATTCAACAACAAAATAATTATCTTCATTATTGAGGAAAGGAGCCATAAATCCAAATTCATTTATAAAGATATGCTTGCAATGAAATAAGAGAGAAGGAATTTGCAAAACATTCTTCCATTGCTTACAAACAGTGCTAAACTTTATCACAACTGATAAAGGGATCAAGAGGAAGAAAATTTCAAGATTTTCAAATGGAATACAACTCCAAATAGCTGGATCCATGATAAAACAAGGAAATCACCTAACATAAAAGAAAACACACATGATGTCAACAAAACTATTTTCAATTAATGGTGAATAGAATTAAAATTAACATACATAAGCAATTTTCCATCTACAAATATAGTAAAATGCACATATACATAATATATAAAATCATATGAGCCACAAGAAAATTATTACAATAGTTAAAAACAACTCACAATTTTATTATTAATCTTAATAAATATTTTTTTATGTCTCTATTAATGTCTATGTTTAATATTGATGTAAATGTTTATGCTCGGTATAAATATTAAATTAAAGCTTTTTTTTAATATTAAAAAGCTTTATCTTATAAACCTTGGGTTATAAAATAGCATAATGTTACATGGACCAAATGATATGAAAATACCAATTTTTTTAATTCTAATGTCATTGAACCTAAAAAAACATTAAGTTAAATTCCAATGTCATAGAACCTATGTAAACCTAAAGTTATCAATCCTATTTTTTAATGAAATATCTATATTGATGTTTAACCTCAATGTTCACATTAATGTATAAATGTGAAATTTATTTTTATATAAATTTATATGTTTAACATTAACATGTGTATTTATTATTAATATTTTTATGCTGTAAAGGTGTTCTTATTTGAAAACAACTTCCCTAGGTGCCAATGTGTCCATGTGTGAGCCATTGGATCAAATGTTAGATGATTGAAATGTTTTAGGCCATTAGATCCACAAGTAAATTGTTTTATATTTATTTTTTTATAATGTTAGTTTTTTTTTTCTCTTTTATAATAAGTTAGATTGATTTTAGGTGTATAATAGAAATGTTCTAATGTCATGTTTAACATGTTGAGTATGTTAAATTACACAAAAATAAAAATAAAAGTAAATTAAATAAAAAACAAAAATAATAATTTGCCTACCCCAATCACAGCTTAAAACTTAGAAATTAGAAAATTTTTAGTATTAAAAAGTAATCCATCAGAGAATCCATCATTAAGAATGGATCTATCAGGGCTTTAAGGACCTTCCTTTTACAATGCATTGGAAAACAAATTGAATTCTCTCTCTATATATATGCTCAAAGACTGTGTCAAAGAGTGCTTGCCCATGTATTTAAAAGGCATAGCGAGACTGATAAGGCCTTCATTTTGAACGTGTAAATCCTTCTTCATTGTTTTTATCAAATTATTTAAATTTATTTAATTTTAAATACTATATATCATTTACAATAAGTAATTTATAAACTAAGTAATAATATATAGAATATAGAATAGTTTTAATGAAATTTTTTAAATTTTTAATGTTTGGATCAATATTTTAAAATTAAAATTGATTTGACCATCATCAAAACCCCTAAGAACATTTAAATATGATTTTTAAATCCGAAGGTTTGACAAGTGTAATCTACTTGTTTAAAAATGCTAACCATATTTAACCAAACATTTATAGAAAAAACCATTTTTTTTAAAAATATATTACTTATTTAAACTAAACAATTTGATAATATTTAACTACAACCAATATGTAAATAAAATATATACCCAAGACTATATATTCATTGCAGGGAAGGAATATAGGCACATTGAAGCAAAGAAAAATAATTTGAAAATATCATTCTGGATCATATTACTAATTAGCTTCTGGGTATCGATATGCAAACCCTTACCACGGTCATTTGCACGAAGGGCTATCGAGACATATTTGCCTACCCCAATCGGAGCTTAAAACTTAGAAATTAGAAAAATTTTAGTATTAAAAAGTAATCCATCAGAGAATCCATCATTAATAATGGATCTATCTGGGCTTTAAGGACCTTCCTTTCACAGTGCATTGGAAAACATATTGAATTCTCTCTCTCTCTATATGCTCAAAGACTGTCTCAAAGAGCGTTTGCCATGTATTTAAAAAGCATAGCGAGACTGATAAGGCCTTCATTTTGAACGTGTAAACCCTTCTTAATTGTTTTTATCAAATTATTTAAATTTATTTAATTTTAAATACAATACCATTTACATTAAGTAATTTATAAACTAAGTAATAATATATATAATAGTTTTAATGGAAATTTTTAAATTTTTAATGTTTGGATCAAGGTTTTAAAATCAAAATTGATTTGACCATCATCAAAACCACTAAAAACATTTAAATCCAAAGGTTTTGTTGAAAATTCAGCAAGATGATGGAGCTTAGTGAAATGAAGTCGCCTTCACTAAGTGGACCCGCAGGCAAATTCTGGCGCAAAATCTATTTTTAGACTATGTCTATTTTTAGACATATGGAGCATGGTTCGGGGACTCCAGTTTGAGATTCTTGAAGCATTGGTCATGTTGGTAAAAATAGATGGGACTCTATTTTTGTGACCTATAGGTCGAAGAGGTCGAACTATTTTTAGACTGTCTCTCCTAAAAATAGGGAAGTCAAATATTATTTACCCTTAATAATATTTGGACTCTAAATAGCAGTTTACTCTCTTGGAGCACTTCAGTTCGAGCTACAGAAGTGGCTCATGCATCTGACAGAGGAATCACGTGATTCCCAAGGGTTTGATGGCACATGCATGGTTGACTTCAGTTAGGACTTCAGTGGCAGAAGTTTGGTGGAGTTAATGAGACATATAGTGGAGTTGTGTTCTGTTTATTTTAGTTGAACTAGTTGAGATTAGTTTAACTAGCTAATCAATTAGTTATGAGTGGAGTGAATTAAATATTATTTAATTAATTAATTAGTAACTCATTATTCAACTCAAGAACACATCAGTTCACTACAGTGCATGATCAGTTCAGTGGAGACCAGTGAAAGAGGTAGATGAAAGGGTAGAGTTAGCTATCAGTGGCGACATCAGTTGTGCATGATATTTGCACCACACTTGGAGGAATTTCCCATGATGATTGCGCTGTCAAGCCAAGGAGATTCGAACCTTGGATCTCTATATAGACAGGCCTGGATTGCGCAATAGAGGAAAGGCAATTGGCGGTGAGTTTTGAACCAGTAACCTGTTCAAAACTGAGCTAGATTGTGGGTAACTGTATGAGAAAGTACTGAGTACTTGTGAGGAGTATTGTACTAAGTTTGTTACTTGATTTCTCCATTATAATATACACAATAGCTGCGGGGTTTTCAGCTATAAGCTTTCCCCATACATATTGTGTTCATGTGTATGATGATTTGATGTGTTATCGCTTGATTTTATTTCCGCATGTTTGATGATCTGAGTGGAAGAGATTATGTGTTGCATATAAATTCGAATTGTATGTGATCAGGATAGTCTCGGTGGATAATTAATCATTATTCAGCAAATTTCTACATAGTATCGGAGCTATTGAAGTTCAGATTGATCATCACAGTGATTACAAACTTATTTCGGTAGACAGAGTCTGCATGCGGGCCAGGTAGCCTCCGGATTCATCTTTCTTCGGAAAGTGAAAGGTCTGGTAAATGCCCCTTGTAGTCAATCTCTATGCTAGAAATAATTTTTTCTCACAAATCTAGAGCGGCCGAGCTTTGAGGTGGAATTCGAAATTTTGCAGCAGTTTTGTTTTCTTGGTGCCAGTGTTGAAAATGTCTTTCAACGGTTTGTGACTCGAATATGCTCTTGAAGGAAGTTCGAATTATGTTGCATGGAAGGATCGCATGGAAGCAGTATTAGAAGATAATGGTCTGAAGGAGTTCGTAGATACGGATGTCCAAAAGCCCACTGATCCTGCTGAAGTCGATGCATGGCAAAAGAAGATGGCGAAATGTCGAAGGATCCTATTGGAGGGCGTCAAGGATCATATTGTATCCAGCCTGCATGGAAAGGCTTCTCCATATTTAATGTGGAAAGCTTTGATGGATCTATTCCAGAGTAAGAGTGACCAAAGGAAGCTGGCGCTCAAAGATAAGCTCAGGAACATGAAGATGGAGAAAGGCGACAGTATCGCCAAATACCTCACGAAGTTCACTCAGTGCAGAGATGAGCTGGGAAGTGTGGGGGTGAATGTCGATGAAGAGGACATGGTCGACTTGGCTCTCCTTGGTCTTCTGAAGGCTTGGCACTCATATCAAGATAGTGTCAATGGTCGGGAGAAGCTGCCGGAATGGGAGCGCCTTTGGGCGGATATCATGCAAGAGGAGATAAGGAGGACTACTCGAGATGGATCTTCATCAAAGGGAGCTGATGAAGAAAACTGCGCTTTGGTGGCCAAAGCAAAGAAAGGGAAGGGTAAGAAAACCTCTCATTCTGGTGCAAAGGGCAAGAAGCAGGATATGGCGAAAGTGAAGTGTTTTCGCTGCCATGATCACGGACATTATGCTACCAATTGTCCAAAGAAGAAGAAGAACAAGCAAGCGGGAAGATCTGCAGATGGAGAAGCTTTGGCTTCACAGTTCGAGCTTGATTTTTCACTGATCGCATGCTTGGTTTCAAGTGTGTTAGGATCGGTGTGGTTCTTGGACAGCGGTGCGTCATTTCATATGACGGGAGATCGGGAGTTGTTCTCAGATCTGGAGGACAAAGATTTGGGTGTGCACATCGAGATGGGCGATGATGGTAGATACAGTGCGACTGGTATCGGTACCATATCCTTTCAGAGGGAGTCTAGTAAACCCTTTGTCTTGAAGGATGTCATGCATGTGCCTGGTTTGAAGAAGAACTTGATCTCTGTGGCGATGTTGGAAGATAAGGGGTATGATGTGGTATTCAGCGAAGGAAAGGCCTTCCTGTGCAGTAAGACTACTGGAGAGACCCGGAAGATAGGGGTTCGAACCAAGAACCTTTATCAGTTGCAGGTAGATGGCTGCGCAGCTATGGCATGCAAGGCGGGAGAAGTGGTGAGCCGGGATGATGAGGGCGAACTGTGGCACAGGAGATTGGGCCACCTTCACCATGGAGCTTTGAAGATTCTGCAGCAGATTTCTACTGGGCTTCCTGAGGGCACTCTTGCGCAGTCAGATCAGTGCAAGGGGTGTACTTTAGGGAAGTATGTGAAAGCCACCTTTCACGAGAAGGATAGTCGCGCCACGACGATCCTTGAGAGAGTTCACACAGACGTGTGTGGTCCTTTCTCAGTTGCTTCGACAGCAAAGCACAGGTATTATGTGATCTTTGTTGATGATTTCTCTCTAAAGTGCTGGATCTTCTTCATGCAGAAGAAGAGCGATACATTCGCGAAGTTCTGTGAGTTTAAAGCACTGGTCGAGAAGGAGTCGGGGAAGAAGGTGATTTCTCTAAGGAGTGATAATGGTGGTGAATTCATCTCGGATGAATTCAAGGAGTTCTGCAGCACAGAAGGGATTCGGAGAGAGCTCATCGCACCCCATAACCCACAGCAGAACGGGGTGGCTGAGCGGAAGAACAGAACGATCGTGGGTGCCGCACGGGCGATGTTGCATGATCAGGGCCTACCCCTTCACTTGTGGGCTGAGGCATGCAATACAGCAGTGTATGTGCAGAACCGTTGTCCTCACAAGGTTCTTGGCATGAGTACACCGGAGGAGGCTTATTCTGGCAAGAGGCTTGATATTTCCCATTTGCGGATTTTTGGTTCTCCTGTCTACATGCATGTGACGAAGGATGCGAGAAGGAAGCAGGATCCAACTGCTGAGGTTGGAACATTTGTGGGGTACACTGATACACCTCACAACTATCGGGTGTATTTGTCAGACAGTCGCAAGACTTTTATGCGACGGGATATAAAATTTCAGGAGGAGAAAGCCATGCAGTGTTCGCTTGAGATGGAGCTACACTTGCATGCAGATGAGGAGCTGTTAGTTCCTAAGGAGGAGCTTCCGGATGTGGATCAGCCACAAGAGGAGGTTCAGGAGGTGGAAGAAACCACCCAGGCAGCGCCAACCATCAGAGGGCGCATGCGCACTACAGAAGCTGAGCGACTGGCTCGGGATGCAGAGAAGGTTGTAGGACCACCTACGGCACAGCGCAGACAGAGACAGTCACCGGATCGGTACACTGGATACATGGCTCTTATGAGTCAATGTGTTGTGACAGAGCCATCCTCTTTTGAGGAAGCTGTGGAGGAACCCGCATGGGTTGATGCCATGATCGAAGAATATGATTCGATCATCAGGAACGGTGCATGGGAGATTGTCCCAAGACCGGTTGGGAAATCAGTTGTAGGTTCGCGATGGATCTACAAGGTGAAGCAGGCGGCTGACGGGAGTGTGGAGAAGTACAGGGCGAGATTTGTCGCCCGTGGCTTCTCACAGATCGAGGGGATTGACTATGAGGAGACTTTTGCACCTGTCGCAAGGTACTCTTCCATACGGACGATCCTTGCTCTCTCAGCGCAGATGGGGTGGCACATTCATCAGATGGATGTGAAGACTGCGTTCCTCAATGGAGTTATTGAGGAAGAGGTGTACATAGAGCAGCCTGAAGGTTTTGAGATCTTCAGCAGTGAGTCGCATGTGTGCCGACTCAAGAGAGCATTGTATGGGCTGAAGCAAGCACCTCGTGCTTGGTACACTCGGATAGACAGCTACTTCACCGGGCTTGGATTCTCCAAGAGTGAGGCGGATCCTAACTTGTACCAGATTGTGGTGGAGGGGAAGCTGTTGATCATCGTACTGTATGTAGATGATCTGATTTTGACTGGCGATGAGCAGTTGATACTTTCATGCAAAGAGGATCTTGCACGAGAGTTTGAGATGAAGGACTTGGGCATCCTTCATTATTTCCTGGGATTGGAGATTTGGCAGCGCAGCGGAGGACTGTTTTTTTCTCAGGGAAAGTATGCCCGAGAGATTCGGGAGAGGTTCAACATGCAAGGCTGCAAGCCTGTTGACACTCCTCTTCCTGGTGGTTGGAGGAAGGAGGATGCTACTTCAGCGGAGGTAGTGGATGCCACTGTCTATCGACAGTTGGTGGGGTCGCTTATGTATCTGGTCAATACACGACCTGATATATGCTATGCTGTTAACCAGCTTTTGCAAGCTATGGTTAAGCCTACCAAGCTCTTTTGGAAGGCAGGCAAGCATGTATTGCGTTATATTAGTGGCACATCGGGATATGGTCTATGGTACAGACAGGAGGATGGAGCGAAGCTTTCTGGCTTCACTGATGCAGATTGGGCAGGGAGCCCAACGAACCGGAAGAGCACATCTGGAGGAGTTTTCAGCATTGGGTCGACAGCAGTTTCCTGGTACAGCAGGAAGCAGAGATCCGTGGCACTCAGTTCAGCAGAGGCCGAGTACATGGCAGCAAGCTTGGCTTCATGTGAGGCTATTTGGATGAGGAAGATCCTCGCAGGTTTGTTCAGGTTGCATTTGGAGCCTACAGTGATCTACTGTGATAACCAGAGCTGCATCAAGCTCTCGGCTAATCCAGTATTTCATGATAGGTCCAAACATATCGACATCAGGTACCATCATATCGGAGATTGTGTTCAGCGGAGAATCATGATGCTTTCATATGTTCCCACGGAGGATCAGGATGCCGACATCCTGACGAAGGCGCTCACCAGGAGCAAGTTCGAATTCCACAGAGGCAGGATAGGGGTTGCAGATAATCCATATCTTGCTGAGAGGGAGTGTTTAAAATGCAGCAAGATGATGGAGCTTAGTGAAATGAAGTCGCCTTCACTAAGTGGGCCCGCAGGCAAATTCTGGTGCAAAATCTATTTTTAGACTATGTCTATTTTTAGACATATGGAGCATGGTTCGGGGATTCCAGTTTGAGATTCTTGGACCATTGGTCATGTTGGTAAAAATAGATGAGACTCTATTTTTTAGGTCGAAGAGGTCGAAGTCTATTTTTAGACTGCCTCTCCTTAAAATAGGGAAGTCAAATATTATTTACCCTTAATAATATTTAGACTCTAAACAACAGTTTACTCTCTTGGAGCACTTCAGTTCGAGCCTTGGAAGTGGCTCATGCATCTGACAGAGGAATTACGCTATTCCTAGGGTTTGATGGCATCATGCATGGTTGACTTCAGTTAGGACTTCAGTGGCAGAAGTTTGGTGGAGTTAATGAGACGGCTAGTGGAGTTGTGTTCTGTTTATTTTAGTTGAACTGGTTGAGATTAGTTTAACTAGCTAATCAATTAGTTATGAGTGGAGTGAATTAAATATTATTTAATTCATTAATTAGTAACTCATTATTCAACTCAAGAACACATCAGTTCACTACAGTGCATGATCAGTTCGGTGGAGACCAGTGAAAGAGGTAGATGAAAGGGTGGAGTTAGCTATCAGTGGTGACATCAGTTGTGCATGAGATTTGCACCACACTTGGAGGAATTTCCCATGATGATTGCACTGTCAAGCCAACGAGATTCAAACCTTGGATCTCTATATAGACAGACCTGGATTGCGCAATAGAGGCAAGGAAATTGGCGGTGAGTTTTGAACCAGTAACCTGTTCAAAACTGAGCTAGATTGTGGGTAACTGTATGAGAAAGTACTAGGTACTTGTGAGGAGTATTGTACTGAGTTTGTTACTTGATTTCTCCATTATAATATACACAATAGCTGCGGGGTTTTCAGCTATAAGCTTTCCCCATACATATTGTGTTAATGTGTACGATGATTTGATGTGTTATCGCTTGATTTTATTTCTGCATGTTTGATGATCTGAGTGGAAGAGATTATGTGCTGCATATAAATTCGAATTTTATGTGATCAGGATAGTCTCGGTGGATAATTAATCATTATTCAGCAAATTTCTACAGGTTTGAAAAATATAATCTAATTTTTTAAAAATTTTAACCATATTTAACCAAACATTTATAGAAAAAACCATTTTTTTTTAAATATATTACTTATTTAAACTAAACAATTTGACAATATTTAACTACAAACAATATGTAAATAAAATATATAACCGACTATATATTCATTGCAGGGAAGGAATATAGGCACACTGAAGCAAAGAAAAATAATTCAAAAATATCATTATGGATCATACTACTAATTAGCTTCCGGGTATCGATCTGCAAACCCTTACCGAGACATATTTGCCTACCCCAATCGGAGAAAGAGTCTAAAACATAAGGCTAAGAATACCTAAATAATCTCCCTCATCTAGACATTTCAGGTTCATAGACAGGTACACATACAGTGGAGAAGTGGCCAGACCCCCAAACACCACTCCCATCATTTGATATGCTAAGGCTGAGAATACCTAAATAATCTCCCTCATCTGGACATTTCAGGTTCATAGACGGGTACATGTACAATGGAGAAGTGGCCAGACCCCAAAACACCACTCCGAGACTTAAATATTATTTAAGTCTCCAAATATATGTAAGCTATTTAAATTAATTTTTTTGTGTGGATTTATTAAGAAGAAGGAAATCACTAAGTTGACTATAATTATTTGTATTTGTCCCTTTTTTTTCTTTCAAGAAATTTTTTTTATGTTGTATTTACTTCTTTAATTACACAAAAGTTCCACACTTTTGTGTAATTATCACACAATTATTAGTGATGATTGTATATCACTAACATAAGATTTTTCCTCTTACATATATTCTGTTAAAATTTGTAACTCTTTCCCAACAATAAATAAATGAATCCAATAAATTTTTTATTTGGAATAAGTGTGCATAGGAATTAGGAGGATACCAATTTTCTAACTGGTAACATATCACATTTTTAATCTACTCAATATGCTACGGTGCTAAGGCTCAAATCTACATCATAATAAAATTTGTTAATAACATTTGTTTTGTAACCAATATGAATGTAATCCTAATCCAAAATTTTCACTATAATTTACATCCACAATTAATATTTGCATCATTCTATTCTCTATTTGCATGGCTCATTCAGCATGAGTACCAAAACATAAAGGGCCTGAGTTTTACATACCTCCCGATTTCTATTGAGATCGGAACAATTTAATAGAGGCCGAATATATGGCACTGAACCTAGGATCAAATAGAAGCTTCACGTACCTGCTTAACAGATTCAATCTATTAGATACCATTCAATGTATGAAATTTAGGAAATTTCTCTACAGTATTGAAAAAAACCAATTAACGACAAAATTGGACTAACCTTGATATCAAATTGAAACTTGTGAAGAAACAATACACCTGCACAACATGTTTAGCAAATGAAACTTGCAACATCTCATTGACTGTTTTTAAATAAGTTTCGCTTATTTTTGTATTGAATTTGTTTTGTGGAATTTGAATGAGAGCCGTCTCAATTAAACAAAATTGTAATAAATAAATAATATGGAACATGATGGCACACACATGTCCAATGGTGGTGCTCCATGGCACTCCATTGCATGCCATTGAGTAAGTTACATTATGTAAGTACAATTATTATGTAACGTACAATTATTAAAATATAAAAATATTATTAAAACAATAAATAATGATTAAAATATTAAAACAATTATTGTTACATAGAAATTAAACATAGTAAATTCATATAATACCAAGAAAACATAACACTTTGGCATGTTATTCTACTCTTAAATAACAATAAAACATAACAAATTATATATCATTAATTGTGAATGAACCATTTCTCGTTTCAGAATGTGAAGAGGCACACGTTTTAGGTTTTGAACTGTTATGAATGAAAATGAATGAACATGTGGCTATATAAGACGTTTCATTGTAGCTATATGACACATTTCATAGTTTTATGGTGGTTCAAATAGTGGCAGCCTTTTTTGGATGTTTCATGAAGCCACAACTTCAATGATGTGAATTTAATTAGCATTAATCTTCATACGTGGTCAATAATTAATGGCACAGTAAAATTTTAATTATAATTTGGTAAAAAAATTATTTAAGTGGGGTTTAATCACTTGATTTAGATATGCAAGGGAGTTATGTTCATCAATATTATCCATTGATGTAGTGGTAACGACGAAAATATTCCAGCGTCTTGTATTTTCAACCATCAAATTGGAATTTGTGATTAACAAAATGATTAAAGTTGCAATTTCCAACAGGGACGCTTATCGGCATAAAAATAGCAGTTGTCTACAGAATTTAGTTTAATGCATAACCCTGAAGGGTTAAGATAAATAGCTTGGTTCCAATAAATAAAATAGTAGTTGTATGTGGAATCTTGTCTAATGCATAATCCCGTAATAAAAGAAGGAAGTCTAATGCATAGAAAGTGTAAATAGGATGAATCATTATAGGAAGGCTAATGGGGTGCTTTGTGTTTCTCTCACCCATTGATACATCTCTCCCAAGGCCCAGTTTCCTTTGATCATTTGAGAAGGCTTCATACAACCTTATCCCACAAGGAACCTTTAGGAAAAAGAGAGCAAGCTTTGGCCTTTCTTGGGTGTTTTCCTCCTCCAGTATCCCACTATTGGAAATATTGTAATTGATGGCAAAGGCGGCAGCACTCAGGAAAAAGAGGCAGCGCTGAAGCAAAGGAAGGCAAAAGAGGCATAGTGAAATCAATAGAGGCAGCAAGAAGACAGTCAAAATGTAACAGTCATAGAAGCACAGTGAGACAGAGGCAGAGTGATAGAAGCAGAGACAGAGGCAGAGAGCAGTTACAAAATTCCGGGAATCGCACACTCCAGCGAGCATTATACATATAATATAACACGAATCTTATTCCGGGAATCGCAGACTCCAGCCAGGCGTTACACATATAATATAGAACCATATTCCGGGAATCGCACTCTCCAACCGGCGGAGCAAATATAATATATAAACCATATTCCGGGAATCGCTTAACCCTTTGGCAAAGTATACATATATGTCCGTTATATTATGGAGCACACAAAACGAAGTTTTAGATGGTGGGACCTCTCCCCAATCGCAATCGGAACTTTCCGATTGATCGCAAGTCTTTTGTTATATGCTCCGATCGAAGGCCGGACCCGATCGAGTTATATGCCACAGTTTATGAGCCAATCGCATCCGAGTTCCCAATCGCAATCGAAACTTTCCGATTGATCGCAAGTCTTTTGTTATATGCTCCGATCAAAGGCCGGACCCGATCGAGTTATATGCCACAGTTTATGAGCTAATCGCATCCGAGTTCCCAATCGCAATCGGAACTTTCCGATTGATCGCAAGTCTTTTGTTATATGCTCCGATCAAAGGCCGGACCCGATGGCGATTATACGATGGAATTAATTGGTTCAATCGCGTCCGGAATCTCAATCGCAATCGGAACTCTCCGATTGATCGCACGACTTTGTAATATGTTGCGATTGAAGTGGCGGACCCGATCCTGTTATATGCGGGAGTTAATTTGTGCAAATCGCATCCGTGTTCTGATCACAATCGGAACTTTTCTATAATGCGTCCCGATTGCATGTGTTCAAAGTTCGGACCCGATTGCGATATGAGCCATGTTTTATGTGGTCATCGCGTCCGTTTGATCAATCGCAATCGCAAGTTTTCGTTTGACACCATCGATCCGCCGACGGAGATGTGGGGCCCGACCCTTTCATGTATTAGTGGTTGTGATTCGACTTATTGGATTGTAATATAATACCAAAGGCTTAAGGTGGAGGGCGATTGCTTATATATAAAAAGATTGTTGTTAGATATATAAAACACGGTTGCAGTTGTATTAAAATATTTCACATGGGTTGTGAACCCACGGGCCTCGGCCTAATGAGAGGGTGATTATAAATATACAATGACTGTGATATATGTCCGTTCCATTTGCGGAATGTTCCACATCAACAAGACACTTGCTGCAAGTCAACAGTCACGCATTTTTCTAAGAGGCACTGATATAAAAGCACTGTTACACGTATGCAGCAAATACACTACAGCAGAGGACAGAAAAGCATACAGAGCAGAAAAGAGTCAAAACATAGTCACAGAAAAGACAAATGCGCAGCAAACCAAGAGACAAAATAAGTGAGCTGGAATTCATATTGTAATTCGAATGTAAATGTTTTAATTGTTTTTATTGTTTGTGATGCATTGGCAAGTCTTCGAGAGAAAACAAACTCCCACTGTAATGTTAAAATTGACACCTACAGTTATAATTTCTGAGTAAGCTGATAAAAGGAGTAAGAAGGCAGAAGGCAAAGAGACATGACTTTCCATTTCGAATTCCAAGCAGAATACAAACAGTCATGTGAGGAAATCTATAAATAATATCATCTTGATATGCAGAGAGAGTTTTTGAGAGCAAGGGAGAGAGCATATATAGAGAGAATGCAGAATATAGAAGGCAAAGAAGATTAAGAGAAGCTACAGAACAGAGCTAATATCTGAGGTAAATTAGCAAACATTCAGTTTTAGAAAATGAGGAAGTTGGAGCTTCCCTATCAAGTTGCAGCCTGATAGCTGTCAGTTGTAGCTGACTAAGGTTGGAGCCTCTTGTAGGTTTGTGCCTGCAGAAAATTGAAGGGAGTTGGTGCTTCCTTCCAAGTTGTAGCTTGCAGAATTGAGGTAGGAGCCTCCTGTAGGTTGTTGCCTGCAGAAAACAGTGGTGAGAGGGAGTTGGAGCTTGCCTTTGCATCACAACAATAATAAGATGTGGTTTTCTCCCTTTATGGGTTTCCACTTATATCTGGTGTCTCTGTGCATGATATTTATGTATTGATATGATATGTATCATTTGCTTAATACTTGTTGCTCTCATATTAAGTCTACTGCTCTATTAAACTAATACTTTCTGATTACATTCTAAAATTACTCTCACATCAAATAGAGTTTGAAATGAAGGTGTAAATAAGTTTAATGAAAAGTTTAAAAAATCAGGAATGTATTAAATTGATTCACCCCCCCTCTCAGTTTAATTAGAGATTCAACAATTGGTATCAGAGCGGGTTCCTTTGTACAAGTCTAACAACTGAAAGGAGATCCTAGGTTCCCAAGATGGCTAGTAAAGAAGGATGCTCAACCAATAAAGCCCCTTTCTTCACTGGTGAAAATTATGCTTTCTGGAAAATCAGAATGAAGACATACATGTCTCTAGGAATAGAAGTCTGGGCTACTGTGGAATTAGGATATGCCCCGAAGGCAACTGACTCAGAAAAGGATGCAAAACAAGATTTTTTGGCTAATGCAAAAGCCATGAATGCCATCCTAAATGGATTATGTGAAGCAGAGTTTATTAAAGTAATGCACAAAGACACTGCCAAGAAAATATGGGATACTCTTGAAGACATACATGAGGGAGACCAGAAAGTAAAAACTGCCAAACTTCAAGTATATAGAGCCCTGTTTGAAAACTTAAAAATGAATGATGATGAAGATGTTGGCAGCTTCTTCTTAAAAGTTGCAGAAATTGTTAACAATATGAAAGCTCTTGGAGAAACCATACCAGAAAGTATAGTTGTGCAAAATATTCTAAGATCACTCCCATCCAGATTTAATCCCAAGGTATCTGCAATAGAAGAGACAGCGGATTGGGAGACTTTAACCATGAACCGGATACTTGGAAATCTAACAGCCTATGAAATGAGGCTCCCACAGAAGAAACCAAGTTCGAGGGAAGAAGCTTTTAAAACAGAAAAGAAGAAAGAAGAAGAGGAAGAAATATGCTCTTGCTCAGATGAAGAAGAAGCAAAATTTGTTAAGAAACTGGACAGAGGTTCAGGTAAATACAAAGGTAAACTTCCTTTCAAGTGCTTTAACTGTGGAAGAGTTGGACACTATGCTACTAAGTGTCCTCACAAGAAAGCAAGGAATCGGGCTCAAGAGTCAGAAAAGAATAAATCAAAGAACTGGCAGAAGGGAAGGAAGTTCAGCAGAAAATCTTTCTATGCTCAACAAGACAGCGGTACATCTAAAGATTCACATGAACCCTCAAGTGAAGAAGGAACCTCAGATTTTTTATTGATGGCCATAGAAGATCTTGAGGGACTCCTACTAGAAGATGAAGAAGAAGAAGGGGAAGTCGACCTTGAGGGGGAGCTAAGAAGTGCTCTGGAGGAGATTGAGAGACTCAAACTAAAATGCAGAAAACAAAAAGAGATTCTCCTCAAATGTGTGAAAGAAGAACAAAATTCAGAAGTCCTCATGCTGTTGAAGGTAAGGCTTGAAGAAGCCAAGAAGATAGAAGATATGTTACTTCAGCAAATCAAGGATAAAACCCAAGAACAAGAGAAGTTGGAGGAAGAAGTGGTAGGTCTCAGGAAGAAACTAGAAAATTCTCAAAGGACAGTGGTTATAAACTCTTCTCTACCAACAAGCTCTAGCAAGTTGAATGATATCTTGGTTGCTCAAAGATCCCCAATGATAAAAACAGGAATAGGCTATGAAGGAGAATCGAGTAAAGGCAAAGAAAAGGAAGACAAAAATATAATTTTTGTAAAAGCAATGAAAATTGATGAAGAAGCCCAGACCATTCCTATAAAAGAAGAAACATGTAATAAGAATGACAAAGATCAAAAGAAATCTCTAGTAACAAGGAATATAATGAATACTAAGATGGCAGAAAAAGAATCATATGCCCCTAAGTATATCAAATTTGGAAGTCATCAGAGGAAATTCTTCCCTCCTATGAAGAATGCCACCTGCTATGTCTGCCACAAGCTTGGACACACTGCTGCATATTGTTATGCAAAGAAGAGTAATTCAGACCTGTAAAAGATGCAAACAGTGAAGAGGCTATCTCAAACAAACAAATGGAGAAAACAATCTTACATCAGGTATGCAAATAATTTCTATGGTTATTGTTTTTATTGTAAGGAATTTGGCCATAAAATTATTGAATGTAGAAAGTATGGACAAAGATTGATGTTCAATACCTCAAGGAGGTTTATGAGTCAAAGCAATTTTGTTCATGCTCACAATTCTACAAAAACTATAATCAAATGTTGTATATGCAATCAAATTGGGCATATATCTTCCAAGTGTTCTCTAAAGGGATATAATTCATCACCTCACCAAAGATACCAAACAAAAGGGGGCCTCCAGTGGATAAAGAAAGTGAATAAATGTGACCTGGCTCTAACAGCTCAAGATCTGAAAAGCCAGTGGTACTTGGACAGTGGCTGCTCCAAACACATGACTGGAGACAGAAGCAAGTTTATAACTCTTGATGAAAAGAAATCTGGCAATGTTATTTTTGGTAATGATAAATCAGGAAAGATCAAGGGAAAAGGCTCGGTCAGCATAGACAATGGCAGAGGAAAAGCCCAAGAGGTACTATTTGTGGATGGACTGAAAGCAAATTTACTGAGTGTCAGTCAGATGTGTGACAAAGGCTGTGAAGTTATTTTTAGAGCACAAGATTGTGTAGTCAGGTCAAGCACAACAGGAAAGACTTTGCTCAAAGGTGTTCGAACAGAGAACAATGTATACATAGTGAAAGAGGAAGATGAAGCCTGCCATCTTAGCAAACTTGAGGAGTCATGGTTGTGGCATAAGAGATTGGGACATCTCAGCTTTGACCATATCATCAAATTGAGCAAGAAGAAAGCGGTCAAAGACATGCCAGAAATAAAAAGGCCTTCAAGTACTGTATGCAAATCTTGTCAATTGGGGAAACAGACTCGCACATCCTTTAAATCTAAAGAGGAGTTGTCAACAAGAAGACCACTCCAGCTTGTGCACATGGACCTGTGTGGACCTGCTAGAAATAGAACACCAAGTGGAGAATCCTATTTCATGTTGATAATAGATGACTTCTCCAGAATGACATGGGTTGCCTTTCTCAAAAATAAATCAGAAGCATTGGAAAAATTTAAGATATTCAGAGCATTAGCAGAAAATCAAACTGGATGCAAGATGAAATGTATCAGATCAGACAGAGGAGGAGAATTCACAGATTATGACTTTGCGGACCTATGTAATGAACATGGAATAAAGCAACAATTTACTATTGCAGGGACACCTCAGCAGAATGGAGTAGCAGAGAGACAAAACAGGTCTGTACAACAAATAGCCGGAGCTATGATGCAAGAGAATAATATTGCTCAAACCTTCTGGGCAGAAGCAGTACACACAGGAGTACATATCCTTAATAAAGCTCACTTAAGGCCAAGCAGTGACAAAACTCCATATGAACTATGGCATGGAAAGCCAGCTTCAATAAAACATTTCAGAGTCTTTGGTAGCAAGTGTTACATAAATAATAATGATGAAAACCTTGGGAAATTTGATGTAAGAGCAGATGAAGGGATTTTTCTAGGATATGCTTCCAAAAGCAAAGGGTACAGGTGCTACAACAAGATCCTTCAGAAGATAGTTGAAAGTATTGATGTGAGATTTGATGAAGAACTTCCAAACAATACAAGAAATACAGACTGCTGCAGTCCATCAGACAACCATGAAGAGGAAGACAAGGATGATGATGAAACAAGCAAGACAACAGATGATGTAGAGCTGAGCTCGAAAACCCCCTCAAGATACACTTAGAAGAATCATCCTGAAGATCAGATCATAGGAGACAAGAAAGAAGGAGTCCAGACAAGAAGGCAGATAACAGAACAAACAGAAGAAGTATACATAGCCATGTTATCACAAATAGAGCCAAAGAAATTTGAAGAAGCCAGCAAGGAAAAGTATTGGGTAAAAGCAATGAATGAAGAATTGGACCAAATTGAGAAGAACAATACCTGGGAACTAGTTCCTAGACCTATTGAGAAAAATATCATTGGTTCAAAATGGGTATTAAAAAATAAAATGAATGAGCAAGGACGAGTAATCAGGAATAAAGCCAGGCTGGTCTGCAAAGGATACTCACAAATTGAAGGACTTGACTATGATGAAACATTTGCACCTGTAGCCAGAATGGAGGCTATCAGAATGTTCCTGGCATTTGCATGCTACCAAGACTTCAAGGTATATCAACTGGATGTAAAGTCTGCTTTTCTTAATGGAGATCTAGAAGAAGAAGTGTATATGGAACAACCAGAAGGCTTCTCATTGACAGACAAAGAAGACTATGTGTGCAGACTGAAGAAGGCCCTATATGGACTGAAACAGGCTCCTCGTGCTTGGTACTCAAGGCTGGAAAAATATTTTCAAAAACAGGGTTTTAAGAGAGGTGGAGTAGACAGCAATCTATACATAAAAGCGCATGAAAATGAACTCCTAATTGTTGTTGTATATGTTGATGACATTATGTTTGGAAGCAACAAAGATGATCTAGCAAAAGGGTTTGTTGATGAGATGAAAACAGAGTTTGAAATGTCTATGATTGGAGAACTCAGTTTCTACTTGGGACTGCAAATTTAGCAAAAGAACACAGGCACATTCATTTCTCAAGAAAAATACTTAAAAGAAATGCTGAAAAAATTCAAAATGGAGGACTGCAAACCAATGACAACCCCCATGATCACGGGATGCAAGTTGTGTGTTGATGATAGGTCTACAGATGTAGATCAAAAACTCTACAGATCCATGATAGGAAGCCTGCTGTACTTGACAGCTTCAAGACCAGACATCATGCTAGCAGTAGGACTAGTGGCAAGATATCAAGAAGCACCTAAACAAAACCATCTTCTGGCAGTAAAAATAATACTTAGATATCTACAAGGAACAACACAATATGGGCTTTGGTATCCTAAAGGCAAGAGCTTCACCTTAACAGCGTACACAGATGCAGATTGGGCCAGCTGTGTGGACGACAGGAAGAGTACAAGTGGAGGTGCATTCTATCTAGGAGAAAGTCTGGTGGCATGGCTAAGCAAGAAACAAACATCCATATCTCTGTCTACAGCTGAAGCAGAATATATAGCAGCAGCAGCATGTTGTACACAGGTCATGTGGATGAAGCAAACTCTTCAAGACATGAAGGTAAGCATTAATGAACCTATCTCAATCAAATGTGATAATACAAGTGCTATAAGTATATCTAAAAATCCTGTGCTTCATTCAAAAACTAAACATATACCAATCAAGTATCATTTTCTCCAAGAACAAGTGGCTCGGAAGATAGTTAAACTGGACTATGTATCAACGAAAGAACAGATAACAGATATATTTACCAAACCACTTGCCAGAGAACCATTCGAATACTTGAGAGACAAACTAGGGGTAGTATCTGTAGATACTATTCTCTAATATGAAGAGAAAGTACGGTCTCAGGGGGAGAACAAAACGAAGATATCATTCCAGGGGGAGAACAGCCAGCAAGATAAGCATAAAACAAGTCCATAGGATCAACATTATCAATATTATCAGCATTCAGAAGCAACAAGAACCTTTCAATCGTAAAATGCATCATCTCTGTCTGCAATCTAGCACATATTACAGGCACTACAAATGAAACACATCATAGTCCAATTTCAGCAGAAGAGGACCTAAACGTAACTCAGAGAAAGGAAATACAACGACAGAACCCATACGGAGGGATGAGGAGTCATCCTTTGCCATTGATGTCAAAGGGGGAGGAAGAACAAATAGCAGGAGGAAGAGCAAGCAACAAGAGAAAGAGAAAGAAAACAGAGAAAGTGGATTGCCATCAATGCCAAAGGGGGAGACTATTGGAAATATTGTCATTGATGGCAAAGGCGGCAGCACTCAGGAAAAAGAGGCAGCGCTGAAGCAAAGGAAGGCAAAAGAGGCACAACGAAAGCAATATAGGCAGCAAGAAGACAGTTAAAATGTAACAGTCATAGAAGCACAGTGAGACAGAGGCAGAGTGACAGAAGTAGAGACAGAGGCAGAGAGCAGTTACAAAATTCTGGGAATCGCACACTCTAGCGAGCATTATACATATAATATAACACGAATATTATTCCGGGAATCGCAGACTCCAGCCGGGCGTTACACATATAATACAGAACCATATTCCGGGAATCGCACTCTCTAACCGGCGGAGCACATATAATATATAAACCATATTCCAGGAATCGCTTAACCCTTTGGCAAAGTATACATATATGTCCGTTATATTATGGAGCGCACAAAATGAAGTTTTAGATGGTGGGACCTCTCCCCAATCGCAATCGGAACTTTCCAATTGATCGCAATTCTTTTGTTATATGCTCCGATCGAAGGCCGGACCCGATCGAGTTATATGCCATAGTTTATGAGCCAATCGCATCTGAGTTCCCAATCGCAATCGGAACTTTCCGATTGATCGCAAGTCTTTTGTTATATGCTCCAATCGAAGGCCAGACCCGATCGAGTTATATGCCACAGTTTATGAGCCAATCGCATCCGAGTTCCCAATCACAATCAGAACTTTCCAATTGATCGCAAGTCTTTTGTTATATGCTCCGATCAAGTGGCGGACCCGATGGCGATTATACGATGTAATTAATTGGTTCAATCGCGTCCGGAATCTCAATCGCAATCGGAACTCTCCGATTGATCGCACGACTTTGTAATATGTTGCGATTGAAGTGGCGGACCCGATCCTGTTATATGCGAGAGTTAATTTGTGCAAATCGCATCTGTGTTCTGATCACAATTGAAACTTTTCTATAATGCGTCCCGATTGCACGTGTTCAAAGTTCAGACCCGATTGCGATATGAGCCATGTTTTATGTGGTCATCGCTTCCGTTTGATTAATCGCAATCGCAAGTTTTCGTTTTACACCACCGATCCGCCGACGGAGATGTGGGGCCCGACCCTTTCATGTATTAGTGGTTGTGATTCGACTTATTGGATTATAATATAATACCAAAGGCTTAAGGTGGAGGGCGATTGCTTATATATAAAAGGATTGTTGTTAGATATATAAAACACGGTTGCAGTTGTATTAAAATATGTCACATGGGCTGTGAACCCACGGGCCTCAGCCTAATGAGAGGGCAATTATAAATATACAATGACTGTGATACATGTCCGTTCCATTTGTGGAATGTTCCACATCAACAAGACACTTGCTGCAAGTCAGCAGTCACGCATTTTTCTAAGAGGCACTGATATAAGAGCACTGTTACACGTATGCAACAAATACACTACAGCATAGGACAGAAAAGCATACAGAGCAGAAAAGAGTCAAAACACAGTCACAGAAAAGACAAATGCGCAGCAAACCAAGAGACAAAATAAGTGAGCTGGAATTCATATTGTAATTCGAATGTAAATGTTTTAATTGTTTTTATTATTTGTGATGCATTGGCAAGTCTCTGAGAGAAAACAAACTCCCACTGTAATGTTAAAATTGACACCTACAGTTATAATTTCTGAGTAAGCTGATAAAAGGAGTAAGAAGGTAGAAGGCAAAGAGACATGACTTTCCATTTCGAATTCCAAGCAGAATACAAATAGTCATGTGAGGAAATCTATAAATAATATCATCTTGATATGCAGAGAGAGTTTTTTTTTAGAGCAAGGGAGAGAGCATATATAGAGAGAATGCAGAATATAGAAGGCAGAGAAGATTAAGAGAAGCTACAGAACAAAGTTGATATTTGAGGTAAATCAGCAAACATTCAGTTTTAGAAAATGAGGAAAAATCATGAATGTATTAAACTGATTCACCCCCCCCCCCCTCTCAGTTTAATTAGAGATTCAACACCCACTCTTTTGCTTCTATGGTTAAGTATGACTTAATATCATATACTAACCTAGTAATAATGATACCTTAATCTAAGCCTAGAATATTACAACATATAGATGATTGATTTCATAAATAACTAGTATATTAGATGAAAAGTTAAAGCAAATAGGCCACGTTACGACATGGCAAGTCACATGTTACTTATTTCATGGCATTCTCCTTATAGAACTATTTTATTAGTCAAATATGGAACTTTAGAAGGGATAATGTGCTACATGATAAGTTGTATACTCCTAATATGGTATATAGAACAAGAAAAAGTTCCACTACGACGTAATATCATATATAGGGCATGAGATAAAATTGAGTGAGGTACGAAACGATATTCTAAGTTGGTGTTTCATTAACCTATAGTCACTGATCAGAATGTGGATTGGGGGAAAAAATTTACAAAAAAATAAAATTGCTCACAAATGCTCCAAACTAGAATGACCAGATAGGTCTCGTCACCAAGAATCTGGTGCACTTTGTTTCACTCAAAATGGAGTCCATATCAGGAAGATAGATCCTGTTGTTTATTTTCCTAAATAGCTAAAAAATTTGCAGAAAAGGACATAATGGTGACATGGAAGCCTAGTCAGCGAAAATATAATATTTTGGGAATATTCCTTCATTTCACCCAATGACACTATGCTAAGTTTCAATTCGTGGATGGTTTCTAAGTGGGTGTTTTTTCACGTTTTCATTTGATTTGGGAGGAGCCAATGGGAAGATGACACATGACATGCCTGAAGGCCACCACGTGCCCTCCTCCCCACCCCACCCCCTCCAATGCCAAAATGTGGTTAATAATGGTCGAATTTTATTAAATATGCATTGGCAAGTTTATTATTGGCAAAAGGGTGGAGGTCGCGGTCGAACCCGCGACCTCCCCCGCACTAACCACAAGCTATAACATTAGATGACCACTTTGGAACTTAATATATATGCATTCCAAATTGTATATAAGTTTTAAACAAGTTTTGGGCAGAGGAAAAAAGGGGCCAGCCCCTTACCACGAGACCACGCCCCAGAACTAGGCGGAGCGCCCAATGCTAATGGCAGGATTAGTTTTAAATGGTTTAATTAAACCATAAACAAGTGTTAATTTTTGCTAATCCTTTTTTTAAATGGGATTTTGTTAAGAGAGCGATTAGCGCTAAACAAAGCCTATCCCATAGTAAAACCCACTTAACCTTACTTAAACCAATGCTTAATTCGATAGATAAAATGGCCAAGACCCCAGTTTCAGCGCCACTACCAAAATTGGTAGAGTTAATTGGAGTTTCTCCATTTTTGGTGGATTTTTTGTAGGAAGTACTAAAGAAGCCATAAGTTTGGCATATTTCGACCAAATTAGGCTCAAAAACAGTCATTCCTAGATGATTTGGATGCTATCAGCATGATGGTGTAGGTTTCAGAGGCAGAGGAGAAATTCTGTAAGTTTTTATTTCACTTTGAAGATTAAAGAAGCCAAGGGCCACTAGGAGAGGAGGTCATGCCTAGTCCACTTGAAGATTATTTTCAGAGCTTGAAGAGTCTATTTTGAGGTTTTTTAGTTCTTTGAATCCAATGGAGTAGGTTTCAAATCCATTGGAGCATTGTAGCTGCATGTAATCAGATAATTGACTATTAATCCAAAGAGGGCCTAGCCATTGAAGTAGGTCCCTGGAGATGTAGCCCAGGTGTGGTGAAATTCGTTATCAGCTATTAAGTAATGCTTTTGTTTTGTATTATTTCCTTGCAATTTACATGTTGTTCATATGTTTTTAATAGCTAATTAACTCATGAATTTCTCATAAAACCCACAAAACTTGACACATAAACCCTCACATAACTGGCTAATTTGAGACAATCTTAAACACATTTATTTAAAATTAATGAGGGATCTAGCATAGAAAAACTAGTTTTCCCATATTCATATCAAGTTGGTATTAGAGCACAGTTTAGCTCATTTTAGCCCTGATATAATTTTCCAAGGTTAGCTAGAGATTTAGCTATTGGTTTTGTACTTGTGCAAGGAGAATTTAACTATGTGAAAGTTTATGTGTGTGAAGAGAAGTTCAAGATTGAGGACTCAGCTCTTAAATCACAGCAAATAAGCTTTTTATGCATTACAAGTGTGATGGTGGCTTCATCAAGAATTGTTTCTAGTCAATCTTCCTTAGCAACTATATTTGATAAAGAGATGTTGCAGAAGCTCTACATCGTGAGAGATATGGTGCGAGAGTTGGGTGAAGATAGGAAGGAGAACACTATACTTCAAGAGCAGTTGATTCCCATGAAATAATAGAACCAAGAACTTATTGAAAAGATGCATGAGATGGAGTCTCAGCTCCATATTGAAAAGGAAAACTTAGCCAAGTATGTTCTTGAAAAAGAGGTATGTAAATCAATTTTATCTTCAATTTCCTCTCAAGATGAATGTTTTGGTGCTTTTTAAATATAAACTAGAGGAATATGGTCCAAATTATTGATGAATATGGGCTATGAAGGTAAAGGATTTGGAAAACATGCACAAGGCATAGTTGAGCCATTTCTTGTTGAGGAAAGGCCCAGGTATATGGGTCTTGGTTATGGAAAACATGATGGACAATGCTCCAAAGCCATGAAGGCACATGCAGGTGTTCCAAGAAGGAATTTCATTACATGTTCATTACCTGAAGCTTGTGAACTTTTTTTTCATGAGGAATGCAAAATTTTCACATCCACTTTGTAAGAAGGTGCACATAAGCATGCAAATAATGAGAATGGAAAACAGGAGGATGTTGAATCCCTAAAACAATTGAATCAATTTTAGGTATTTCGAAGAGAGCCATTACCTCATCAAATTCACCTCCTCAAGAAGGTGACAAAGGTGAATGTGCAAGGTATAAAACATCCTTTAATCAAGTTTCTTTTGATTATGATAAACATGGCAAATTCTCACATAAGATTTTGAGAAATTTTACATGTTCCTTTTGTGGTATGAATAACCATAATGTTTAGAGGTGTTGGAACAAGATTTCCATGTAAAGGAAATTTTCAAAATGAAGGAGACAGAAAGCCAAAGGTCCAATGGACAAGGAAAACCATATTGAAAAGAAGATGTAACTGTTTTGCACTCATTTCCATAAGCAAGGTCATCTTGTAGACAAGTGTTGGAATTTGTATCCAACAATTCTTCCATGACATTTGAAGAAGGTGGAAAGAGATATTGATAAGAATGGAAAATAAGATTCCATAATTGATGTGGTTCAGGATGATTCACATGATGAAGTGCAGTTGAAAGAAGTGCCATTGAAGTGGTTTGGAAAGATATTGTTAGCTTTCTTAAAAGGCCTTGCATTTATTTTGATGATTAATGCAATTTTTTCCTTATTGATGCATTTCTTTGCCAATTGAATGCATTTATTTACTCTTGAAAGTATGTTGCATACTGTTACACAAAATTTTGTCACTGTCCCTGCAATCCCTAACTCACACATTGGAGGGTCATTTTTGTGACTAATAAGAAGTTTCATGCACTTTGTGACAGGTAGACACCTGCACCAAGATGTTTATGGAATGTTTTTAAAAAATAGAGGCGAAGATTCCACTTCAACAACTTCGAGGATGAGTCATTGGGAGTGGTTGGACTGAATAACCACGGACTCCCTCCTTTAGTTTATGGTTTCCACCTCCCATGAAAACCTCCTAAAGGATAGGCCTCCCTCCCACCTTTGTAGGGATCCCAAACTCCTCCTTTTCCTCTATAAAAAGAAGCTATCTCTCTTTGCATAAGCTAGCTGAACTTGGAGAATTGATACTATAGCTGAGTTGAAGTGTGAAAGAGATAGAACAAGGAGGAACTAGTTTAGAGAGCTTAAGTCCATGCCCTCATCCTTTCTCAATCCCTTGATGAGTACTGAGATGTGCTTCGGTTGAACCCCACTGGAGGAGACTGTAACGTCAAAGCATTGGTTGTACCTCTTCCTTCTATCAATATATACATGACTAGTGTTTGGGTCCCCGTTTTTTGTTATGTTGTTTGATTTAACGCAACGTTCTTAGCCCTCTTTGACTAGTTAGTGCTTACAAATGGAATTTTTATGTTGTATGCTACTCTTTTTTACTGTGTTATGTGCAGGTATCCGAGCATGACTACAAACGAATTGTGACTTGCCAAGGCAAGAGCGAGAGGTCACCACTAATACAACCGCAGCAACATCATTGGATTCCAGGTAGGTCGATATACCATGTCCTCTTTCATTTTGTAGTTAGGAACCTACATTCTAGCATGTCTCTTTGTTTCTAGACCCACTCTAGGGCTAGAGGGATCGTCTTTGTCCGCAGAGAGGATTTACCTGCTTAACAAATTGATGACTCTACTCGGGAACAATGTGAGTTTGTCGTTTGAGCTTGTTGGGTTGATTTCGATCGTTGGCTTGTTTGTTTGTCTTTTCTGGTTTGCCAGCTTGCTTGCCATCCTCTGTTCAGCTCTAGAGTGTCAAGTTTTGCCTTTGCTCATTGGATTTACCTTTTTTCTATAGTTATTTGACTTAGCACGCCTTTTGTTTGAATAGTCACACCAACCCCTGTTTGGAATTGAATACAGCCTCACAGTAGTGCCAGCTCCTGTAGAATTAGGTTTGCAAGGCGATTAAGCCTTTGGGACTGTGTTGACTACTGTAGACTTGGTTTTCTTAGTTTTTTGTCTATTTTCCTATCAGTGTAGTTTAAGAACTTAGGGTTTCTAAGTGTTTTTGTACACTGAGCCTCCTGCTTGGAAAACAAGTCTCTTTGATTGTTGTCAATCTCGTTTTTGGTTCAACTACGCTGAGTTTTTCTTGATCCTTTTGAGTATTTGATTTGTTTGAATGATCATTTCGTTTTCAATTGATCCTTCCCCTTGTTGCTCTGAGCATTGATTACATTTCTTGTTTTGGGTCATTTTGGGAAAATCTCTTTTTGGTTGAAAGATTGCCGCATTAGTTTGAATGCTTTTTGTGTTTGTTTTGCATTGATTGAGTCATTCAATTTTAATCACTAAATTCACAATACTCAAGATAGTGTTTATTTTGTTTTTCAATGAATTAGTGCATTCGGTGCTTCGTTTCATTGAAAAATTCAAAAAAAAAATATGTTGCATTCTTTCTTTGCATAACTAGCATTTGTTAATCTCGGAAAGAGTTTCATTTTCAATTGATTTCATTAGAGGCATTAGAGGTTTTCTTCACATACTTTCCTTGTTTGTTATTGTTTGAAAGATTTATATCCTTCTCATAGCTAGCATTCATTGAATTGGAAAATGATTTTCATTTGCATATAGTTTTCATTTAGGAAGTTGAGCTCAAAATTCGATAGGGCCTTGAAATTGAAACATAATCCAATATCAACTTTAAAATTTTACTCAATGAACCTAAGGAATCATTGAAACTTAACGCAAACATTTTTAGAGGTCTAGGCTAGTGATGTGTTTCGGTGTCATTAAACCTAGTAGCTATCGTTCTCCATCTGGCAGTAGACAACACTAGTACGGACTTTTGCTCCATGTACCGTCGCGTATATAAAGGGAGACCCTCATAGGCTGCAGTCCTTTATCCATAGGAAGCCGAGTCTGCCACCCTGTAACCGTGATACACCGAACATAGCATTCAGGGAGACTACCTACACAGATGTTAATTCCTTGGTCATTTCTCTTTCATTTGATCACCAAGGGGTATATTGCAGTTCACAGAAACTTGGTACACCCTCTTGCCTAGATTACCAGAGTAGTCATTTTGATCTTTTTGTGACTCTCTAAAAGTGAAAATATCATTAAGCAATTTTCCTTTCACAGTTGTTTCAACCTGAAAGTGATAGAGTCACCTTTTACCTATTTCTCGACTCTTAAAATATGAAACGGTAGAGTTTTGTTTCAATGTCTTAAAAAATTACTTGCCCACGAAATATTCCTGGTTAAAGTTATCTTCCTTAGTGTGTTTTTTTTTTAGGGTTGTTTCCAATGGAAACGTTTCCAGAGTTTACCAACCAAGGAATCCCCTCCAAAGGGAATCATATTCCTTTCTCTGCTTTTGGGAATGTTGGTGCTCCTTATATGGCAACATTGTCCCTTCCTGGGTTAACTGTTGGTTTGCCCATGTGGTTATTTTCGACCTCGGTGATCCCAAGTGCTTCGACCTATGTTCAACCACCCTTTCCACCTAGACAACATCATGTTGATTGTAAGGTGGACCTCCCCCTTTCTTCGCCTATTTCTTCATCTTCCTCTTCTACTTCGCCTAGTGAAAGTCTAGATTCTAGTAACCAGGTGGCTAAGAAGAAGAAGAAGAAGACGAAAAGGAAGAAGTCAAATAAGAGAGAGGCCAACACTACGGCTATTACGCCTCAGACACCTTCCATTGATAAACCATCCAACCTTCCACAAAAATTCAAATTCCCTTGCATTTTGTGCAAAGGTGGCCACTTTCTTCGAGACTGCCATGGAATTCCCAAGGTAATTGAAGCATGGTCTGACGGACGTCCATCGTTGCCTTTGGCTTCTGGAAGTCATATTAGTGGCACATCTTTGACTAGAAATGATAAGACTCATAAGAAATAGGGTAATATTACCAATCCTTGTAAGTTTTGTGAAGGGCATCATCCCATTCACCTTTGTCAGTACATGGATGAAGCTGCGAGAGTATTGGACAACCATACTGTTTCTGTGTCCTGCCTTTCGGTTGGTTACCAGAAACTTTCTTTGAGTCCTCCACTAGTTTTTCAAGCGATCGATCAAGATTTATCTTTGGTTGATCCCGCTCCCTTGGAAATTCAAATTCAGGAATCCGTTCCTTACCAACCATTGGTCATGGAATCGGTCGATCTGATCCTGCCTGTGGTTCATCAAGTCCTTTCCATCAAGAGTGGATCTCATCCCCCTCATGTTCTTCTTATTTCTTCAGATTCCTTGGACTTGGAGAAATATTCTCCCGTCCCTGTAGTTCAAGAAGCAACTCCTCCTGCTCCCATGATAGAGGTCCTAGAGGATTCTTCTATTTCTCTGGTAACACCAAGGGATGACCATCTTAGTTCAATGGTACCCCCTCCAATTAGTTTGGTCACTTCCTTCGATTGGATTCGATTCGTGGGATACCGCCTTCCTTCTTATGTGGCATTTGAAGTTGCGGTACAGGAATCTCATGTGGTCGTACCTAGCATGATTATAGATGAAGGCGTGTCAATTAGCATTCTATCTTCAACTACTTGGCAAGCTTTTGGTTCTCCATTTCTTGTGCTTGTTACTCAAAATCTGTTGGTGTTTAACAGAAGAACCAGTCAACCGTTAGGGATCCTTCCGAAGTTGCCTATCACTTTGGGAGGGAAAACTATCTATATAGACATGATGGATGTTCAAGGCCCCTTAGATTTAAATTTACTCTTGGGCCACGACTATGCTTATGTCATGGGAGTGCTTGTCTCTTCCCTCTTTCATGTGATTTGTTTTCCACATGAAGGTCGGATCGTGACCATTGATCAGCTATCATTCTTTGGTCCTGATGTGGCAGTTGGCCCGCCATTGTCTCTTCCACATCTTCATCTTCCGGTTTTCTCCTGCCCGCCGCAGGTTAATTATGTGGCCACCTGTCCCGTGCTCGCATTCAGTGATAGTGCCATTGTGCATCGTGTGTTGGGGGCATTGGGTCTTGATTTCTGAGATTTTTTTCTCCCATCATATGAGAACCTCTTGGAAGCCATGAATTCTTATTTTACATGATGAGTTGTCATTGGAGCACAATTTGTTTTATTGTGTCAAGCTCCTTAAAAAATGAAACAATCTCTTTGGAGCACAGTTTGGTTTATTGTGTCAAGATCCTTAAAAAATGAAACAATATCTTCGGAGCATAGTTCGTTTTCTTGTGTCATGCTCCTTAAAAAATGAAACAAGCTCGTCCGAGGATAGTTCGTCTTCTATGTCAACCTCGTTAAAAAATGAATTAGCTCACGAGGATAGTTCTTTTAATGTGTCAACCTTGTTAAAACAATGAAACACGTTCCTGTTAAATTCGAGTCTTTGATACGATCTTGTAAAATCCCGGTCGAGTCTTTCTCTGATCTCACCATTTGAACCTTCACTCCATCTGCCTTTCATATGGACTGAAGCACGGGGGGCGTGTACCTAAAATTGAGTTACCATGCTGGGGGCATGCCCGTTTTTCCCTGTTTTTCAAGCATAGTTTTCTACAAAGTTTCAAGCTTGTGTAAAAATGAAACCAATTTTCAAGCATAGTTTGTTTCCATTTCAAGCTTGTGTAAAAATGAAACCGGTTTCAAGCATAGTTTTCTACAAATTTTCAAGCTTGTGTAAAAATGAAACCAACCTCAAGCAGAGTTTCCTGTTCTCAAGCTTGTGTAAAAAGGAAACCATTCTTATTTTTACTTCTCATCATTGCCATTTTATCAGCATGTTTTTCCAGATGAGCCTTGGTTTTCTCATTCCATCGTCACCATCTGCTTGGCCAATCATACGCCTTCACTTGATTGTTTTAACCAATCTTGAGGAACTACTGCAATGAGTGGTCTTGTTATCCATCCTCTTGTCTTTTATCATGTTCTGAGCAGAATCACCATCACCAGAACCAGTTTCTACCCTTAATACCACTCGTTCCTCTAGGAGGAGTCAACCTTCAGCTATTTTCTGACTCTCTAAAACTGAAAAGATTGTCGAGATTCTTGTCGTTTTGAACTCGTTAAATGGTTGTGAAACGATATCTACCCAGTATATGTTTACCCCTTTTTCGGGTCGGGATGGATTGTTTACGAAAAAGGAATACCTTAACCTATTGCAACTAAGAGGTTCTCTCAGACATAATTTTCTTTCTTTTCTGATCTGAGAGACTATTTACGAAAAGGGCCATGCCGGAGTTTTCTTTTCTTCCTTCTTTTCAAACTCTCTAAATATTAAAAGATGTCGAGTTCTTCCTTTTTCTGACTTGTTAAACCTTTATGACATCGGACTTCTTCACCATGATGATTACCCGAGTTCCTCCTTCCTAGGGCTCATAAAATGTACTAGGTTGGATTTGTCTGAAGGATAAACTTACATTGCAAGCATATGCTATCCCTTTCAAGCTTGTTTTAAAAATAATTAGGGTACTCGCTAGAAATGGTGGGGGAAAATGGAACCCATTTCTAGTTATGTTGGTAGTATGTCACTCTTGAGCATGACACCTGTCTACATTCGTGTCGGGTTGGGGACATCTCATTTCGTCATTTTTGCCTCCATGGGTTTGGGTAATCTCTTTTGACCTCTCATTCTCTCTTTTCCATGTCATCATGACCTCGGATCCCTTCATGTCAAATATTTCCAAATCCAGTGTCGTGTCGCTGATATGTTCAAGAGAAGTTTTCCTTTGCAGTTGTCAACCTTCCTCTAATTCCCTGTTTGTCCTAATTCACTTTCATCATGTTACTCTGTCTCATTTTGATGATGTGGGAAAAATTATGGCCCTCCTTCGACCAGGTCACTTCCTGTCGACTTCAGCTCATTATCCAGGAATTTGATCTAGAGACTCCCTTTTGGTACCTTGGAGCTTGCATGCCTCAATGGCAGGTTTTTCTCATTCAACGTAAGGTTCACATTATTGGCCTTCGATCAAGTTATTTTGTGGGTGCTAGACGTCAGATCACTGTTCACATTCCATAGATTGTACCTTTTGTACCTTGGGGGCCATCATAATTATTGGCGGTTTCTCTCGTGTATGTTAACAACTTTCATCATTGGCTGGTAATCAGACGATTTTCTTGCATCTTCGACTTCAGCTCATATATTCGCATGCTTGAAATTGTACTTGTTCGGGTTGAGATGGAGCACAAGACCCTGGGTTTTTTCTGATCAAATCCAAGCTGTGGATTTTTCTGGATTATCATGACTTATTGCATGACTCTTTTAATTGGATGGTTGCGACCATACCTAAGTCTATTTGTTGATCCTTACTACTAGATGGCTGCATCCATACCTTAGATCTCAATTTTTATGTACTCTATTATGGATGGTTGTGCCCATGCCACATATTCATGTATCATAGATAGCAGTTGTATTTATAATTGTAGGTTTTTCAACAACGGTTTTTAGTTCGAACGTGTTCTCATAAAGCATTTCGCCCCTCCCTCTCCCTCGGACCTCATGCTTTAGGGGGCATCTGTTACACATCATTTTTTCACTGTCCCTACAATCCCCAACTTGCACATTGGAGGGTCATTTCTATGACTAATAAGAAATTTCATGCCTTGCAAAGACCATCATTGCATCCCTTTACATGAGAGCAATATTATTTTTGTTGACAATTCCCTGAGCAGAGCTGTAAAAACTCTTGTTTTTGCCTTGGCGTGAGTAGCCAGTTATACTCCCATGCTGATTTGGAAAATTAACACTGGGCTCACGCCAGTTGGTGCTCTGTGACAGTTAGACACCCGCGCCAAGCTATTTATGGAATGTTCTTGAAAAATAGAGGCGAAGATTCCACTTCAACAAATTCGAGGATGAGTCATTGGGAGTGGTTGGACTGAATAACCATAGAGTCCCTCCTCTAGTTTATGGTTTCCACCTCCCATGAAAACCTCCTAAAGGATAGGCCTCCCTCCCACCTTTGTAGGGATCCCAACCTCATCCTTTTCCTCTATAAAAAGAAGTTATCTCTCTTTGCATAAGCTAGATGAACTTGGAGAATTGATACTATAGCTGATTTGAATTGTGAAAGACATAGAACAAGGAGGAAATCCATTGAGAGAGCTTAATTCCACACCCTCATCTTGTCCAAATCCATTGACGAGTACTGAGACACACTTCGGTTGAACCTCACTGGAGGAGACTGTGACGTCAAAGCATTGGTTGTACCTCTTCCTTCTATCAATATATACATGACTAGCATTTGGGTTCCCGTTTGTGTTATGTTGTTTGATTTAATGCAACGTGCTTAGCCCTCTTTGACTGGTTAGTGATTACAAATGGAAATTTTATGTTGTATGTTGCTCCTGTTTACTGTGTTATGTGCAGGTATCCAAGCATGACTACAAACGGATTGTGAATTGCCAAGGCAGGAGCGAGAGGTCACCACTACTACAACCGCAACAACAGCATTGGATTCCAATTAGGTCGATCTACCCTGTCCTCTTTCATTTTGTACTTAGGAACCTACATTATAGCATGTCTCTTTGTTTCTAGACCCACTCTAGGGCTATAGGGATCACGTCTGTTTGCAGAGAGGATTTACCTGCTTAACACATACTTCATGAAGCAAGAAGTTGAAAGTGGACATGTGATTGATTCACTTAGATGAATCAAAGATGGTAATTTTTACATGGATGAGAGTTTGTGAGTGAACAGTGGAATTTTGATGAGTTTCATTGTGCTTGAACATGCATGAGTGACTGACTTGTGTTGGTTGATTACTTTTTTTATCATGTATGTTTTTCAACTTGAAAGTGTTGATCATTTTCACATACATGAGTGGTCGAGTTGTGTCGGTCGATTGATTGTTACATGTATGTCATATTGACTTGGAAGAGTTGAATTTATCTCCAAGATGAAAGGGAGATGTTGAAGAATTTTTCCATAAGATGTGAAATTATTTTTTTTTGGGAGAAAAACCATCAAGTTATTGAAAAAAGGCATGCACAATAACTTTTGTTTGACTTGAGAGTCAGTTGTTTGAAGAGGCATGTTTTCTCGACTTATGTTTTGTCAATGTGTTTGAACACCAAGATGTAAGAATACATGGCAATGTTCATAGGATGTGACATTTGTTTCTTTGAAGGAGCAAAAGGAAGATTTGGTCAAGTTTTGTTTCTTGCATGATGTGTTTTTCAAGATTAATGGTTGTGCTTGTGACAAGATGTCTCAGGATTTTTAAAGGTCCACTCTTGAGTGAGAGGCTCATGATTAGCCTTCTTTCTCAAATCATGACATGAGCAGCATGTCAATACTAGAGGATGATGGAAACAAGAAGTAGAAAGTGTAAAAGATGCCAAAAATGTTTTTAGCCCAAACAACAACCATTGTAGAAAATGTCATGTGTTGACGCGAAGAAGCGAAGGAGCCGGCGAATGCATTCTTACAGATGTGGAATTTGGAACCATGGAGGTAAAAAGAATGGTCATTTATTTTCTTTTGATTACTGATATTGGAACTCATTGTTGTAGTTCACTTGGTTCGGCTTAACTTGGAAAAGTGGTTTCCAAGGAGAAGCTTGCATCGAATGCATGTGTGTGCAAAAGAGGAACATGATTCTTAGTGGGAAAGCCATCAGTCAGTTTTCCAAGCACTGAGGGATCACTTTGGTAAGAAAAGGTGTATAATTAGTCAGCAAGAAGCCAGAAAGTGTTAGATTGGGTCAGTGACAAAAGGAGAACATTGGTTGAAGTGCCACACCATTTGAAAGGCAAGGCATGTCAATGAACCCAAGTGGTTGTCATGGATATTTTTCCAACTAGAATCAAGTTGATAGAACTTGGGAAAGAGAAGAGTATTCATCTCTCATCAGATAACCAGCTTTTGTGGGACCAAAAGCCTTTTAGTGGGAAGGAGAGATCGGAATGTGGATTTGGGGAAAAAAGTTGCTAAAATTACAAAGTTCTTATAATTGATCCAAACTAGAACGACCGGATAGGTATTGTTTCCAGGAATTTGGTGCACTTCGCTTCAATAAAAATGGAGTCTGTATGAGGAAGATAGAGAATGTTGTTCGTTTTCCTAAACAAATAAAAATTTTTGCAGAAAAGGACATAATGGTGACATGGCAACCTAGTCAATGAAAAGAGAATATTCTTGGAATATTCCTTCATTTTTCCCACTAAATCTATGCCAACTGTCAATTCGTGGATGGTTTCTAAATGGTTGATCTGTCATGTTTTTATTTGATTTGGGAGTAACCCATGGGAAGAGGACACGTGGCCAGCCTGGAGGCTACCACATGCCCCCCCCCTCCCCTCCAAGGCTGAAATGTGGTTAATAATGGTCGGATTTTATTAAATATGCATTGGAAAATTTATTGTTGGCGGAAGGGCAGAGGTCGGGGTCGAACCCGCGACCTCCCCCACACTAACCATGAGCCATACAATTAGACCATCACTTCGGAATTTAATATGTATGTGTTCCAAACTATATATATGTATATATGTTTTAAAAACAGTTTGGGCAAAGGAAAAAAGGGGCCAAACCCTTACCATGGGACCACACCCCAGAACCAGGTGGAGAGCCCAATGCTAATGGTGGGTGTGTTAGTGCATTTGGTACATGCATGTATGAAATCACACTGACTTAAGGGGTGTGGTTTACCCTCTTAAGTTATTGGTCACAAGAAGAAAAATAAGTGGAGTCAAGGAAGTTAGTGGAACAAGCTAAAATCATAAACATACTAGATAGAGAAATAGCATGCATATATAAACTAAACTAAACAAAAACTAAAAAATAAAAAATAAAATATCTGAATAGAGTCAAACAACTGCAATAATCCAAATGGTGGCTCTTTGGCCCCTCTTATTGAGTGATAGTAGGAAATGAGGATGAAACTTTAGCCATCTTGCCAAAGGTCCCTTAGAACATGGGTTCTAAGTGCCGATGCAAGGATGGTTTTACTTCCAAGCTTGCTTTGGTGCAAATTCTCCCTCCCTCTACTGTGGTGGACTGAACTTGTTGAATAGCCAATAATTGAGTCCCCTCTATCTTCAGCTCCAGATCACACACTGCTGGTATTGCTTGGGCAACTCTGGCCAACATAACAATGTGCTCTCAAGTTATTCATCTCATGGTGGCATTATATAGGAGAATTCAAATCCTCCTTCCATCTCTTGGTACATTTTGGATGGTGACCCAAGAGAGGGGGATGATTCATTTGTGTGACACAAATATTCCATTGTGCACTCCCTTCATATATAAGGAGGCTTTGGTGGTCGTCCTTAGGCATCTTCAAGTTTGAAATCATTGTCCTAGAGTGTGCTTTTTGTGGTCCCGGAAAGTGACTTTTGCCACTCCCAAGATTGTGTGCATTTTGGGTCAAAAGGTGCATAAAGATGCTCTTCACGAAGGATTATGCACGCAAAAGCATTTATGACTTGCTCAAATTTGATTTTTCCTCAAACCTTAGAAATTTTTAAACACTTTCCAGATTCTCTAATGTCTTTCAGCCCTGTAAATCCTTCTGCTTGACATTAAATAATGTTGTCTTCTTGTTGTGCTATTTTCTAGTGTTATTAGTTGCACCCTAATGTGTGAGGTCTAGGAAGAACTGTATAGTGGAAATAAATTATAGTTTATTTTCTGTATATTGTGCATAGAGAGAGAGAGACCTATGTGAAGCTCGGAATTGGAAACACCCTGCATCGGTTCGAATAATGGCCATGTCCTATGGGACCCCTGTAAGAAAATATAATACAATATATATACAAATTTTCTACGAGGCGGGCATGTCCCATGTTCATGATGTTGTGGCTAGTTAAACAAATATTTTTGACAGATACATGTTCTAGCTATGTGACTAATATGGTAGTGATATGGTGGTTGCTAATGACGATTGATGACGCCCTCTGGGGCATTTTTTCTTTGAAAATAGGTCAAATGTGGTACCCATATGCGTAAACTTGGTATGGTATATAGCTACACATTATATGCATAGGTGCTGGCTTGGACCTTCCCATGTAAGAATTGCTGAAAGAGACGCTTGTGAAGGCACAGATCTTCGACGAATTTGATCAAAGTGAAATGGTTTTAAGGTACGATACCATCTTCAAATGAAAGCTTTTGTTGTAGTCAAATTCTAGGAGGATCGATGATATCTGTGGAAAATTATGTCTCCCACAGTGCCACCCGAGGATGCTCCTTTTATGGAGAGGAGTGATCCAAGGTACTAATTCATTTTTGGAAAATAGGTGTTGAAGTCGACAAAAAGGAAGCCTCAACCGAATGAGGGGTTGCTGACATGAGGGGTCAAGGACCTAGATGTGATGGGTTTAACATGAGCATGTTAGCAAGGGGTGAATGAAAAATGATGATGAGGATTCAGTGGCCCAAGGTTGGAATATACTAAGAAGCTTGGCAGTAGTCATAGTTATTTCTGATGGGGAAATCCCTAGAGTCGGTAGGACTTCCAAGGTGGGTATAAACTGGCTATGAATGTCATGGTGGCTTGTGCGTGGGGGTGTAATTTTTTTCCAAGGGTGTTCAGGGACTTCTGGCATGGTAGAAAAGATGGATGAGAGGGCAGGGTATGTAGTGCACCATTTGTGGTCTTTGTACACTTACCAAAAAAATAAAATAATGGGTTTTGGTTTGTACAAAACATAGAGACAGGTGTCCCAAAACATGAAAGTGTTCGCTCACTAATGTTGTGAGGAAGGTTTTTTGCTAAGGGTGGGGCTCCCATTGGTTGGTTTCATGTGTGAGGTTCATGAAGCGGATGAAAAATTATTGCAGATAGGATTATGCTAGTGGAGGTATGGTGGGCCAAACGCGAGGTGTGGTAGTGCGCTTTTGATCTGCTTATACAACTTGGTCGTTTGGGAAGGGGGTTTTATTTTGTATGGTAAAACTTGGCCTTTATGCATGGTGGATGGATGGGCATGAGGTGCTTCCCGGACTAAAGTGGTATGGCCATGGCATCACTTTTGTTGTGATATATGGTCTACTGTGGGTGATGAGCACCATGGAGGGGAGGCTCTGCCAACCAACGAGGATGTTTATCATGTGCAGGGTGAGGTGATGATAAACACGATCATATATGTGGAACCTATGGTTGATTTCTGATGGAGAAATGATGTCAGGATATGCAGAGTTTTCTAGGACTCTATCACACTTAGGGTAGAATGATACCTCCTCTGGAACTTTCAGTGGATGGAGTTATGAATGGTTTACGAGCTTTTCCCTAAAAAAAAACTACCTTAAGTGAAAGCATATTCTTTATCAAATATTATTGAAAGTCATGAGCTTCAAAAAAGAAGATGAGAGAGGGCATATTGGCTGGCACTAAAAAATTATTTTTTCGGGAGTGCGAATGTGTGGCATCACCTCTATTCATCATGGAGTGTTGATCATGGTGCAGCTTACGGTTCGGAGAACTTATGATTTCTCGTTATGGTCCTCCCAAGTTTTTGAAAAGGGTGATATATAGGTGAATATGGCCCTAATTCAATTCATTTGTACTTGTTGAGTTCTTGAGAGGTTAGAGGCTTCTGCGTAGCAGTTCTTGCCGTTACGGTCTGCCTAAGCACTATGGATTAGCGATATCATGCCCATGTAAAATCCATGACATCCTGCAATTTAATTGTTTCAGTCTGATGGTGCCAGGGTCTGTACAAACTTGTTTTGTGTAGATTCTAAGTGATTTTTTCTCTAAATTGCGTTGGTGATCAGGGCAAAAGCATGCCCTCTGTGTGCATTTTCCGGGGATAAGCACACTTTAATTGCTCTATTCCCATTCTTTGGCATGGCTTAAGCACATCTATGGAAAATATAGGTGCACCCTTAGCACGCATGTCTGAGGGGCAAGCGTGCAAAATGCCAAGGAAATTTTTTTTTGAGTTTTTCCTATTTTTGATTTTTTTTTTTTGTTGCTGATGGGTTCCATTTTTTATGACAGGTTGTTGTGGAGGGAGAGGGATTGGCCTGAGCTCCGAACTGCATTGGTTTCTGATGCTAGGGTGCGCCATTAGCTAGCGCAATGGGGGCTCTTAAAGTTCGCGGAAAACAATATTTTTTGGACGCAGGACCGATTGCTTAATTACTTGATCCAGTATTGGCACAGGAGGCGCAACATGTTTGTGTTGCGTGGGACTAACTTGGCCATCCGTCATGAGACAGATGTATATTTTGTGACTGGGTTACTGCCTCATCGTGAGGTGATGAGGTATCCATTCCCTTCCGAGAGAGTGGATTTGGAGAGTTTCCAGAGACGTCATTGTGGTGGGGCACCTCTTACGAAGGGGTACATCAACATTGCATGAGTGACAGATTTGGTAGATCAGTGTGCTCTGGTCGTGATTATGCGACTTGCAGGGTCATCGGCTCCACATCAAGCATCTGGCCCACAGGTTGGAGTCTTGCATCGGCTGAGGGCCAAACACTTCTATGATTTTACCGGTTTCTGTTATGACAGAATGATGACGTAGCTCAAAAAGTTCTACAATGGATCGAATTTGTTTGTGTACGCCAAAATTTTGTGTAGCATTATGTACGAGAGCGTGGTGCTGCTAAGACTAGCGGTGGAAGTGCCTCCTAGCGGTCCATAGGAGCCTCGTATAAGGAGGTGGTGGCATGGTGGGGCGCTACTAGAATGACACGACAGAGGCCTGGTTCAAGGTGAACCCCGAAATGTTCTTGCCATTCCCATATGCAAGGATGGACTTCTGAGGGGATCGAGAGATGGGTCTCCCTCCTAGTTATGCTTGGGGGACAACATGTATGTTTTTTATGTTTTCTGCATTTATTTTAGTATATATGTCCTTATGTGTTTCTATGGTGACAATGACAAAGTTTTGGTTTCTCTTTACAGATGTTGGCAAGGTAGGTCGCCTCGTGGCTTCATTGGTCGGCCACGGTCCTCTTCAAAGACCTCAGGGTGGTCTTGGAGGGCATGGAGGAGATGCTGCTAGAGGGCTTGTTGGTGGTGTTGGCCCTTCTGGAGAGGGAAAAAGCTTAGCCACTACTATGACTGCGGCCTAGCGAGCTCGTGCCAATGCAGAGGCGGCATGTGCAGATGCGGCGGAGGCTCACAATGCAGAACTCACTTCTCCAGTTGTAGTTCTAGAGGATGCCTAGGGTCGAGTGGACTGCTGACCCATGGGATTCCTTCTCGGTGTTTTATGGATGATATCGAGGAGGTGTGGCTAGAGATGGTGATGGCCCAAGAGTGGTACTATCGGCCTATTTTACGTCAGGTGGCAGTCTCAGTTGTGACGGTGGCTTTAGTGGTGGTACCAGGAGCAGTTGTGGGTCCAGGTGCCCCTCCTAAGGGGGAAACACCCTAGAGTATACTTGTACATGGGGAAAGCACCCATTATGAGGATGCTTCCCCTATTTTTGATGACTTTTTGTGTATATTTGGGCTGGCCGATGGGTCAGCAACACTATTTTTTGTACTCAGACATATACATCTTGATATATATATATATATATATATGAGAGAAAAATTTTTGTGGCTCTACATGTTGTGTCACTTGTTTCGTTTTATGGATGATGTTATGCTAATGGCTCTCTATGTTTTCGGTTTTTTATGTATGATGGTTTATCCGAGATGCATTCCAGTTTAGAATATTGTTAGCTATGCGATCAGCTATTTGGTTTTGACTCCTTGGTACATGTGTAAATGTAATATAGTCAAATTGTCTTCTTAATCTTTTTGCACGCAAATATTTTCTAAATAGATGTGTATCTCTTGTTTCAAATGTTTGGTTTAACTGCGACACTACTAACTGGGAATTGAGGTAGACGTGCACATGGCATATGCCCTAATGGAGGGCATCGCACATAAGTCCAATGAAGGAATCATATTCTTTCTGATTGTTTTTTTTTGAACCTATGCACACACTGTTTTTGTAGAGTGGTGATCATTCCAGGTGATAGATGACCCAGACAACTACTGCTAAACTTTGAGACCATCTTGATGCTCCATCAAAAAATTTGAAATGAGGTTCAGGTTGATGATCCATGGCAGCACTTTGAGCGTGTTTAATAATTCTTTTGGTCAAAAAATTTCAGTGGTTGGGTTTGTGTACATTTACTCTAGGGAAGGGCCATCTTGGCCCTTATGGGTAAAATTTCTTGAGGTAAAGGCCGTTTACGGGGTTGCTGAGGCATGTACCATCCGGTTCCATCAAGATGTATGCCCCCCGTCGGAGGCAATGTTTGATGATGTAGGGTCATTTCCACAAGGTTTTAAACTTCCCTAGCCCTAGGGCTTCTTTTGCGACATCATACTGAAGGACTAGTTCTCCCCCGGTGAATGAGCGAGGGTTGATGTGGCGGTCGAATGGAAATTTCACCCTTTTCTTATGGGCCTCGTTGTGTTGCAGCGAGTGTCACTGGATTTCTTCAATGAGCTCTAGTTGTACTAGGCATTGTTCTAGAGGCTGGGTATCATCAAGGAGTTTGATTGCAGCATGCAAATTTGGGATTTTGCGGAAATCAATGCAAAAGCACAGGGTACCTTGATCTTTTGTGATGGGAATAAGGTGGAAATATTGGGATGTGGGGGTGGCTACAATATTATTTCTGATATGCAATGATACAAATAGTATATGGTGAATTGTGTCATTGAAATTTGGTGGGGGAAGAATCTCCATGATGGGATTTTGTGTAAACGCAAGGTTGGTTTCCCTGCTAGGATGGTCAATTTATTGTGGGTGGAAATTTTTCCTGTTGCAAAGGTGCCTAAATGTTTCCATTAGTGGGAATACCTGTGGTGCGTGGTTTTGGCCAGTGCAACTAGTGCATGGTACCACTGTGCCAACGGAGTAGATTGTATGGGAATCAACACTACTCCTTGTCCCTGATGTGGACACTTGGAAAGGATCTATTATAGAAGAGGAGGTATTCTACTTCCATTTCCATATTGTTGGCTTGGGTGTGTCTATGTCTTTGGGGGAGTGTAGAGTCAACGTTGCTCTTGCCTCTCTTAGCTTGGGGACATGCTCACATTTAATAGTATGGTGAAAGTGTGAGAAAATCTGCCAATGGGTACACGTGATATTCTCTAGGTTAGAGACAAGTCTCTAAGGGAGAGAAGAGACTATGTGAAAACTATTTGCAAGGGGCTTCGGTTCTCTGCACTAATTGACCTAGTGCTCATTTAGGTCTGTTGGCTTAAGGGGTCCTAACCCTGATTCAGAATTAAGGTTTGCCAACAAACCCCTATACTACTGGCCCTTGCGGCAATGACCTACTTTCGTAGTTCGAGGTCTCGCCCAAAGTAGTATGGGTGGGTTTTGGAACCAAGTTTCCGCACCCTGGGAGAAAGTGGGAGTTAAGGAAGTCTTGTTGAGATCTATCAGGTTCGCACAGAAACAACCTTATAACCGAACCCTTAATAGTATAACCAGCATGTAAACATAAACAAAGCTACTATTATTAAGCAGATGTTAGCAACACCTTTGCATCCACGTGTGCATCAGTAATTATCATCACAATCACATCTAATTCATATATCACAGACACAATTGCAGCTAATTCAAATAGCGTAGAGGTACTTCAATAGTAATGCAACTAGTTCAGATAACATAGAAATACTTCAACAGATTCCATGTTCATTAACTTCCAAAACCAAGTTACAAACCCAAGTCACAGCACGCACACACAGCCAACGTGGTCCACACATAGCAGGACTAAGGATCTCCGTGCACACATCCAGCAGGAGTCCTTACCCAATACTACCCAAAACATATCTCAATATTTCATACTTAACATCAATCTTACTTTCCTCTAGACTCAAAATATCTATCTAGTTATATCATCATAGCCTATGATATCTCGTGGTCTGCAAACCGTGGTTTGCGGACTCTAGGTATACCCTTTGACCCATTACAATACACAGGGGGACTTGACTGTGCTAGACTAATTACTACAAAAATACATCAAAAACACATCTAGGGGACCCAGTTCCAATAGGCCCCCATCACAATCTTGTGTCTCATCCCTAGTCACAGTGGCTATGGGGTTTGCATCTTTTCCTGGAGATGCTTGATTGCATCGATTAGAGGGGGAAACACTCCTTCACTATGCGCAGCATCATTCTACGCAATTTCCACCAACTTCTGCGAAGTTGGGCCTTCAGTGGTAGCAGTGACACTCTCTAGGGTTTGATTCAGCTGTTTGACTGTAACATCCATGTCTTGAGATATCTTGAGGGCTTCATCGAACCATGGCTTGAGGTGGTCACTTACAACCTTATTCTTGTTGTGAATCCCTTCTAGGTCATCTCTGAGTGCATGGCTAGCTCACAGACATGCCAGGTGTTGAGTTGGTTTTAGAGTGGGCATTGTAGCATCCATTTGCTTGAATTCTTCTTCCTTCTAGTGTATTTCTTGGGTAAATTCATACAGAAGAGGGTCACGCTACACCTTAGACCATAACTGCATAGTTATCTCAAGAAATTCAGTGCCCTGAGCAATATGAGCTGTAATGTTGTTCATAGCTTCTATGACCAGTGCAGCTCTTTGGGCGCGTACCTCAGGAGGAGTTTCTAGCTGCAACTTAGCTTGCAACGTAGTAATCTGCTGCTCCATCTTGGTCTTAACATTCTAGATCTTAGTTCGAGAAGCTTTCAAGGCTACGACGAGTCCCTCAATCTTAGCCTGGGGGTGGCAGAGGCTGGAATATCTTCAGTCACATATGCGCAGAGTCTGCTAATTAGACACTCCAACTTAGCCTGTTGTGTGGCTGCAAGGATGCATGTGGCCTGTGCTTGGGATGCCTCGGTAGTTTTTTCTACGATTTTTGCTCGGCTATACTTAGCTACTACTACACCCGACAGTCTCTATGATGGATTTCCTTAAAGAGGGATGTATGGAGAACCTACAAGGGCTCGTGAGGAATCTGGGCCAAGTCCAGATGTACTTATGCATAGGCCTGGATTTTCTCACATAAGGCAGGCGGACTCAGAGTGATTGTTGCACCTGGAAGGGGGCAGAGATGGCTCTCGGTTGTGGAGATCAACTCAGTGTTGGTTGCTTGAGGCAACCTCACTTGAACCACTCTCGTATGTAGGGTATCGGACTTGATCTTAAGAGCTTGGAGCTCAAATTTTAATGTGGCAACTGTGGCCCTCTGTTGCTCTTCCAAGGCAAGCCATCTGTCTTTTGAAGCGAGGGTGACCACATCTATCATTTGATCCAAATATTCATTGGTTAAGGTACCCTCAATCTCCCTATCAAGCCTTGTAGCCCCTCATTTCTTTCGCTGGCCTTTGAGAGGTTCAACTATCCATTTTTTTCCACGCGGGGAACTAGCGCCCTGCGCATGTAGACCCTCAGTCTTCATGTCCTACTACAATTCCTGCTCAACACCCTGTGCTGCATCTGGGGGAACCTCCGTCCTGATGGAGCCTTTCAGGCCACAGCTTTCTAATTTCTTGGAGGTATCAAGTGGGGTGGGGGTCTTCGGGACTGCACTTGTACCAACAGTGTCAGTCGTTGCTAAGTTGAATCCCAATCTCTAGTGCAGTGGCCAAGTGGTGATGATCTGATCGTTTTCCTCATCGGCGACCATGTAAGGCAGTGACATCCAAGATGGATCCTTAAGGCCTTGAATCTGCATGTTGCGAATCATAACCTGAAATTTTTCGATGCACTTATATTTTTCTTAGACCGTCGGTGACAAGCGTGGCCGAGAGTGAATTGCTGCTGCGAGTGCGGCCTGAAATAGTACCCAAAATACCTTGTTTTCCTTAATATGTTGTGCATCGTATCGTGCCCCTTCACACATGTCTGGTTCAAGATTATGGAGGACTAATCCTTCAAGGGCTTCCTATGCGACCAATGCAATTAGGAGCAATAGCTAGGAGTAACATAATGCCTTCTCGTGATCCTGGGCCTCGTGCACATTTTCCAAAAACTCACTGCAAAGGAACTGCGACCAGTTAAAGAAGACCCCCTTTTTGTAGTGGCCAACCATCTGAATTACATAGGCGGGGATAGTCATGACCTGGCACTTGCGCATCATTTTACAAGCCAGCAGCAGGGTACCCATGTGCACTCCAGGGTCAGCAAAGGTGTTGATCAGGAACCCTATGGTGTTTCGCTCAACATGGTAGTCTTCCTGCACCTTGTCGGCGATCTGTTGCTCATACTTCTTGCTGATGCACTCCATGGGATTTGACCCCTCCATGGGGAGACGAGTAATGCATTGAATTAGGGTGGCATCGATGGGAATGCGGTCCTGAATCCACAAGTTGCCGTCATGGATCAGGGCTAGCTACTGTCGCACAACATGGTCAGTTACATTGTATCGGCAAAAGTGAGGTATCCAAAACAATTTTAGTAATCAACAACATAGGTATGACCTTTAGCACATCATCCTCCAGTACTCTTTCGAGATATAGCTCAGGTGCCAATTCTGGGAAGGTCTCCAGGTTGGCAAGGTCATGATCGTCAAACTTAATTGAGGGGAGCTTGTCGAATGCTTCTGAAATTATGGGGACTTCACCCGGAATCAGCGACATTTGTATATAGGAGCGCAGACTCTCAATATTCTTGGTTGTGTGCACTAAGGGCCTTCAAGGCCGAACATAGGGTGGTAACCAAGTTAGTGGGGCAGCAAGCCGAGATTCTTCCTAAGCAAACAGAGGTCGCTTCACTGGGTTAGGCGAGCATGCCTTAGGCACCGTTTGGGGAGATTTCACGTTCTGAGGGGAGGTGCGCGGCTTCCCCCCAGCCCATTTTGTAGTCGTCCCCTTCCCTTGCTCCTGGCCCTTCCCCTTATTCTTCTTTTTCTCCACTTGCTTCCCCTTGGTTGGTGTGGAAATGACCTCTTCGACTTCAAGGGTGACCTCCAATACTTCATGGGATTCTCTCTCAGTATAGGCCACAGTCTGCGATGACTCAGTGGGATTGGTCGCAATCATTCTCACTCGGAAGACAAACTCGGAGTTGCTACTATTAGAGGGGTTAGAATGCCCAGACATGAACAAAGCACAATAGCTATCAAAATTTTCAAGGCATGAGACTTTCAGAACATGCGAAACCCAATTGGTAGTTTCCCTCCTCCTTTTATAACTTTGAATAGTATGTAATGGTCTGATGAAACTTATCTAAAACTTACCATCAAGGAAACAGTAAAAAATCCTCGGAAATCGCTACATTAATTTCCTACTTCCTGCTCCTTCCAATGGTAAAGTCGGCTTTTTACCCAGTGGCATTGTTCCAATGGCTAGTTTTTGAAACTATGGATTACCCCTACGTGCCCAACACACCCTCCCGAGCTCCCTGACCTGTGGTCGACTCCTGCACATATAATGGGCCTGCCTATTTTTTTCCTCTTGCCTGCGCGTATCCATCCCAATACAGCTACTCCGTCCATATAGTCATTTAGTCTGCACCGAGTTGGTCTAGTATGGTTTGATATGACTGCCATTAACATATCCTAGCAGGGGGGCCCCGCGTATCGTAGCCAATCTCACCGCACCGCCATTCGTAATTTTTCTTACGATATAAAGTCCCAACCAATGTTGGCATAATTTCCCATGGTGGCGCACAAACTAGTTGTCATATAATAATGCTAGACCGTCTTCTTTAAAATACTTCTATCAAATATGCCTATCGTGCCAAGCTTCTTCCCGGGCCTTATAAACTTGTTGATGAAAGTTAGCAATGAATCAATCTTCTTCCAAGGCGACTAGCTGCGCTAAGCATTTCTCCATGATATCGGGCTCCTCCATGTTTGTAAAGGCCGCGACGCGCAAGCTAGGAATGATATACCCCATGGGCATATTGTCGTCCTATCCATGAACCATCCAAAACGGTGTTTTCCCAGTCAATTTCATGCATGTGGTCCAATAGGCCCAAAGGACCGATGGGATGCGCACGTCCCAATCACTTCGATTGATATTACAGACATTAGTAAGCATTTGTTCCAGAATTTTATTAAAAGCTTCAATCGTTCAATTTTCTTGCGGGTGATATGGGGTACTTTTTGCATGGTGGATTCAAAAATCCTTATTCAAAGCTTGTATTGTGTCATTAATGAAATGCGTACCTCTATCGCTCATCAAGATCTTCGGACTACCAAAACTGGTTAGAATATGCTCAAAAATAAAGTGTGCAATGGTATCTGCAGTACAATCCTTCACAGCTTGCGCTATCACCCATCTAGTTACATAATCAGTCGTAGTGATGATGTAGTGGGCACCTGTCTTCTTACCTGGTGGGTTGATGGGCCCGATGAAGTCTATTGCCCATTTATCGAACGCCTGCAAGGCCATCTGTGGTTGTAAGGGAATTTCATCCCTGCATGATGGCCTTCCTGTCCTTTGGCATGTGTCTCAAGATTTTCAATAGTCGTGAGAGTCACTATGCAGTGTGGGCCAAGATAGCCCATCTCTTAAGATCTTCTACGTCGTCTCTTTTCCTACGTAGTGACCTCCTGCTACACCTCCGTCAGATTCTGCTAGAATGGGTTGTCTTTCATGCTCTAGTAGTACGTATCTTCGCAGTACTTAATCTGCTCCCAACTTATACAAGTGGCCCACAATGATGGTAAAGTCAGCTGCACGGGCTACCAACTCTTTTTTTTGTTGTACCAAATATTCTGCAGGTCCCATCCCCTTAGTTAAGAATTGAATAATATCGGCAAAGTCCTCATCAACCTCCTTAATAGAAAATAGTTGTACATTGGTAAATCCTTCCTCTAGGCTGGTTGGTCATTCACCACTCTCTATTTGGGACAAGTGCTTTGGTACAACATTTAATTTCCTCGGCTTCACAATTATCTCAAAGCCATATTCTTGAAATAGCAGTAACCATCGGCAAATATTCCCCCCCAACATAGGCTTATTGACGAGGTACTTCAAAGCTAAGTGATCTGTGAACATCTTGAAGTGCCCTCCCAGCACATAATGCCAATATTTCTGCAGGGCATACACCATTTCCAGTCCCTCACATTCAGTAGTGGAGAAGTTACGTTCCAAGCTAGAGATTTTCTACTAGCAAACGCAACCGGGTGGTCAATTTCCCCCTCCCCGGGCTGTGTAAGGACAGCTCCCAGGGCGATCCCTAAAGCATCCAAATGGACATGGAAAAACATTGCCCAATCAGGAAATATGAGGATAGGTGCAAAGACCATTTTTTCCTTGAGTGGTTGAAAAATATTCTGACACTCCACATCCCAAAAAAATTAAACGTCCTTCTTTAGAAACTTTTCCATGGGTGTCGTTATTAGTGTGTACCCTTGAATAAACTTCCTATAGTATCCCATGTGCCCGAGGATGGAGTGCAGCTGTTTCTTATTTGTAGGGACTGCTAAGTTGATGATAACTGCCACCTTGGTGGGGTCAACCATTAGTCCCTGTCGACACACTATGTGGCCTCACAAGATCCCGAAAGGTACACAGAATATGCACTCCTTAATATTTAGGGAAATCTGGTGCTTTCTATAGGCATCCAACATCATGCGCAAGTTCAAGACATGCTTATTTACCAATCCAAATACTATCCAATCGTCAAAGTATACCTCCAATAACTTGTGAATGAAATCCCTGAATACTGCGACCACTACCTGCGAAAAGATGGCAGGGGCATTTTTGAGCCCAACGTCATGATGATGTACTAGAAGGATACCCATTCGGTGGCAAACGTAGTTTTGCTATGATATTTGTTGAACCCTTAGTTAAACTGAGAGGGGGGGGGGTGAATCATTTTAACACATACATGGAATTTTAAAACTTTTCTCTTAAAACTTATTTACACCTTCACTTCATGATCAACTTAATATGTGAGCAATCTTTATTAGTGAGCAGCAAGTATCAAACAGATTTGTTAATGTAACAATAGTCTTAATATGTGAGCAACAAGTATTAAGCAGATTAGATAAATCACATCAACACATGCACAAAGACACTAGATATAAGTGGAAACCCATAAAGGGAGAAAACCACATCTTATTATTGTTGTGATGCAAAGGCAAGCTCCAACTCCCTCTCACCACTATTTTTCTGTAGGCACCAACCTACAGGAGGCTCCTACCTCAATTCTGCAAGCTACAACTTGCAAGGAAGCACCAACTCCCTTCAATTTTCTGCAGGCACCAACCTACAGGAGGCTCCAACCTCAGTCAGCTACAACTGATAGCTATCAAGCTACATCTTGATAGGGAAGCTCCAACTTCCTCAATTTATCAAACTGAATGTTTTCTGATTTACCTCAAATATCAGCTCTGTTCTGTAGCTTCTCTTTCTGCTCTTCTTCTCTTAATCTTTTCTGCCTCACTCTTCTGTATTCTGCCTTCTCTAAATTTACTCTCTCTCTAATCTATCTTGAATATCAAGATGATATTATTTATAGATTTCTTCTCATGACTGTTTGTATTCTACTTGGAATTTGAAATGGACAGTCATGTCTCTTTGCCTTCTGCCTTCTCACTCCTTTTATCTGCTTACTCAGGAATTATAACTGTAGGTGTCAATTTTAACATTACAGTGGGAGTTTGTTTTCCTCTCGGACACTTGCCAATGCATCACAAACAATAAAAATCAATTAAAACAATTACATTCGAATTACAAAATGAATTCGAGTTCCACTCATTTAGTCTTTTGGCTTTTCTTTGACTGTGCTTGTCTTTTCTGTGACTGTGTTTTAACTCTTTTCTGCTCTGTATCCTTTTCTGTCCTCTTCTGTGGTGTAATTGCTGCATACGTGTAACAGTGCCTTTTAAATAAATAAAATGCAGTTGCAGACTTTTAAAATAGGGCAATTCCAATCCTTTTCTTGCCACGAGTGTCTTGTTGATGTGGCGAGTTCCGTAGGCCGGAACAGACATATATCACAATTGTATTACATTAATAATCGCCCTCCACCTTGAGCCGAGGCCCGCGGGTCTACAGACCACGCGGCATACTTTAATACCACCGCAACCATGTTATATCTATATATATAACAACGCCCTTTTATATATACATATAATGTAATTTCAACTCTCGGCATACATACAAACTTCCTTTTGAAATGACTTAAATCAATTCTCGGCGTAATATAATGAAGACCTTTTAAACATATAAGAACTCCTTTTGGGCCCACTTGACCCGCTTCACAATGAAATATATTGCTCCTCCAATTGCGATTGACCACTGTTCATTTTGAAATGCCGATGTGATGAATCGCAATTGAAATCTTCCGATTGCGATTGGGTATTGTTCACTGTTCTTTGCCGATGCGATTGGAACTCAAACACTTATTAAAACATAACTTATAGACCCATAGGGTACGGAACTTAATCGCAATCACAAGTTCCTGTATGGACGTTCCGATCCCTTTATATTCTCCGATGCGATCATGCCAGACTTCAAATATATATCATCCATCATTTATACGCCCATCGGGTCCGGGCTTCCAATCGCAATCGAAACTCTTATATTCTCCGATGCGATTGGCCACTGTTCATTTTATTTTGTCGATGCGATTGGGAAAGGACTTCAAACAAATTTGAATTATAATTCATACATCCATCGGGTCCGGACTTTCAATTGCAATCGCAATTCTTTTAATATGTGTTGCGATGGTTTGTTTCTTTCCGATGCGATTGACTAATGCCGATGCGATTGACCACTATTCACGAAAATTAAAAACATATATCAATCGTGATTTATAACTCATCGGATCCGGAACTCAATCGCAATCGTAACTTTCTGTTTGTGATGTTCCTCTCCCCTTACAATCTCCGATTGCGATTGGGAAGGGGTCCCACCTTATAAACCATTTTGTTTTGATAGAACCTTTGGTTATATAGATATAAAGCGCTCCGCTTGTATATATTTAAGCTTAGACCTTTGATTATATGATGTGCTGCACATATATGTACGGTGATGGATATATATATATATATCCTCCATCGAGGTAGGCAATTCCCAAAATTTATGTGCCTTGCCTCTTGGGGTTAAGCGATTCCCGGACTACGGTTCTGTGCAATTCCCAGAATATTTGTGTTATGTATAATGCCGATTGGAGTGTGTATCTCCGGAATATGGTTCCGCGTTATATGCGTAACGCTCTACCTTCCGTTTACCGTCATTCGCCCGTTCGTCTCTGCATACCCGTTCGCCTATTATATTCACTTCTCCTCGCCTTCATCAGCTTCTTTGCTGGGCCTCCATTGTATTTACGTTTTGTTCTGTTTTTGCTTCAACAATGCTTCCGTCTCTTCGAGTGTTGCCTCTCCTTGCCTCCTTTTCCATCAATGACAACATTTCCAACAGCTTCCCCTTTTCGGGCATTGATGGCAATCCACTTTCTCTCGTCCGCCTCTCTTTCTCTCTTTGCTCGCTTCTTCCGCACTTTCTCCTTCGTCGTTTGTTCTTCCTCCCCCTTTGACATCAATGGCAAAGGACGACGCCTCATCTCTCTGTATGGGTTCTGTCGTTGCATTTCCTTTCACTGAGTTATGTTTAGGTCCTCTTCTGCTGAAATTGGACTATGCTGCTCCAGAGTGATGTATGAAACTTGTTGAGAGAACACTTTGGTATAGTGAGCCGATATACATTATCGAACTTGAGTATACATTTTGTCTCTGTCTGTTATAGTGAGCCGATATATGTTCTATAGTTGTGTTTCATTTGTAGTGCCTGTAATCTGTGGTAGATTGCAGACAGACATGATGTATGTAACGATTGAAAGGTCCTTGTTGCTTTGTCATGCTGAATGTTGATAATATAGACATTATGCTGATCCTGTGGACTTGTTTTATGCTTATCTTGCTGGATGTGCTCCCCCTGGATTGATATTTTCGTTTTGTTCTACCCCTGAGACTGTACTTTCTATTCATATTAGAGAATAGTATCTACAGATACTACCCCTAGTCTGTCTCTCAAATATTCGAATGGTTCTCTGGCAAGTGGTTTAGTTAATATAATTGTTGTCCTTTTGCCAGTACATACTCCGCCTTTACTATCTTATGAGCCACTTGTTCCTGTGAGAAATGATACTTGATTGGAATATGTTTAGTTTTTGAGTGAAGCACAGGATTTTTAGATATACTTACAAGACTTGTATTATCACATTTAATTGAGATAGGTTCATCAATGCTTACCTTCATGTCTTGAAGAGTTTTCTTCATCCACATGACTTGTGTACAACATGCTGCTGCTGCTATATATTCTGCTACCGCTGTAGACAGGGATATAGATGTTTTTTTCTTGCTTAACCATGCCACCAGACTTTCTCCTATATAGAATGCACCTCCACTTGTACTCTTTCTGTCATCCACACAGCTGGCCCAATCTGCATCTGTGTATGCTGTCAAGGTGAAGCTTTTGTCTTTAGGATACCAAAGTCCATATTGTGTTGTTCCTTGTAGATATCTGAGTATTCATTTTACTGCCAAAAGATGGTTTTGTTTAGGTGCTGCTTGATATCTTGCCACTAGTCCTACTGCTAGCATGATGTCAGGTCTTGATGTAGTAAGATACAATAGACTTCCAATCATGGATCTGTAGAGTTTTTGATCTACATCTGCAGTCCCATCATCAAAGACACAAACCTTGCATCCCTTGATCATGGGGTTGTCGTGAGTGGTTTGTAGTCTCATTTTGAATTTTTTTTCAAAGATTTCTTTCAAGTATTTTTCTTAAGAGATGAATGTGTTCGTGTTCTTACGAATTTGCGCTCTCAAGTAGAAACTCGAGCTTCTCCAATCATAGACATTTCAAACTCGTTTTCATTTCATCAGCAAACCCTTTTGCTAGATCATCTTTGTTGCTTCCAAACATAATGTCATCAACATACACTACAACAATCAAAAGTTCATTTTCATGGGCTTTTATGTATAGATTGTTGTCTACTCCACCTCTCTTAAAACCTTGTTTTTGCAAATATTTATCCAACCTTGAGTACCAAGCACGAGGAGCCTGTTTTAGTCCATATAGGACCTTCTTCAGTCTGCACACATAGTCTTCTTTGTCTGTCAATGAGAAGCCTTCTGGTTGTTCCATGTAGAATTTTTCTTCTAAGTCTCCATTCAAAAATGCAGATTTTACATCCATTTGATATACTTTGAAGTTTTGATAGCATGCAAATGCCAGAAACATTCTGATAGCTTCCATTCTGGCTACAGGGGCAAATTTTTCTTCATAATCAAGTCCTTCCATTTGTGAGTATCCTTTGTGACCGGGGCCCTCGTTTATTCCCTTTATTGCTTCATCTCGTTTGTCCATTTTGTTTTTGAATACCCATCACTTTGAACCCATGACATTTTTCTCAATTGGTTCAGGAACTAGTGGTTTGCTGTCATTCTTCTCAATTTGGTCCAATCCTTCACCATTGCTTTTAACCAAGACTTGTCCTTGCTGGCTTCTTCAAATTTCTTTGGCTCTATTTGTGATATCATGGCTATGTATACCTCTTCAGTTTGTTCTGTTAGCTGCCTTCTTGTCTGGACCCCTATTCTCTTGTTTCCAATGATCTGATCTTCAGGATGGTTCTTCTGAGTATATCTTGAGGGAGCTTTAGAAATCAACTCTGTATCTTCTGTTGTCTTTCTTGTTTCCTCATCATCTTGGTTTTCTTATTCATGGTTGTATGATGGACTGCAACAGTCTCTTGTTTCCTCATCATTTTGGATTTCTTCTTCATGGTTTTCTGATGGACTGCAGTAGTTTGTATTTCGTGTATTGTTTGGAAGTTCTTCAACAAATCTCACATCAATACTTTCTACTATTTTCTGAAGAGTCTTGTTGTAGCACCTGTACCCTTTGCTTTTGGAAGAATATCCTAGAAAGATCCCTTCATCTGCTCTTGCATCAAATTTTCCAAGATTTTCATCATTATTCTTTATGTAACATTTGCTTCCAAAGATTCTGAAATGTTTGATTGAAGCTAGATTTCCATGCCACAGTTCATAGGGAGTCTTGTCATTGCTTGGCCTTAAGTGAGCTTTATTAAGGATATGTACTGTTGTGTGTATAGCTTCTGCCTAGAAGGTTTGAGCAATATTATTCTCTTGCATCATGGCTCTAGCAATTTGTTGAACATATCTGTTTTGTCTCTCTGCTACTCCATTCTGCTGAGGTGTCCCTGCAATAGTAAATTGTTGTTTTATGCCATGTTCATTACATAGGTCTGCAAAGTCATAATCAGTGAATTCACCTCCTCTGTCTGATCTGATGCATTTCAGCTTGCATCCTGTCTGATTTTCTGCTAATGCTTTAAACATTTTGAATTTTTCCAGAGCTTCTGATTTATTCTTGAGAAAAGCAACCCATGTCATTCTGGAGAAATCATCTATTATCAACATGAAGTAGGATTCTCCACTTGGTGTTTTAGTTCTTGCAGGTCCACACAGATCCATGTGCACAAGCTGGAGTGGTATTCTTGTTGATAACTCATCTTTATATTTAAAGGATGTGTGAGTCTGTTTCCCCAATTGACAAGATTTGCATATGGTATTTGAAGGCCTTTTTATTTCAGGCATATCTCTGACAGCTTTCTTCTTACTCAGTCTGATGATATGGTCGAAGCTGAGATGTCCCAATCTCTTATGCCATAACCATGACTCTTCAAGTTTACTAAGATGGTAGGCTTCTTCCTCCTCTTTCACTATGTACACATTACTCTCTGTTCGGACACCTTTGAGCAGAGTCTTTCCGGTTGAACTTGATCTGACTTCACAGTCTTGTGCTCTGAAGAGAACTTCACAGCCTTTATCACACATCTGACTGACACTCAAAAAATTTCCTTTCAGCCCATCTACATATAGTACATATTGGGCCTTTCCTCTACCATTTTCTATGCTGACTGAGCCTTTTCCCTTGATCCTACCTGATTTATCATTGCCAAAAGTAACATTGCCAGATTTCTTTTCATCAAGAGTTATAAACTTGCTTCTGTCTCCAGTCATGTGTTTTGAGCAGCCACTATCTAGGTACCACTGGCTTTTCAGGTCTTGAGCTGTTAGAGCCAAGTCACATTTATTCTCCTTCTTTATCCACTGGAGGCATCCTTTTGTTTGGTGTCTTTTGTGAGTTGATGAATTACATCCTTTCTGAGGACATTTGGAGGGCATATGTCCAACTTGATTGCATATACAACATTTGATCATAGTTTTTGCAGAATTGTGAGTATGAACAAAATTTCTTTGATTCATAAACCTCCTTGAGATGTTGAACATCAATCTTTGTCCATACTTTCTACATTCAATAATTTTATGGCCAAATTCCTTACAATAAAAACAATAACCATAGAAATTATTTGCATATCTGATGTAAGGTTGTTTTCTCCATTTGTTTGTTTGAGACAGTCTCTTCACTGTTTGCATCTTTTGTAGGTTTGAATTACTCTTCCTTGCATAACAATATGCAACAATGTGTCCCAGCTTGTGGCAGACATAACGGGTGGCATTCTTCATAGGGGGGAAGGATATCCTTTGATGGTTTGCAAATTTGACAAACTCAGGATTATATGAACCTTTTTCTATTGTCTAAGTATTTCTTTCATTCTTTGTTATTCGAGGATTCTTCTGGGTTCTGTCTTCCTCCTTACATGCTTCTTCTTTTGTAGGAATTATTTGAGGTGCTTCATCAGCCTTCTTTGCTTTCACAAAAATTATATTTTTGTTCTCTTTTTCTTTGCCTTTACTTGATTCTCCTTCATAGCCTATCCCAGTTTTTATTAGAGGAGATCTTTGAGCATCCAAGATTTCATTCAACTTACCAGAGCTTGTCATTTGAGAAGGGTATATAGACACTTTCTGTTGGGCACTTTCTAAATTCTTCCTCAGACATACAATTTCTTCTTCCAGCTTCTCTTGTTCTCAAGTTTTATCCTTGATTTGTTGAAGTAACATATCTTCAATCTTCTTGGCTTCTTCAAGCTTTACCTTTAGCTGCATGAGGAATTCTGAATTTTGTTCTTCTTTCACACATTTGAGGAGAATCTCTTTTTGTTTTCTGCATTTTAGTTTGATTCTGTCAATCTCCTCCAGAGCACTTCTTAGCTCCCCCTCAAGGTCGACTTCCCCATCTTCTTCTTCTTCTAGCAAGAGTCCTTCAAGATCTTCTATGGCCATCAGTAAAAATTCAGAGGTTCCTTCTTCTCTTGAGGATTCATCTGAGTCTTCAGATGTACTACTGTCTTGTTGAGCATAGAGGGATTTTCTGCTGAATTTCTTTCCTTTCTGCCAGTTTTTTGATGTATTTTTCTCTGATTATTGAGCCTGATTCCTTAGTTTCTTGTGAGGACACTTAGCAGAATAATGTCCAACTCTTCCATAGTTAAAGCATTTGAAGGGGATTTTACCTTTGTATTTACCTAAGCCTCTATCCAATTTCTTGACAAACTTTTCCTCTTCTTCATCCAAGCAAGAGCACACGTCTCCCTCTTCTCCTTTCTTATTTTCTGTTTTAAAGGTTGCTTCCCTCGTACTTGGCTTTTTCTGTGGGAGCCTCATTTCATAGGCTGTTAGATTTCCAAGTAGCTGGTTCATGGTCAAGGTCTCCCAGTCAGATGTTTCTTCTATTGTAGACACCTTTGGATTAAACCTGGATGGAAGAGATCTTAGAATCTTTTTCACAATTATACTTTCTGGAATTTTTTCTCCAAGAGCTTTCATATTGTTAATAATTTCTGCAGATTTTAGGAAAAAATTGGCAATGTCTTCATCATCATTCATTTTTAAGTTTTCAAACTGGGCTCTATATACTTGAAGTTTGGCAGTTTTTACTTTCTGGTCTCCCTCATGTATGTTTTCAAGAGTATCCCATATTTTTTTGGCAGTGTCTTTGTGCATTACTTTAATAAACTCTGCTTCACATAATCCATTCAGGATGGCATTCATGGCTTTTACATTAGCCACAAAATCTTGTTTTGAGTCTTTTTTTGTGTCGGTTACCTTCAGGGCATTTCCTAATTCCACAACAGCCCAGACCTCTATTCCTAGAGACATTATGTATGTCCTCATTCTGATTTTCCAGAAAGCATAATTTTCACCAGTGAAGAAAGGGGCTTTATTGGTTGAGCATCCTTCTTTACTAGCCATCTTGAGAACCTAGGATCTCCTTTCAGTTGTTAGACATGTACAAAGGAACCCGCTCTGATACCAAATTTTGAACCCTTACTTAAACTAAGAGGGGGGGGGTGAATCAGTTGAACACATACATGGACTTTTAAAACTTTTCTCTTAAAACTTATTCACACCTTCACTTCATGATCAACTTAATATGTGAGCAATATTTATTAGTGAGCAGCAAGTATCAAACAGATTTGTTAATGTAACAACAGTCTTAATATGTGAGCAACAAGTATTAAGAAGATTAGATAAATCACATCAACACATGCACAAAGACACCAGATATAAGTGGAAACCCATAAAGGGAGAAAACCACATCTTATTATTGTTGTGATGCAAAGGAAAGCTCCAACTCCCTCTCACCACTGTTTTTCTGCAGGCACCAACCTACAGGAGGCTCCTACCTCAATTATGCAAGCTACAACTTGAAAGGAAGCACCAACTCCCTTCAATTTTCTGCAGGCACCAACCTACAGGAGGCTCCAACCTCAGTCAGCTACAATTGACAGCTATCAAGCTGCATCTTGATAGGGAAGCTCCAACTTCCTCAATTTATCAAACTGAATGTTTGCTGATTTACCTCAGATATCAGCTCTGTTCTGTAGCTTCTCTTTCTGCTCTTCTTCTCTTAATCTTTTAACGCACTCACTCTTACGTAATGCTGCCTTCTAAATTTACTCTCTCTAATCTATCTTGAATATCAGATGATATTATTTATGAATTTCTTCTCTTGTTGTTGTATTCTACTTGAATTTGAAATGGAACGGTACGTATGCTACTGCTCTGCCTTCTCACTCCTTTTATCTGCTTACTCAGGAATTATAACTGTAGATGTCAATTTTAACATTACAGTGGGAGTTTGTTTTCCTCTCGAACACTTGCCAATGCATCACAAACAATAAAAATCAATTAAAACAATTACATTTGAATTACAAAATGAATTCGAGTTCAACTCATTTAGTCTTTTGGCTTTTCTTTGACTGTGCTTGTCTTTTTTGTGACTGTGTTTTAACTCTTTTCTGCTCTATATCCTTTTTTGTCCTCTTCTATGGTGTAATTGATGCATACGTGTAACAGTGCCTTTTAAATAAATAAAATGTAGTTGCAGACTTTTAAAACAGGGCAATTCCAATCCTTTTCGTGCCACGAGTGTCTTGTTGATGTGGCAAGTTTCGTAGGCCGGAACAGACATATATCACAATTGTATTACATTAATAATCGCCCTCCACCTTGAGCCGAGGCCCGTGGGTCCACAGACCACGTGGCATACTTTAATACCACCGCAACCATGTTATATCTATATATATAATAGCGCCCTTTTATATATACATATAATGTAATTTCAACTCTCAACATACATAAGAACTTCCTTTTGAAATGACTTGAATCAATTCTTGGCGTAATATAATGAAGACCTTTTAAACATATAAGAACTCCTTTTGGGCCCACTTGACACGCTTCCCGATGAAATATATTGCTCCTCCAATTATGATTGACCACTGTTCATTTTGAAATGCCGATGTGATGAATCGCAATTGAAATATTCCGATTGCGATTGGGTATTGTTCACTGTTCTTTACCGATGCGATTGGAACTCAAACACTTATTAAAACATAACTTATAGACCCAACGGGTCCGGAACTTAATCACAATCGCAAGTTCCTGTATGGACGTTCCGATCCCTTTATATTCTCTGATGCGATTAGATTGTTCCGATGCGATCATGCTGGACTTCAAATATATATCATCCATCGTTTATACGCCCATCGGGTCCGGGCTTCCAATCGCAATCGCAACTCTTATATTCTCTGATACGATTGGATTGTTCCGATGCGATCATGTCGGACTTCAAATATATATCATCCATCGTTTATACGCCCATCGGGTCTGGGCTTCCAATCGCGATCGCAACTCTTATATTTTCCGATGCGATTGGCCACTGTTCATTGTATTTTGCTGATGCGATTGGGAAAGGACTTCAAACACATTTGAATTATAATTCATACATCCATCGAGTCCGGACTTTCAATCGCAATTGCAATTCTTTTAATATGTGTTGCGATGGTTTGTTTCTTTCCGATGCGATTGACTAATGCTGATGCGATTAACCACTATTCACGGAACTTAAAAACATATATCAATCATGATTTATAACTCATCGGATCTGGAACTCAATCGCAATCGTAACTTTCTTTTTGTGATGTTCCGCTCCCCTTGCGATCTCCGATTGTGATTGGGGAGGGGTCCCACCTTATAAGCCATTTCGGTTTGATAGAACCTTTGGTTATATAGATATAAAGCGCTCCGCTTGTATATATTTAAGCTTAGACCTTTGATTATATGATGCGCTGCACATATATGTACGGTGATGGATATATATATATATGTATCCTCCATCAGGGTAGGCGATTCCCGGAATTTATGTGCCTTGTTGCTTGGGGTTAAGCGATTCCTGGAATATGGTTCTGTGCAATTCCTGGAATATTTGTGTTATGTATAATGCCGGTTGGAGTGTGCGATTCCCGGAATATGGTTCTGGATTATATGCGTAACGCCTCTACCTCTGCTGCTTCTGTCGTTCTGCCTCTGCTTCTGTCTCTGTGATAACGGTTCTGCCTCTATTATATTCGCTTCCTCTGCCTTCATTTGCTTCTTTGCTGCCTCCATTGTATTCACTACTTCTTTTGTCTGTCTTTGCTTTAGCGCTGCCTCCTTTGCCTGAGTGCTGCCTCCTTTGCCATCAATGACAACATTTCCAACAATATTTACGTGAGATCCTGATATGATGGTAGCCCAAAAACCCATCAGTGAACGAGTATGCTTCATTCCATCCCACACTATCGAGGATCTCATTAGAGAATGGCGTAGGGAAGGGATCATGTACGCAGACATCATTAAGCTTATGCAGGTCGACGTAGATTCTTATTTCTCCTTTAGTATTTTTCTCTTGGACCACCATAGATCTTACCCAATATGACTATTATACTGGTTCGATGATACCTATGGCTAGCATTTTTTCAATGTCTTCCTTGAATTTCTGCTTATACTCGGGGTTAAATCGGTAAGGGCACTTCTTGACAGGGCATGCATCCAATTTTGAAGTGATTCACATGACCCCCATGTCCCCTATAATACCTTTTAGTTCTGAGAATTTTGTCAGAAACAGGTCCTGGTACTCCGTGAGAAGTTCTGTGACTTTCCCAATGGTATTGTCATTCCAGTAGTCCCTAATAATAGCTAGCTTAGGTTTTTACTCTGTTCCAATGTTGACTTAATTACCTTAGCTTAAGAGGCTTGGTCACATCAACGGTCTGCAGTGTGGGTCTAGAAACTGCTCGTTCACCCTCTGATTCTAGGATAGTGATATTTTGCTGGTCTTTGTCACATTCCTGCATTGATATATTGCAACAGTTAGCAATATCCTGCACCTACGTGTCCCAATTTGGTGCCCCATATTCCACACGAAGGCATGATTCATCAAATACTGGGGCATCTATGTCTTGCATGGCTTCATCTAACTCCTCAGTTCTGCCTATCATCTCGAACATCCCCACAAAATCATCCTTCATGGTATCCTAGTGGCGGGTGCACTGATGTAGCTCTGAATCCAAATACCATGCAGTGGGGATTTGCCCCAAGGCATGAATGAATAGGTGGACCCATTTATCCTTGGTCCTTCTGCACCACAGCTCCATCCACGCGGAAAAGTTATTGCGCGATTCCCCTTGGATAAGGAAAGTCTCCATGCGTAGGTGAACAGGGGGTTCAAATCATAGGATCATCATCTTGCGACATTCCTCCAAATCTTGAAAAGTCCCCTTATGATTCTCCCACCACCACGCAGGGGTCACACGCATGGCTAGGTTAAGCACCCACATTCTTCACTCCCTTGGGAATTCTGCTTCGAATGATCTAAGAAAATCCCTAATACTACTAGAACCATCAAAGTAAGGCAACTCTCTTACCTCTGAGGAGATACATCGGAAGCTCTTTGTGATCCTAAGACACAGTAGCGTAGATACGTCATGTAACCGATCATGCCAATTTTAGATCTCCCTATCAGAGTTAGAGAGGAATTCACTATCTTTCTCCCAGCAAATCATGCCATCAACCATAGGACTAATTGAATCCTCATCCCGAGTAGTTAGTTTATAGATATGATCCATGTCGTCTTCTTCATGCACGAGTTCTGTATACCTTTCTCCTTCTGCTAGGTTTAGAGGGACTATTACTCTCGTACCCTCATTCTAAAAAACCATTCTCCTTTTCTTCAAGTTGATAATGCCCCCCATGTATATAGCCGAATCCAGACCCAGGAGCATAGGATAAGGGTCTGCATCCTCTACAATTTGAATTACCTCAAAATCCACGTATACCTTAACCCCTGCAATATCTACCATAATCTTTGATAGTCTCCCAAATTGTATGATCTTTTGTTGGTTAGCCATGCGCAGTTGTATAGTAGACCATTCCAGCTTAGGTTCTCCCATCCTCTGCCACGTCTGTTTGGGTAGGACATTCACATCGAATCCTAGATCCAAGATGACCTGATCCATTTCATAATCACTAATCTCTGGAGTCCGCAGTTAGCCACATTTCCCGACCAGTGCATTTCTTATGCTTGTAAAGTTTGTGAACATCTTTAACTTCTGTTGGAGGGTCAATTTTTTCTGCTCAGTTATCTATCAATGCTTGAATATTTTCTACTGACTTCTGGTTGTGTAGCAACTTCATACATGCTTGTAGGAATGTTTTAAATTCTTCGTACGCTTTTAGGTTTCTTAGAGCCTTGGAAGTAGATGTCTCATCCTTGGTAAAGTCTTTGCGAGCTTCTATGAAGGTTTCTTTCTCCTTCTGTAGGTCCAAGCTTTCCTTTTTGATATCGGCTTTTTGGATAAGGGGTTCATCTGCAACTCTTTCCTCAGCTCCTCCAGTAGCCATGCTGTTGTGCGTAATGAAATTAATACTGGGTCCTTCATCACGTGGTTCCGCCTTAACCATTTGTACATTATGATTTGGAGTATGATTTTTTTCCTGCATCTTTGCTATTAGTACCAGACAATATTTGATCACATGATCTAATTTCCTACAATATCTGCAAGATTTTCATGTGGGGTTCAGACAGTCCCTTCCGAAGTGCCCTACTTCTCGACAATTATAACAGATCAATTTCCCTCTTCCCTGACCCATGCTTCCGCCTCTCCCCCCTCACCCCCCCCCCCCTCGGCCTCTCATAGGGGAGCCTCCTTGTCCTGAGGGAGATAGCGGTGATAAAGGGTTAGCCTGTACCCTGTACAGGTTTCCTCAATCTATCATTATGTCATATGTCCGGCAGATGTGTTTGTCATGTCCCACAAATCAATAGAATCAGCACCATTTTTGCTTCAACTCTGGAACATAGGCACCAAGACGGGGGAAATTGTTGGGATCATGTAGTCCAACTACGTGGCAGTTAGTGCACTATAATGTGGAGGTAGTTGGTCCTGCAGCTTCCTTAGGGTGCAATGGGTTGCCCCCCCCAGCCTGCATGTAGTCTACCAGCAGAGGGCACTGATCTTTGGTGTGGCCTGACACCTTGCATCTTATCCACCATACGTCTGGACTAGCTTCTTTTCCTTGCTCCTTTCATAGAGTTTGGATTTTGAGGTGCATTGCCTCCAACTGTCCCTGCATCTGCTATACTCCAAACTGGGCATCGTCTCTTAGCGCAGCTTCTAGCTTCATGGCAATCTCCAAGGCTTTCTCTTGTGTATCAATTGCTTGCTTACCCATAGGCCCACGTAGGTGAGGTAATAGCATGGAAATGAACCATTCTTTGTGATTTCTATCCTCATACTTAAATTCCACATCTCTAATAACCTTCTTTAGCTGATGATCAACCTCCCATACTGACTCGGTGGGTCCCTGTTTAAATTCTTTCAAGTCAACCACCAGTTGAGCATAGGACTTAGGCTTCTGAAATTGTTGTTTTAAATAATCCTTAATTTCTTGTATTGATGGATTGCATGTTGGCCTACGTACCCCATGAACCAATCCAGGGCTCTTCCTTCAAAGGCGAGGGATCACGACATCCTTTTTACAGCAACGCTAGCAACATTCTACACAGTCCATATTGATTCCACTACAAATCAAAATCGGTCCATGTCTTCGTCTCCTACACCCTTGAAGGTGGGCAGCTTCATGTGTATGGCCATATCTTCTTTTGGTAGTGGCGGAGGTGTAGGGGATTTTTTCCCCTTATGCTGACTTGACGATGGTGTCACCAGGGACTAGCTCCTGCATGCGTAGATGACTCCCTCAATAGGCTATAGATGGATCTATCCCCTTCTCAGTTAACTTGGTAGTACTTACCACTTCGTGTTGTACTCCCACCCTGATCAAAGCTCATTCATTCGGTGTGCTTGCAAAAAATTCCTTTTTCGCACAACAATATTTTAATCAGTAGTAGCAATGTTTACAAGTACTTACCTCAGAATCCTTTGAAGAGCCTCTACTCCACTTCGAAGTAGGACACAAACTAATCAACTGTAAATTCTGTTACAAATCCTCCTATCACACTATCCACTGAATGATCTACAGTCCAGGTGATTGTGTTTTCAGCCTTCTCTAAGTGTTGAATCAATTCCAGATTCCACTGCATAACCTGATCATCTTTCCAACATGTCTAGAATTATACTAGCCTTGCTAGCCACTCCTATAGCTTGTGCGCAAAATTTACAAAGAAAATTTCATATAATTCTGTGAAAATATATTTGTTCTTCCAATTTTCAGTCGTTAGCTTTGTGCTGCGATTCTCTTTTACAGAAAAATCCTGAATCTATTTTTCGAACCAGTATTCGAACTAAAATTTCTCTGGTCTCCAATGTCCTTGTGGCATTACCCGATCTCTCTCTCAAAATGCTCTCAGTCCCGGCAACAAAATCATTTTTTACTTTAAGGGGTCCTGACCCAGGTTCGAAATTAAGGTTTGCGAACAAACCCATATACTATTGGCCCTTACGGCAATGACCTACTTTCACAGGCCAAGGTCTCACTTGAAGTAATATGGGTGCGTGCTAGAACCAGGTGTCTGCACCCTGGGAGAAAGTGGGTAATTAAGGAAGTCTTGTTAAGATCTATCAGGTTCGCATAGAAACAACCTTATAACCAAACACTTAATAGTATAACTAGCATGTAAACATAAACAAATCTACTCTTAGTAAGCAGATCTTAGCAACACCTTCGCATCCATGTGCGCATCATTAATTATCATCACAATCGCAATTAATTCATATATCACAAACATAATCACAGCTAATTCAAATAACGCAGAGGTACTTCAATAGTAACGCAACCAGTTCAGATAACATAGAAATACTTCAACAAATTCCATGTTCATTAATGTCCAAAACCAAGTTACAAACCCAAGTCACAGCCCGCGCACATAGCGAGTGGGGTATGCACATAGTAGGACTGAGGATCTCCGCACACACAGCCAGTAGGAGTCCTTACCTAATACTACCCAAAACAGACCTCAATATTTTGTACTTAACATCAATCTTACTTGCCTTTAGACTCAAACTATCTATCTATTTATATCATCATAGCCTGCGCTATCTTGTTGTCAACAAACTATGGTTTGTAGACTCTAGGTCTACCCTTTAACCCATTACAATAAATTGGGGGCTTTGACCCTCCCCAAAGCCCTTGCGCTAGACTAATTACTACAAAAATATATCAAAAACACAACTAGGGGACCCCATTCCAACAAGGTCGCATAGTCCTCATGTTATCCTAGGCTTGGCCTGGGTCATGCTTGGTTGGTGCGTCATCCTAGTTTTCCCATCATGCCCGTCTGTGTGTGGGGTCGTTGGCCTAGGGGTGATGTACTTCCTAAATATCCTAGGGGTATCATCCTATTTCTTCTCTATGGTATGAATCATATCAATCGTAGGACGAACTCGTGAGATATAGGTACAACGTCATTCATAGTGATTGCCCTGACGTATTAGGAAAAATAGCCTAGATATGGGGGTCCCATCATGCTAATTTTATGGTCTGGCAGGGAACTAGCATCTTAACGCTACTAAATTAGGTCAAGTGGTGACCACATTATTGGGCATTTTTCATAACACGCATGTTGGCCTTCACTATAGAGAGTGGTAATTGGGGGTAACTAGGGGTTCCCAGATTGGTCACTTTTCAGCTGATAAGAATAGGATGGATCTGCTCATCATATCCTCTTGGGTTGTGGAGTTGTCCGTGGATTCCACGTCCATGTCATCTTCTTGGGTGAGGTGGACTATTGCTAAGCGTAAACTAGCGAGGGCTAGCCAGAATCGGGGGATATAGTGACAAATCTCTAGAAGGTGATTGTTGGCACATAAAGGACACGTGAATTGCGTTGCCCCCAATCCAACATAGTAAACCCATTTTATATGATATCATCTATGGATGAGTTCCAGCATTGTGCATTCTTCAAGGAAGTGACCATGTTCATCACACAACGTGCAACGTATGACAGGAGAGGACATGACTGGGGGTCTTTATGGTGCCCTTCATTCCTCCTGTAAGTACAGGATGGTATGAGGCTCATTTGCAAATGCCTAGGTGGAGGGATCCTCTTGATAGTATCACTCGATGGCATGTAAGGCATCCCTATATCATGGGATCTCTGGGCGGTAATGGGTATAGTGCCCATAGTTGTTGTAGATAGCGCATGCATGATTGGTACGCAATGCTTTGCCTTTGCCTTTGATGGCAAGTTCATTTTTATAGGAACAAGGCATCGTGATGTCTATCTCAGAGCCAAGGAGTGGTTTTAATTCATCCAGCTCTAGGCATATATGGGTAGGGTTTCCTATTACGTTGCATATGGAACATATTTTTGATTCTCATTGTATGGAGGGAGTCTCCAACTTCTTTCCTCTATTCTTGGTTTTCTTAGCCGTAATCACTATTTTTGCAATGGAAATTACCTTTGCAGGGGTGGTTTATACTGTTTCTTGGATGGGTGGGGCATCCTAGGGACTGAGGGGCTTCAAACCTATGGTAGTGATGTGTGTGGCTCCTGTTCCCATAGGGGGGATGAGATACCAAACTCGTATTTCCAATGATATGTTTGGTAACACCAGTGTTACCAAAACCTGTTGGGAGACGAAGCAAACTGGGGGTAGAGGAAAGGGGTTTGGGAAGCGGCGTAGGCTAGAGAGGTTGTTTTGGCCAATGAATCGGTGTCATTATTGCTCATGTCTGTGTCTTGACTAGCTTCACCACTTGATGTGGACATCATGCACACTGGAGCCCCTGTGACATCAGGTGATGACTCGGGGATAATGGGAGGATCTCCTAGGAATGATCCTAGAACGCACGACGGTTTGAACTGGCCAGGGCCATATTCTTGGTACTATGAAAGCACATTCGAGGATGTATCTACATAGGGTATAATTACATCAGTGTTTGTTAGGGGTCGTTTCTCGCTATGCGTCAATTGGTTGACAATAATGATGCGATCCTTGTGGGGGAACATCATAATGTGGAAGACAGAGGAGGTTATGGCTGACATGGCATACATATAACTCCAACCAAGAAGTATGTTGTAGTCCAAGTGAGCGTCCAATACTTTAATATCTATGTGAACTATCTTTCTGGCTAAGCAGAGTGGGATGTTTTGGTAGAGGCCAACAGGGGCCGAAGGATGTCGTTGTATGCTCTAAGCGTGATGACTGAAGGTTTTAGTTCGAGACACCCTAAATTATACCAAACATTTTTTGACATGATGCACATGGATGCACCCTCGTCAATGACACATCGATGAATGGTGATATCCTAGACCGACACTGGTATCTGAAAGGCGACCATCGAAGCAAGCCTAGGGGTGGCTTTGTCTAAGGCAAAAGTCATTAGCCGCGTATCGGAAGGGTCGATAGCGCCTAACACGGAAAGTAGGGCTTTCCTTTGTTTTGGGCATGATTGCAATAATTACAAAGTTGACATAGCAGAGGGAGTTTGGGATAAATCATCCACGATGCTATAATTATGGGCCACTTTGGAGTAGTTTCCTGCTTGCCTATTGGGTCCCTTCACCATCTTTGGCAACGGTTCGATAGGCATCTTTGAAATGTTCAAAGGTGCAGTCAATGCACTAGTACTTTCCCCTAACACATTGGTGTCTGGTGGAGTGTGGTAGTTGCGATTCCATGTTTGGAAAAACATCTCTTCACTAGTCTTGTAGATTTCATGGCTATTTTTCCTAGATTCATTTGGATTTTGCTACTGAGTGCTTACCATCCCTTGATGGGGGAAAGGTTCATGCATCACAGTTGTTTGCTGGGAAGATCCTCCTTATCCTCGGTTACTTTGTAGCTTCTCCATCTCATGGAGATTAGGACAGTGGTGAGTATAATGATCGTACTCACCACATATCAAACAAGAATGGTTTATTTGAAGAGGTGGCCTTTTGCTCTGCCGTTGGGCATTTATTTGCTCTTGGTTCTGATTCTGGTTGGAGTTGCCTCTAGCTTGGGATCATGACAGGCATTGCTGGCTGTTTCCCCCCTGTCCAGGATTCCCTTTGGGCTTTTTTTTCCTTTTTTCCTCATTGCCTTAGGAGGGTAGTTCTCTTGGTTATATTGGTCTTGTTTGTTTTGGAAATGTTGCACAAAGTTCACCTTTGCATTGGTCTGCATAGCTGAGTCTTGTGCTGGGGACTGAGCATAACACGGTCCCTAGTTTCTAGCTGGTTGTTGGAGGGGAGCTCTTTTGTTAGTGTTTCTCTCTACGTATTAGTTCCCCTGAGCCAAAGGATAGGATCCTCGATGGTGATACTCTTGCGCCCTATTGCTAAACTTTTGCTGAGGCATATGATGACCTTGAAAGTCAGGTTGTGGTACATTCTGGGTAGAACCATACATACAACCAACGTTTTTACTGCTAATACCTAGGTAAATTTGGGTCAATGACCCAATGAGACCATCTATAGAGTTTGACACGTCTGGAAATTCTTGATAAGTTTGCAGGCGTGGGGTGTTCGACAGGATATTGTAAATGTATCCTGACTGCGTATAAATAAGCTCAAGTTGTTGGGCTTTTTTGATGGTGTCCTCTTCAAATATGGGCCTTTTTTGTGCCACATCCTTTGAAATCTCTACAATGAGATTTTTCAGGAAAAAATCTAAAAGAACCCGGTCATCGAGTTTTTCTTTACATAAACTACGACACCTCCTCCATTTTTGGATATGGTCTGAGATATGGATGGTGGGGGTTTTTCTAAAATGTGTTAGTAATTCCATTCCAGAATCACGATGAATGGGTAACTAAAAATATGTTAGGAACACAATGGCGTGGGCAAAAAAGGTTCCATGTGAAGCAGAGGGTTTCTTAACGTACCATTTCGCCGCTACTCCTGTCAGAGTGCCTTGAAATAGTCTCAATCAAATAATGTCGTCAATGATATTGTTTGATGAGGACCACAGGTGGAAGGTCATGACATGATTACTTGGGTCTTCTGCTTACTCTCCTTCGAACTTCGAAATATCTGAAGGGAGCTTCATGGGCATGGGAGGCCATGTAGGGTTGTGTGCGATGGGGTCATTCATTGTTTTGGTTAAATTATATAAATGCAATGAAGCTAAGAAAGGTGACTAGGAGGTTGAAGCCATTTCAACTTGCGAAAACACAAAGTTCTGGTTAGGAAGAGGGTTAGTCTATGACATACCTTGTTGTGTATTCGACTAGCTTCTCGAATGGGCCGCTCTCCTCTGCCCCCTACGGGTCATGGCAGGAGTGGTGTTTGGTGTGGTGTTGGGAGACCAACTGGCATTGGGAGACCAACCAGGGTTACCAAATATGGATTCCCCAATAAAGGATGAACCAATAATGGTGGCATTGTTCCGCCTTTTACGTTTAAATGGAAAAAGACTTGGAACCCCTCTTGGTAATGGGGGGGGTCCAAAATATTCCTAGATCGATGAGGTATCATTGGGTCCATTCTGTTGTCGACTAGATCTGGTTTTGGAAAAATTTGAGAGGATACAGTCTATGATCAAAGAAAAATTCTGGTCATATACATAAAACAAAGCGAAAATAAAATAAATTTTCCCTTTAAATTAATTCTATGTGATCAAGAAATCAAAAAAGTGGTTTTTGTTTGTTTCCATATGATACTCAAATCCTAGAAGACCTATTCATCCTAACACACTCAAATGTAACTGGGCCTTGAGAAGATATCTTGTGAGTGCTGGCACAACATCCCATAAGAGCTGGTGATGCCCCCAGTCAGCCGAAGAAAATCCACCAAGGTAAAGGTAGAGGATCTAGTGCTTTCCTGCACCGTCACCTATAGGGAAAGGATTCCCTAGATTTGGCCACTAAAAACCACCATCCCACGTGAGTATTTAAGTCTTGGGCTTCTTAGTAAGTCAGGTAACAGTACCGAGTATCAGCCAGGTCAAGTAGCCCCAACTGATACCGCACGCACTGCGCCTAAGTCTAACCCCCTCTGAAACAGGTCTCTATTGCACTCGGATTTTATTTTCCGTGGGCTGATAGGTGGATTTAAAGCTCCCTGAACAGTTAAGTTCTATTTTTCAAGATGAATAATTATCAAGGTAGCTTATTGGATGCCTAACCCCTTCATCCTAACTTAAACTATAAATTCATTTGTGGCCCCTGTGGTGTGGATTTAGTGAGTTTGGTTAAGTTAGTTTTAGGTGTCTTTTCTTTGCTTAGTGGGTGTATGTGTGTGAGCAAGAAGTGGAAAAGCACATAATTTGAATGTGTGGATATGCAATGATCCTTTTAAAAATCCCCTATTAAACTATGTTGTATTGTTCCTTGCTCAAAAGAAAAACATGTGCAGATATGGGCCTCTTTCTATTTTTCCTAGTTAATCTATGTGATCAACTAAAGGGAGATGGTGAGTTGTGAATAGAGAGTGTTCATATTCTTGCCTAGGATCACCGAAGGGTGTGTTAGTGTCAGTATTTGAATACTTCCACCAGGGATCAAAAAACATTTGCATGTGCATCTTAGGTGTCCCATTCTTAAATTTTTCATCATTCTATTAGGTCATGATATAAAATTGTTCCACTAGTGGTTTTCCTGGTCAAATAAGCTTCTTTTTCCCTTAGAAGGTCATATTTGCTACCTCATTCTTGTGTCTCCTTGAGCATAATAACACCTATGGAAATGCTCTATTCACCTGGAAGTCTTTAAAGTCAAAGTCTCATTCAAAATTCAGGTCAAAAGGCAGTCCCATTAGGTCATTAGGGTTTTTCATTTCTCAAGGTCATTCCTTCATTCAGATAAGGTCAACATATGTATGAGAGGGAATGATTAAGAAAATTGGTTTTCAGATCATCATGATATAAATATTATACTTTAAAAGTTGTATTTTTTTTAGTTTAATGAATTTTATATCAAAATCAATATTTTGATAGAAAATTCAAATATGTAAATTATTTTTATTTTTCATTCATTCATTGCAAATGAAGTCTTCACTACCCCACCTAGTCATTATGAGTAGATAATCCCTTCATCATCTCATCCTCCTATATATACTTTCCCATCTCAGCCTGCTAGTCATGCATCATTACCTAGTCATATGCCTTCACCTCATGTTGATCCTACTTCTTCACCATTCTGTAATCCTTCACCATCATCACATCATGATACTGAAGCATCAGGTAGTGAAGGGGACATTGAGGGAACTTGGGCTAATGTGGCTGATGTTGAGCCATTTCCCAAGACCTATCAGAGAGGCCACAGGCATGTGTTTTCTTCACTTGGAGTGAAAGGGGACATGCCTTCTTCATCAGAAAAATAGGTATACGAGGGAAAGGAAAAGGTTACAGAGCCTATCATTGATGAGTAGGAGGAAAAGCATGAAACTGAGAAGGAGCTTCATCTAATTAACCTTGAGGATGAGGATGAGGTTAGAATCACCAATGCATTGATCAGTAGAAAAGAGAAAAATATTAGTAAAATTCAAGCTAATATTGATAGATCACAATATGTGATTGAATTTCTTGAGCGGGAAAACCAGCATCTGAAGACCAAGCATATTATCAGTGACTTCGGGACCATCAAAGCTCAAAAATAGGCAGGGAAGGCTAAGGCCTTGTTGAAGGAGACCTTGGGAAGTTTTGGTGAGATTTATGGTGAAGAGGATTAGCCTCCTAGACATAGACCAAAGACAATAGGCCTTAAGAGAGCTTTAGCTCAGGAAAGGCAGAAAGAGGTTGAGATGGTAGAGCAACGCACTCCAAGTGAGCTGCTTGCCCTTGAGATTAGTAGAGATAGAGTGTCATGGCTTGATAGATCCAATTTAAATTTGAAGGGCTTGCTGGAGAAGGCCAAAAGGGACAATGATATTCAGAGGAAGATGGCAATTCACTATGCCATGAGAAACTAGATTGCGAGGGCCAAGCTCAAAATAGCCCATGCAAAGATTCTAGCCTTGACTGAAAAAAAGGAGAAAGAGAAGTTAGATATAATTGCTAAGGTTTCTCTTCATCCTTATAACCCTTGATCAGCAAGTAATGTCACCATTTGACAAAAAAAATTCACATTTGGCACTTTGGTGCAATTTTTGGTTTCTTGAGCAATTTGACACACATAAAATTTGCTAAAAACGCAGTGCCCTTGGCATTGTGCTTTTTCTTGGGGCATACAAATGGAAAATGGTCAGCATCCTCATGTTCATAATGATTAGTACATAAACCTCAAAAAAATTCAGAAGATTTGGAGGAGAACTGGTCCCTCAAAAGTACAATAAAACCTCCTAATTTTCATGTTTCTGCCTCTTGTTTCACCTTGGTGCTCCACTAATACCAGTCTTGGGAGAACTCCGTTTTGATAGGGTAGATAGGCACCATTTGGAAAGTGGAAGCCTATTTGGAAATGAGACTTAGAGACCTTTCGAATGCGCCATCATGGAGCTGATTTGGATAAGGGGAAGGCCTTCAAAAGTGGCTTACAAAACAGGTCATTTTTTTCTATCACGGCGCTACGCTTTTGCGAGGAAATTGTTATTTTTACCAACTTCAGCATTTTTTTACTTTTTGAATTTTTTATTGGGAAAATGAAGAAAATCACTGATGTAAATGGTCATCATGAATTTAAATGTAATTTTTAAACTTTCATCTAGGTTAGATACATTGGATAAGTCCTCTAGAGGTCAAATGAATTAGTTTCCTCTCTTTTAGAGGCAAATTGTTGAGTTTTCCTAGTCTTCAGATTCTTGTTTGGGAGTAGGTTGAACTGATCCCTATCTCATGTAGTCGACTCCCTAAGGCTAGTAACAATGGTTTTGAGGTCTATTTAGTGCATTTTCTTAGTCATTGTAATGGTTGGATTCACTTGGAGCTTTGGCATATCAAGGGACATATTTGTATCATTTTTGGCCTGGACATTAATCAAATTTGTAGCTATTTCTTTGGGATCCATGTGGTATTAATTTTAGAAATAGTTTCAACTCTGTTATCAATATGTTTGAATGTATATTTAATTCATAAACCATTTCGTGTCTATAATATACTATATTTCAAGTTTGAAAGGAAAAATCCATATTTATTTATGCTCTGTTTTGGGAAATTTAGTATAATGTGTTCATTCTCCTCAGTTTAGGGAAAATAAATTCCACATGCTTTCCCTAGCTCCTAACCCATCTCTTCATCATACCATAATCATCCTTTAAATTTCAAACCTTCTACCTACCTTGCCCCATAGAACACCCTACAAATTTTGACCTAATTTCCTTGCTCTAGCTGTTTGACTCCTCCTGATCCAGCAAAACCCTACACAATCAAAAATAAAAAAAACCCTAAGCTACTATACCTAGCCTAATATCTTCTTTCCTCAGTTATTTTGACTGTGATCCATATGGAGAGAGCCCTCTCCTAGCCTAATAGTGTTAGCTACTTGGCTAAGTGTGGTTTGAGGTTACCTCGTAATTTCCTTTCTCAGCTTGAGGTTCAATCTGAGTGATAACATTTTGGCAACCATACTGGGGAAGAAAGAGTAAGATCAGATCAACCCCAGTAATAAGTTTTCATTGAAATTCTTAAACTTGTTGATTATAAGTTTAGAGTTTATTCAAAGGTTGAATTGAAAATTTTGTAAAATGCGTATTTTTTTTTGAAATTAGACATACTGGCGTCCCAAAGATACACCAAATCCAACCCCGATCCGAATCCTCCCACCATTGTTAGTGATCCTCAGAACATTTTGGTGAATCCAATAGGGAAGAAAAATATCATATCTTCCCTGGGAAATAATGACAAAGATCAGATCTAAATGTTGATGGTGAACAACAGTTGGACACATATGAATGCTGAACCATTCACTTGGCGACTCCATTCACTGAAAGATCCAAAAAACCAACACCTAATGGTGACTCCACTACATGAAGATCAGTAGCTTCAAGATTTTTCAAGATGGAAAATATTGCAAGAAGGTATGCTCCCACGAGCCGAGATCACATTCCAGGTTTCCCAAATAAAATGCCTAAGGTAGATTGGCAAAGGAATTTTCCTATGTTCAAAAATGTAAAAGGTAATGATGTTGATATTCATCTGGTGAGATTTCACATGCATGTGCGTAGATTAAAGATTGATTTTCCTAAAGACTGCTTGATGAACATATTCATGGCCACTCTAGAAGATGAAGCTCGATCTTGGTATGAAAGTTTTCCGCCTGCTTGTATTTACTTTTTAAAGTATTTTCATACCATATTATTTGAAAGGTATAAAGAATCTTGTCCATCCTTAATATTAGTTCAGAACTACTGTAAACATATTGATAATTTTATTGAAAATATTGAGAATTTTTATGGAGATGATGAATTCATGGACGATGAGATCATGGAAGCCATATATGAAAATCCATTTCAGCAGCGCGAAGAAAACTTAGAGGATACTTATCAAGATGCTCAGGAAATTTTGCAGTAGGCTGAAGATATTTGTACAATTGAAAATGATGGAAGGCAAGGTCTTATTTCAGATTTGATTGCAGCAAAAGATGATATGTAGGAAAATAAAGTTCCAATTTCAGGTTATGGTAAAGTCAAGCTAGTTGATTGAGATCTAGATTCAAATTATAATGATGAAGAGTATGTTGTTCCAGATCCCATGAGGGAGAGATCTATTGTTGAGATCAAATTGAAAGAAGAAAACAAATTTATTAACCCAAGTGTTGTCATCCCATCAAAAAAAAGTCTTGTTGAGGAGGTAATCCATTCCCTTTATGAAAAACAAGATGAGATATTTGTTCAATTAAGTGAAAAAAATTCTTTGGATAACTCTGTAGTAAATGATAGAAATGTCAGTTTTGAGGTTTATGAAAAATCTGAATTTTTCCCTCTTATGACTAATGAGTGTGATGAGAAACATGACAATCTAGTTGCCATGTCATACGAAGATGATCAACAATTTATTCAAATTGCAAAGGACCAGGGCATTGAGGATTTTCATTCAAATTTTTCTTCTCATGTTTCATGTTTAGAATTTTTATTTCAGGAAGAAATTCTCTCACCTACTTGTTCAGAAATTTTTGAGGACTAGGAACACACTCTTGCTAAGGTACATTATGAAGAGAGATTAGAATCAAGAGAAAAATGTACCTTGTTTCTTCTAGATCAACCAGAGGTAAATTTTCATGTTTTTCAGGATCCAGTGGAAAATCTATTGCAATCAGCAGTGAAGGTAATTATTACAGTATTCAGTGATGATGGAGATCATTGTTAAATATGTTTTTGGCTACCCAATTGTAAATATTTATTTCGGTCCAGAGAATCTGATTGGGAGAATCAATCAAAGAGGCATTTTCTTGATTGGTTACACTGGCATTTTGATGTCGCCTAATTGTATATATGCTTTCAAAAATATAGGTGGTTGTCATCAAGATTTGAAGCCCTCAAGTCTCGGTGATGTACTACCATCAATAAGTAGGGTAAGTTTAGTTTTTGAGTCTTATTGCAGTCAAGTCAAGTCAAATTGAATCAGTTTATTGAGTCAAACTTTCAGTATTCAGTTTGGTTTTTAGCTATTGACTCCATGCCCAACGGATAGGAACTTGGTATACGATGTTCTTGGCACCACCAAGGAGCTACCATCCCCAACTGGAGCCAATTTTAGTGTCAATATTTGCATACTTCCACAAGGGATCAAAACACATTTGCATGTGCATCTTAGGTGTCCCATTCTGAATAATTTTTTCATCATTCCATTAGGTCATGATATAAAATTGTTCCACTAATGGTTGTCCTAGTCAAATAAGATTCTTTTTCCCTTAGAAGATCATATTGGCTGACTCATTCTCATGTCTCCTTGAGCGTAATAACACCTATGGAAATTATTTGTTCACTTGGAAGTCTTTAAAGTCAAAGTCTCATTCAAAAGTCAGGTCAAAAGGCAGTCACATTAGGTCATTTGGGTTTTTCATTTCTTAAGGTCATTCCTTCATTCAAATAAGGTCAGCATATGTATGAGAGGGACTAGTTAAGTAAATTGGTTTTCAGATCATCATGATGTAAATATTATACTTTTAAAGTTGTATTTTTTTCAATTTAATGACTTTTATATCAAAATCAATATCTTGATAGAAAAGTGAAAAAAGTAATTTATTTTTATTTTTCCAAATGTAGTTTTATGTCATTATATGTAATAATTTTATCCCAAAGCTGTAAAATGTAATTATATCTGACAGAAGTGGAGCAATAGAACCAAACTCCATGTTGATCAAGCCTGCAATGCCAAAGGTCAGATAGCAAAAAGAATATCAGTGAGAAAGAGGAAAGTAAACATTAGAAAAGTGGGTAATTTGAATTAAATTTCAAATTCACTAAAGTTATAATGTTCATCAAGAGCCTCAAAACAAATCATTGTTTCCATTCAAACATCAAGAGCATTCAGCAAAGGAGAAAATACGAGTTTGTGAGAAGCTTGAGCAAAATATTTCTTGGCATTGCGCTAATGCCCAGGGGCGTTGTGCTAATACTCGAGAACGCAGTGCAAAATAACACAGGCACTGCGCTAATCCAGAGAGGCAATGCGCTAATACTTCAGCATTGCGCTAATGCCCAGCTTGGGTTTTAAGCCCTGAAACTTACTCAAACTGCTTCAACTCTTCACCAAAGTGTCTTTCACATTTCTTGCAAGTAAGTAAACATAAAATTTCACCCTGTTTGCAGTCTTTAAAAGGGGTTTTATGCTAGTTTTCTATCTATGTGAAATTTCGAAGCTTTGTTACCCTATAACCCTAGTTTCATTCCTCATTCTCAAATTTTCATTCTAAAGTCCCAAACTCTCCTACTACATCATTATAAAACCCTACAATATCATCCCAACAACATCATAATTCCCTTTCTCTATCCCTTTTTCCTAGACCTATTTTCATCTCCCATCCCCTTCTACCTCATCCCTAGGGTTTCAAAGCTGTCAAGCCTAATATGTATGAAGAGGATGACAGAGAGATAAGTGAGGAAGAAATACCAAAGAGAGGTGATCACAAAGGAGGGAAAATCAATAGTTTTGAACCTATGACCACAAAGGAGCTCATGGCCTCTCCTCTTATTGTTTCCTATTTCAAACATGCAGGTTGTTTTGAATTTTGTGAGAAGTTATAGCAGATCCAATATCATCCTTTGTTAACCAGGTTGTTCATCACTAATATTCACGATAGACAGGTTACACTTGCTGGGGTTACTTTTACCATGTCCACTAATGCCATTGTAGATGCTACAAGGATCCCTAATGTGGGAGAGAAATGGTTTAAAAAGGTAAAACTCGATGTGAGCTATTATGAACTATACCTCAAACCTAAATATATGGATGACAAGAAAATTGTTTTCCCTTTCTCTCATTTACTTGACCGGTATGCCCCTATGATGAAAATAATAATGAAGTATTTCACTTGTGAGAGGAGGTTTACTTGACTCTATTCATACTATATCAGACTCCTTATGCACTTCACTAGAGTCATAATGCTTCATATACCTCACTATTGTCTCCAAAGAATTGACAAGATGGCATACATTGTCCAAAGGAGGTAGTATAATCATCAAATGCAGAGTTTGTTTCAGCACTCCCTCATCAATATGGTGGTCATGCATCAGCTTGAGCATAAGAACATTTCATGGGACACATTCATTGCAAATGAAGTCTTCACTACCCCACCTATTCATTATGAGTAGAGCATCCCTTCATCATCTCATCCTCCCATATCCACTTCCCCATCTAAGCCTTCTATTCATGCATCATTACCTAGTCATATGCCTTCACCTCATGTTGATCCTATTTCTTCACCATTCCATAATCCTTCACCATCATCACATCATGACGTTGAAGCATTAGGCACTGAAGGGGACATTGAGGCAACTTGGGCTAATGTTATTGATGTTGAGCCATTTCGCAAGACCTATCAAAGAGGCCACAAGCATGTGTTTTCTTCACTTGGAATGAAATGGGCCATGCCTTCTTCATCAGCAAAACAGATAGACAAGGGAAAGGAAAAGGCTACAGAGCCTATCATTTATGAGCAGGAGTTTTAGCTAATTGACCTTGATGATGAGGATGAGGTTAGAATCACCAATGAATTGATCAGTATCAAAGAGGAAAATATTAGTTAACTTCAAAATAATCTTGATAGAGCACAATATGTGATTGACTTTCTTGAGTAGGAAAACCAACAGCTGAAGACCAAGCAGATTATCAGTGAGATGAGGACCATCAAAGCTCAAAAAGAGGCAAGGAAGGTAGAGGCCTTGTTGGAGGAGACCTTGGGAATTTTTAGTGAGATTGATGGTGAAGAGGATCAGTCTCCTAGAGATATACCAAATATAATAGGGCTTAAGAGAGATTTAGCTCGGGAAAGACAGAAAGAGGCTGAGATGGAAGAGCAGCTCACTCCAAGTGAGTTGATTTCCCTTGAGATTAGTAGAGATAGAGAGTCATGGATTGATAGAGCCAATTTGTATTTGGAGGTCTTGTTGGAGAAGGCCAACAGGGACAATGATATTTAGAGGAGGATGGAAGAGCACTATGCCATGAGAAACAAGATTGCAAGGGCCAAGCTCAATAGATCCCATGCAAAGATTCAAGCCTTGAATGAACAAAAGGAGAAGGAGAAGCTAGATATACTTGATGAGGTGTCTCTTCATGCCTCTAATCCTTGATTAGCAAGTAATCTCACCATTTTGAAAAAAATTTAGCACATTTGGCACTTCGGTACAATTTTTGGTCTTTTGAGAAATTTGACAGACAAAATGGTCAGCATCCTCATGTTCATAATGATGAGTACATCAACCTCAGCAAATTTTAGAAAATTTGGAGGAGAACTGGTCCCTCAAAATTACAAAAAACCTCCTAATTTTCATGTTTTTGCCTCTTTTTTCACCATGGCATTGCACTAACACTCGTCTTGGGATACCTCAGTTTTGACAAGGAAAATTGGCACCATTTTGGACAGTGGAAGCATATTTGGAAACTAGACTCAAATACCTTTCCAATGAGATACCATGGAGCTTATTTTGACAAGGGGAAGGCCTCCAAAAGTGGCTTACAAAAGAGGTCATTTTTTTTGTCATGGCGTTGCACTTTTGCCAGGAAATTGTCATTTTCACCAACTTCAACATTTTTTGACTTTTTGACTTTTTTATTGGGTAAATGAAGAAAATCGCTGATGTAAATGGTCATCGTGAATTTAAATGTAACTTTTTAACTTTCATCTAGGGTAGATACATTGGATAAGTCCTTTAGAGGTCAAATGAATCAGTTTCCTCTCTTTTAGAGGCAAATTGTTGAGTTTTCCTACTCTTCAGATTCTTGTTTGGGAGTAGGTGGAGCTGGTCCCTATCTCATGGATTCGACTCCCTGAGGCTAGGAAATTTGTTTTGAGCTCTATTTAATGTATTTTCTCAGTCATTGTAATGGTTGGATTAACTTGGAGCTTTGGCATCTCAAGGGACATATTTGTATCAGTTTTGGCCTGAACATTAATCAAATTTCCAGCTATTTCTTTGGGATCCATGTGCTATGAGTTTGAGACATAGTTTCCTCTCTATTATCAATTTTTTTGAATGCATTGTTAATTAATAAACCATTTCATGTCTATAATATACTATATTTCAAGTTTGAAAGGAAGAATCCATATTTATTTATGCTCTATTTTGGGAAATTTAGTATAATGTGTTCATTCTCCTCATTTTAGGGAAAATACATTCCAAATTCTTTCCCTAGCTCCTCACCGGTCTCTTCATCATACCATAATCATCCTTTAAATATCAAACCTTATACCAACCTTGCTCCATAGAACACCCTACAAATTTTGACCTAATTTCCTTGCTCTAGATGTTTGACTCCTCCTGATCCAGTAAACCCCTACACAATCAAAAATAAAAAAACCTGAGCTACTATACCTAGCCTAATATCTTCTTTCCTCAGTCATTTTGACTATGATCCATACAGAGAGAGCCCTCTTCTGGCCTAGTAGGGCTAGCTACTTGGCTAAGCGTGGTTTGAGGTTACCTCGGAATTTCCTTTCTCATCCTGAGGTTCAAGCCGAGTGATAACAGGGTGCAAAGGTAGCAGATATTACTTTCTCTTCTATCGACAATTCAATCCTAGTCCTGAAATCCTAGTGCAAAATTGAACTAAACCAATGAATTTTACACTAGAAAAAATAAAATAGCTAAGCGTGCGTGGACTTGGGCCACTTACTCTGGCTAATTATCTAGGTGTGTTGGTACCTAAATTTGCAAAATATATTTTTTTTTCGAAATGCAAGTTATTTTTCCCCCCTACTTAAACTATGTGTGAACTTTGCAAAAATCAAATTGAAATAAAACTGACACTAAGCCTACAAAAAGTAGCTAAGAGTGAGCTTTAGGAAACTGTGGGTTACATCAACCAGTGATGACAGATGTATTATGGGCTTCCAAGCACTTTACAATCAGGAAAAGATAGAAATGTGGGAGAAATTTCTCTTTCTATCTTTTGTGTGCAAAAGGCTGCAACAGACATGATATTTGCACATGGGTCAGCTCTAAATGTGCACCCTAGGTGCATCTGTGGGAGGGAAAAGAATACAAATTCCTACAAAAGTAATTTTTGGAGTTGTTCTGCTTCAGTCTGTCACTTGGGATGAACTAGGGACTGCAAGAGAAAAAGGGGGAAATTCAACTCCACTCCACAGCACAAACAGGGGTCTCTGCAAAAAGGCACAACCATATAAACTTGGAAATAAACATTAGTGGAGTCACCAATCCTATGTTAGTGTGTTTTTTGCGCGCATATATGAAATCACACCAACTTAAGGGGTGTGTTTTACCCTCTTAAGTTATTGGTCACAAGCAGAAACAGAAGTGGAGTCAAGCAAGTTAGTGGAACAAGCTAGAATCATCAAAATACTAGATAGAGAAATAGCATGCATATATAAACTAACTAAAATAAAACTAAAACAAATAAAGAAAATCTCTGAATAGATTCAAAAAACTGCAATAATCCAAACGGTGGCTCTTCGGCCCCTCTTATTGAGTGCTGGTAGGAAATGAGGATAAAACTTTAACCCTCTTGCCAAAGGGCCCTTAGAACATGGGTTCTAAGTCCTGATGCAAGGATGATTTTACTTCCAAGCTTGATTCAGTGCAAATTCTCCCTCTCTCTACTGTGGTGGAATGAACTTGTTGGATGGCCAACAATTGAGTCCCCTCTATCTTCAACTTCGGATCACACACTGCTGGTATTGCTTGGGAAATTCTGGCCAACATAACAATGTGCTCTCAAGTTCTTCATCTCATGGTGGCCTTATATAGGAGAATTAAAATCCTCCTTCCCTCTCTTGGTACATTGTGGATGGTTACCAAAGAGAGGGAGATGATTCCTTTGTGTCCCACAAATATTCAATTGTGTGCTCCATTGATGTCTAAGGAGGCTTTAGTGGCTGTCCTTAGGCGGCTTCAAGTGTGAAATCATTGTCCTGGAGTGTTCTTTTTGTGGTCCCGGACTTTTGCCACTCCCAGGATTGCATGCATTTTGAGTCAAAAGGCACGCAAAAGGTGCTCTTCACGAAGGATTATGCATGCAAAAGCATTTATGACTTGCTCAAATTTGATTTTTCCTCAGACGTTAGATATTTTTAAATACTTTCTAGATTCTCTAATGTCTTTCAGCCCTGTAAATCCTTCTGCTTGACATTAAATAATGTCATATTCTGCTTGTACGATTTTCCAATGTTAACAACGGGATTAGTATTAAAATGGTTTAATTAAACCATAAAAAAGTGTTAATTTGTGTTAATGTAGGTTTTAACCCTATACAGAAATTATCTACAAACAAATCTTAAAATACATAAAATAAACATTAGCGAGAGCATAAAACGTAAAATAGATATACACAGAGATTTTCCCTTGGATCCCAAATCGGGACTACCAGCTTTATTTTTAAGTATATTCATTTGAGTGTTACAACACAAACACACAAACACACACACACACACACACATATATATATGCTGAAGCATACACAAAACCCAATCCATTAACCCTGGATTAGAACATGTAGTGTTCCAAAATTTGCATGCAGCAAATTGGAATATTATTTTTTGTTGATTTCACTTAGGAGGAGAATAAATGGGTAAGGAGGCTCGTGCATAATAAAAATATAAATAAAATCCCTTATAGTATGAGAGGGGATAATTATTGGAGCTGGATTTCACACTGTCATGTGTGAACAGGATCATTTGCAGGTGGACAAGGTCAAGTTTGACCAAGTCAACAATGCTGGGATAGGAGGTGGAGAACACTTAGAGAAACAATGCAGTATGAATGGGAAGAGGTTTCTTTGGTGAAGGAAACCCTAATGAGTGGGACCCATGGTGAGAGGGATCTCACTTGTTTAAAAGGAGTGCAAGGCAACCATTATAGTTCATGATTTGGATTGTTGATTTCATTGTCTATTCAGACTTTGTGCATCCTTTTGCTGTTTAGCAGAGTTACAGTGCTGCTTAGCACAAGGATTTCCTGTTTAGGAATCCTTCTCCTTTCTTGAGAGGCCTCTTGAAGGAGTTTTACTGATTTGCCTCACATCTAGGCTTGAGACCAAGCATCCTCCTCCAGTACAATGTTATTTCTGCAATAGAATAATGTTGTGTTGCAGGGTGTTGTAGTGAGGGTACACAACACCTCTTCCGCTACTTGTTTTTCAGAGGAGGAGTCTCTCTTTCCTTTGAGATATCAGTTTGGAAGCCCTTGGAGCTTACTTTAGATCTTGGCATTGGGCCAACTCATTCCTTTCCCCCTACAACGCAGTTTCCTTCAGTGACTGCGTTATTTCTAGTGAGCATTTGCAGTGGGGCTTTTGCATATTGTTTGGAGGGTGAGATCTTCAGTGATAGGATCAGCCTTTCACTTGAGAGATCCATTGGAGGAGGTATTTACATCAAATTCAGCAACTTCAGCCTTCTCCACTCATTTCCAGTTCTTGAGTTTGTGCTACTACCCAGCAACTCCAGGATTTTGGCCATTTTGTAAATTTCAGCCAATCCTTCTAAGGATTGTTGTATTATTATTTTTCAGGGGTTTAGAGATTGCTCCCCCATTTATTTGAGCTATACATTGTAATATTATTGTATTGATATCATCTCTGAAGTAGTATCTCTTATAAACTACGCATTCATAGCCTGGATTTATACATACATAGCAGTATTCTCCAAATTCTTGTACTTGTGCTGAAGGGCTTGCATTGCCTTGCTTGAGTGATTGTTCCCTCAAGGATTTGTACTTTTCTTACTAATATAACATCACTTGTTGGATATTTACATCTTCATCTATTCAGGCTTATCAAAATAACATTGTTGCTCCATTGTATGTTCTTGCATTTGTTGCAATCCCATCATTGGCCATTTTTCCAAGACAACTAGGTGTGGGAGACCTGTTTAACCCACCTAGAGGGATTTATTTTGAGCCACCTCTTGGATTTTGGTCTTAGATACATTGATATAAGGGATCCAGGTTTTGGTTTCAAATCCTATAGTAGCCATTCCTAGAAAATTCGTTTTCCAGTCATGCCTTGCTAGCAGATCCCATTTTGGGATATTACAGTGGTATCAAAGCAGCTTTTTTGGCTCAACTTGTGAGTCTCAGCCCAAGAAGGTAGAAGAAGATTAGAATGATGAAGAATATCAGATTACTCTCATCAATGTTCAAAAATAAGAAGAGCCTCTCCAAAGAGGAGGAGCTAAAAGAAGAGGAAGGACCATGCACTTCCTATTCTCATGAAGAAGAAGAAGACAAGCATGAAAGATACTTGGATCATCAGGTTCTAAGTGATTACCTTAGTTGAGTACAAATCTCAACCTAGAGCCTTCAATGAGACTCTATCTTTTCCACAATTCATCTAGTTGAAGGAAGAGAAGAGACCATGCAGCAAAAGAGAAATCAAATGCAATAGATTCCTTTTGTCTACATTTGATGTGTCATCTACAACAAGAAATTGGGTGAGGAATTTGGAAGAGTTTTTCCTGCTACCTCCTCTAGTGGAGGAAGAGGAAGTAGAATTTTTAGCGCTGCACTTGGAGGGAGAAGCCAATGTCTAGTGGTTTAGCCACTTGAGCCATGCAAGGGTGAATACTTTTGTAGAATTCAATGAAGCGTTGATTAGAACCTTTGATGGAGAAAGATCAGAGGAGAGAAGGCCCACACCACCATTGGAAGAGACATGTACCAGCGCTGTCACAGCCTTGGGAAAGTAGCCTTCTACATCTGCAAATGTGGCAGCCATTTCATTGGAGGAAATAACTATTGCAGCCTTACAAGGAGATCCCAAGTTCCATCAAGGTATGAATGAAGTTCCACTTTCTATTTCAGAAAATCTTTTTGAAGATTATGGAAACTCATATTTAAATGACCAAGAATCAACATACATTGCTAACCTAGAGCGGCAAGATTGAACTGCGTTGTGCAACATGGAAACATTCAAAGAGGAAATAAACCATAATCCTCATGAGCCATTGTTGGATTGCATATCACACTTGAGGTTGGGTTTCAAGACTTGGAGGGAAAGATGGAGGATAGTAGACATCTTGAAGTGAGAAACCCTTTCTCCCTTCTAGATGACCCTTTCTCAATGAGCTCCTCTCAGCTCAAAGAGAAACTTCTACTTTTAGAAAATCCAAGGCCTCATTGGTTTTGGAGGACTATTGTTGAGGAGGAGATCTCAAGGAGAGATTTCATTAGAGGTGCACTTCAACACATCATGGGGTGCAAGGATTTTCTTCCTTTCTCACACTTGGATCTTCATGGATTCAAGGAGGAGTAGATAGATGATGGAGGACATCTTAGGATGGATAACATCCCTCATGATTATGTTGGACATTCCTTGAACCATACACATCATGATGGGAGGTTTTTTCCTAGCACCTATTTGGGTCCTTATGGGATCAAATTGATCCTTGAGAATATTGCATTTCAAAATCCCATGAAGTGAAAAGATAGGAATTAGATTTGGGAGGTTGGTAGCTCTCATGGGAGGGGTGCCAAGATGGAGGATGGGAGGAGACATTCACAATTGGGTGATTGGATGTGGATGGAGAGTAGGAAGCTGGTGAGCTACTTGCAACTTTATGATACCGAGTAGCAAGAGGCTTGGCTACGCTGGTTACTCTTGAAAGAGTTTGGACATCACCCTCTTTCTAAGGGTGTGTGGCAGGATAATTTCATCTTTTAGAAGCAAAGAGCATGGATGCATGGTGTTGATATGATATCCATATCATTCATTATGTTTTCATCACATTATTTGTATGATGGAAGTATGGGGAGGCAAAAAAATCTTTTGTTGCTTTTCTTGTTCTTGGGAGAGCAAGAGCATATTTTATCTCACACTTTACATGATGTTGCAGGAGGGGAAATGGCATTATCTCCTTGGCTATAGATGATCAAGAGGTACTTCCACCTTGGGAGGAACTTCTTATGTATAGCTGAATTATGGAAGATGTCTTTGACAAGGAGCATTTCAAAGGATGGGGCTATGAGTTGGAAAGAAATTATTTGCATGGGCCAACAACACTGTCACTTGGGAGCTTGGGGTTATTGATGGAGTATCCCCAGGATCACTTCACACTTGATGCACTTGGTGGACAAGGAGGAGGAGAGAATGATGGAGTAGTGGATGGAAACATATATTACAATGGGATAATATTACTTTCTATGGTATTCTTGACTTGGATTACCAAGTATAAGAAGGGTGGTCTTCATGCAGCATAAGGTTCATTCCTATTCATGAGAGTGTGTCATACCACTATGGAGGAGTCATTCATATACATATGCATCATCTTACTCTCAACACATGGTAAGGATATTGCTTTTTCATCCATGGATTGTCTAACACAACATTTGGATACTCTTACCATTCATATTCAGTGCATTGCTCCACAAAAGGGCAAGCTTTTCATTCAGCTCCATGGTCAACATTGGGCCAAATTGTATGATGGAGGCAACCATCTCTTATATGGCCTTAGGAAAGTGTTTCATTTCTTGTATGATCAGTTGATGTAACTAGCCATTTTCTATTTATCAGTAGATTCCATGACATACATAATTATCCATGTAACACAAAACAACTTGCCGTGTAATTTTCCGAAACAGTAGTTTGGAAAACTACACTGTCACTATTGGGAAAACCATTGGTACCTTCTTGCACCACATGAAACCTTCATAATTTACCTCATTTTGTTGCTGATCATGATTTCATTTACTGATATAGATATGATTTGTATTGACAACATGATTGGGAGAGACACACATGAGTTGGGTGTGTCCTTTGGGAGAGAAGATTCCCACACTTTTTGCATTGCATGTTCTAATGGGAGCATGAGAGGAGATATGGCCATCATGCCAAACACTTGTTTCCTATTTTTGAGATGGACCATATGCTTGTTGGGATTCCATATGGTGATGATTTCTTATCCATCACATATGGGGTTATTTGGGCCATCTTGATTCACAGCGTTGGAGGAGAGATCTTTGGGGATATAGTCTTCATATTACCACTTGAGGGAAATTATTTTGCAGCCTAGGATCAGAATTTTCTCTACACTTATCATCAGTGAAGAGGAGGAAAGCGTGGGGTAGGCTTATATGTCTACCATGTTCAGATTCTCAGCCCACCTACATTTCATGAGCTCAAGGTGGAGAAACATTTTCAGGAGTTTCCATGTTGGGAGGTGACTCATTTTGTATGGATGATTTCTTGGGGATGGAGAATCCACTTGGTAAAGATGTTTTCCCAATACTTTTTCAGTCTCCATGCCTTGGGAGGCAACTTCTCAGTTATATCCTTGCAGTTTCTTGGGGACAAGAAATATTTGGGAGGGGAGGACTCTAATATTCCAAAATTTTCATGCAGCAAATTGGAATATTAATTTTTGCTGATTTCACTTAGGAGGAGAATAAATGGGTAAGGAGGCCCATGCATGATAAAAATATAAATAAAATAACTTATAGTATGAAAGGGGATCATTATTGGAGCTGGATTTCACACCCTCATGTGTGAACATGATCATTTGCAAGTGGACAAGGTCAAGTTTGACCAAGTCAACAACGATGGGATAGGAGGTGGAGAGCACTTAGAGAAACAACGCAATATGAATGGGAAAAGGTTTCTCTGGTGAAGGATACCATAATGGGTGGGACCGATGGTGAGAGGGATATCACTTTTTTAAAAGGAGGGCAAGGCAGCCATTGTAGTTGATGATTTGGATTATTGATTTCATTGTCTATTCAGACTTTGTGCATCCTCTTGCTATTTATAAGAGTTGCAGTGCTACTTAGCACAAGGATTTCCTATTTAGGAATCCTTCTCCTTTCTTGAGAGGACTCTTGAAGGAGTTGTACTGATTTTCCTCACATATAGGCTTGAGGCCAAGCATCCTCCTCCAATATAGCGTTATTTCTGCAACAGAATAATGTTGTGTTGCAGGGTGTTGTAGTGAGGGTACACAACACCTATTCCACTACTTGTTTTTCAGAGAAGGAGTCTCTCTTTCCTTTGAGAGATCAGTTTGGAAGCCCTTGGAGCTTATTGCAGATCTTGGCATTGGGCCAACTCATTCCTTTTCCCCTACAACGCAGTTTCCTTCAATGACTACGTTATTTCTAGTGAGCATATGTAGTTGGGCTTTTGCATATTGTTTGGAGGGTGAGATATTCAGTGATAGGATCAGCCTTTCACTTGAGAGATCCAATGGAGGATTTATTTACATCAGATGCAGCAACTTCAACCTTCTCCACTCATTTCCAACTCTTGAGTTGCTGCTACTACCCAGCAACTCTGGCATTTTGGCCATTTTGTAAATTTTAGCCAATCCTTCTAAGGATTGTTGTATTATTATTTTTCAGGGGTTTAGAGCTTGATCCCCCATTTATTTGAGCCATACATTGCCATATTATTGTATTGATATCATCTCTCCAGCAGTCTCTCTTATAAACTACGCAGTCATAGCCTGGATTTATACATACATAGCAGTATTCTCCAAATTCTTGTACTTGAGTTGAAGGGCTTGCATTGCCTTACTTGAGTGATTGTTCCCTCAAGGATTTGTACTCTTCTTACTGCTATAACATCACTTAATGGCTATTTACATCTTCATCTATTCAGGCTTATCAAAATAATGATGTTTCTCCATTGTATGTTCTTTCATTTGCTGTAGTCCCATCATTGGGCATTTTTCCAAGACAACTAGGTGTTGGAGACCTGTTTAACCCACCTAGAGGGATTTCTTTTGAGCCACCTCTTGGATTTTGGTCTTAGATACATTGATCTAAGGGATCTGGGTCTTGGATTCAAATCCTCTAGCAGTCATTCCTAGAAAATGTGTTTTCCAGTCATGCCTTGCTAGAAGATCCCATTTTGGGATATTACAGAACATAACCTTAGTTTCCTTGACCAGATCTACAAAATACCAGGGGCCGAAAACCATCATGCCCTAAAATAATGTGCAAACCCATGAAAAAAATCATGGGTGGGTCTGCCCACCGAAAAATAAGGTCCAAAAAAAAATTCGGGGGTGTTTCCCCAGATCCTGAACCGAGGGCGGGATATCACCCCAATTATGACCCCCTTGTTATGCCTAGTGCAACTTACAGGGCATGCCATCGCCCCCCTGTGCGTGTAACTAATCGTGGAAATAATATAACACATACCAAACATTCTCCCACTTGTTTTTTTATTTCCGCAAGGGGCCACAAGAGAGCTTAGTCATTAGCCCATCTCTGCAACTCCCGTTGTTTCTCTACACCAAGAGAACTTCTAAGTTCTCATAGACTTCATCAATGCATCTGCAACATCCTTCAAAGTGTCCAACGTTACTAGCAATACTCTTTTATCCTCAACCATATCTCTCACAAAGTGATATTGAACATCAATGTGCTTTTTCTTTGAATGGTAAGCAAGGTTCTTAGCCAAGAAAATTTCACTTTGGCTATCACAGTCTATCCTTATAGCTCGCTGCACCAACCCCATACTTGAACACAATCTTTGCAACCAAAATTCTTCCTTGCTTGCATGAGTGGCTTCCATGTATTCTGCCTCTGTAGTTGAAAGAGCCACTATAGACTGTCTTTGACTCATCCAACTCACTACACCTCAAAATAGGCTAAACACATACCCACTTGTAGATCTTCTTTGGTCCAGATCACCAGCCGAGTCTGCATCAACAAAACCACGGATGTTGAATACTCTATTGATCTGGAATGGGTAGCTAACTTGATATGCTTTGCAAGCACCTCCCACTTATTTAAACAAATTAAAGATCTACCTTATAATTTACTGTGCGAAATTGAATTCTTGGTTCAGGCGTATGTGTTTTAAATTGTTTTAAACCTTTATGCATGAGGGAGAAATTTTTTTTTTTTTTTTTTATTGATCATGTACAGCAACCATAAAGTGCAGTGAATAAGAACCAACAAATAACAACAAATTTAATAAAGGAGTTCACCTGAATATTGTGGGCTACGTCTCCTTGAGTCTATGTCAACTCACTTGGCTCTTTGGGATTATGATGTGAAATTTCTCTTACAAGTTAATAAATCAACTCCAATGGTTATTTTGACTATACCATTGGGTTTAGAACATCATCATACCCATAGAATGGCTGTCATCACTCTAAAGAAATAACTAGGCTTCCTTTAGAGTTTATTTCTATTGTCGGTGCTTTAAGATTCCCTAACCTTCATTGTGGTACTAATCCTTTAATAAATATTTTTCTATCCCTAAAACCTTACCTAATATCTCCAACATACATCATACCTCCAAAATATACTGATCATTTTCTCAATATGAGCTCTGGCTCCCCAATCTAGGCCTACATCCATTGTTGGCCCTAGGCTGCCAGAAACTTCCCTGTGACTTATTTACCTTCAAAATTCTCCGAATGACTCTAAAAATCCCTTCAATTCATTCATAATGTCTGAAACATTCAAAATAAACTATTAATTTTCATAAATTGGCCTCCAGCTGCTCCGGTTACGCCCCCAACACCTAGTGGCACCCCCGAGCTCTAGGTTCACTGAAAAATTCTCTGAAGCATCTAAGCCTTCAAAAGTCTTCAAAATATCCTACAAACTCTTTAAATGGATTCAGAATACTCATTAAAGTTGGAAATTACTATTGGTTTGTTGAGAATGGATACTGGCTGCTTTGAATAGGCCTCATTCTCTTGTTGGCATTTGATGGCCCTAGTGACCCATGGAACTTATCTAAAGAATATAGGCCTTAAAAATTCCTCTATATTCTATAAAAACCATACCATTAGTTCCATAATGTCTGAAACATCCAAAATTTACTATTGGATTACTGAGAAAGGCCTCTAGCTACACTGGCTAAGCCTCTTTCTGTTGCTGGCCCCTAGTGCCCTTAATGGCCCCTAGAACTTCTCTGAAGAAAAAACTTGCTCAAAAGTCCTCTTATGGCTTTGCAGCCCTCACCAACGAATCTAGAATGTATGAGATGGTCTAAATTAACTATTCACACTCTCAGAATGGTCAAATCTAGCTCAAGATAGAGCCTAAACTGATTTTGCCCAGTGTCCCCTAAATCGACTCCACTAATATATGGAGAACTGCACTTATCTGTAGTTAAAAATAGCAGTTTCTCCAAAATTTGGTGGGTGTGCTAAACTATCGTCCAGCTCTAACCGCAAGTTTTAATTTCAAGGTTAGGGGAGGGGGTGGCCACATTTCAACCCTTGAAACCCCCACGGTTATGCTAACCACCAATCGGAACCAATGCTGAAAAACTGTGGTTAAGTCCAAGTTGAAGTTGGAGTTTGGTTGCATAATTGTCATATTTGATCATGTGGATTATGCGGAATCATGTGACTATAGTAAATGAGATATGACTAAATTCGCGGTCTTTCCAACGATCATTAACATCGATTTCGTTGTTTTGTGGAAATACATGTGATCACTCCATTGGGGTTAAATGCTGGCAATGATGGTTGCATAGGGCGGTAAACGTTTTATGTTTTCATGGGACCTTCTACCCATACCACGTGTTCCATTACGGTGGACTATGTAACCATGGAAACCATAGTCGAACCATTATTATAATACATTGATTTTTTTGGAATACGATAATCCCTCCAACATATATTTAATGATATGCTTCCACATTAAGGTTTTAAAACTTAGATTTTGGGTTATAATATAAAATGTGGAACTTTATGATATTAAAATTTTTAAAATTAATAATATATATTAATATAATATAAAATACGATAATTAAATCATATAATATAATACATTATAAATATATAATAACATATATATTAGTATAATTTTAATATTTTAAAAGTTCTAGCACATTAAAATTTATGGATCCAAACTCAACATTGAAGGTCATTGGGAAATTTCAAAATGCAATAACTTCTTCATACGGTGTTGGTTTTTGAACCGTTCGTGATGCCGGAATCAGGAAGACGAGATGTATCCGGTCGCTAAGGTTCGACACACTTTCAAACACTTTGAAAATTGAGCTATCACTTAGGTCCTTGATCCAAATCCGATAACACATCCCCATTCGGAATCTTTTGGACCCCACAAGACTAATTACTTGATCTATTTAGTAGATGAGAGTACAACACCCTCACTTTTCTAGCCTTTGTCCACTTTACCGTGCATGGCTTAGTGCCTTTGAACCCAACTTGAAGGTAGTCAACACTTCCCTGTCAAGAATTGTCTTCCTCGAACTCACTCACAAATTTCTGGTGAGAGATTTATAGAAGTTAGTTGAACATCATTTCCTAAATGGATTACAAGCTTCCTGCAGCATCCTGTCACAAGAACGCACATCAATCTTGAAAAAAAAATCTCATGCAAGATTTCAAATTAAGCTCACCTCTTTTTTCTCCTTCAAATCATTGACTGTCACCTTCATGTAACATAAAATATATGGTAATCCTCTTTGCACGTTGGTGCATCCATATATCGATCCACAATCGACAAACACCTTTGACTCAAACATAATTCGTGCAACATGCAACATCAACAAAAATTCAACATGAAATGTGGTATACAATTGACACAAAATCAATGTAAAAAGTGTGCAACAAAATCGACACAAGTCGAAAAACATGTGTAACACCATCAACACAAGTCGATAAACATTATGATACATGTTGACAAACACTTGTGCATGTATCAATGTACAATGAACCTATTTAGAGTTCCTTATTTACACATACAACTTCCATGCACATGTACACCTTCAACTCTTCCTTTCAAGTACCAACAAGTACATCATCCCAAAAACATGTGGGTGACTATAAGAGCTAAACTAAAAGATATTTCTACAATATAAGAGTATCATACTCATATTTTACACCTCCACGGAAAAAAATTTGCAACAACAAGAAATGCCTTCAACTGAATCGCATTTACATGCAATATTGCATCAAAATTTTCAACAGAAATACATGCATACATAACTGAAATTTTCATATGTACAAATGAATGTATGTCTTACTTGGTCAAGAAGTCATACCACTTCTTACCAAGCCACTTCCATGGCAATTTTTTCTGTTGAAAATCTTCTTCATTTGAAACATCTGTTCTCACATCAACAATGGAATCTTTGGTTCCAATTTCGCGAATCTTGTTATCATCTTGCTTCAAATTCTTGGGATGATTAGTTGGATGGAATGTCCAACATTGGGAAACAACATGTCCCTTCTTCTGGCAATGTGTGCAAGTCTTTTGCACCCTCTTTTCAAGTTTCCCTTGCCTCAACTGTTTCCTATATGCCTTCAATCCTTCAATCATCTCTAAACATCATGGTTAAACATACCACAGTATGCACGACAAATATTTCTTCCTTTCATGCATGCGGATTTGTCATGCTTTACAGAAACATAATCAACTTGACTATGGGAAGACTTATACCTCAAATGTTGTCTTGCATGTCCATCATTTTTTCCTTCTTGAGGAGATGAACTAGTAGAGGTTCCAGCTTTCCTTTGAAGACTAACATTAGTGTTCATGTCTTGATAGTTGTTTGAAATCTCATGCTCGCCATAAGCTGCATGTCTACAAACATCTTGCTGCAACATAAGCTTCAAACAATGGCAATCAACTTGAAAACAAACTTGACATGTTTGTGGTTTATAACTTGGAACAAAAGTTATTTTTGAAATTGCCTCAAATTCCTTCATGGTTGTAGAGTTTTCGCCATAAGATTGAACATAGCCTAGACCAAAATTCTTAGGTATTTCCTCAACCAAAATAGGATTAATCATGCCTTGTACATGTTTTCCTAAACCCTTGCCTTCATAGCCCATTTTTAACATCAACTTGGACCCTATACCTCTAGTGTGTTTTTCAAATGAACCTACACATATTTATGAAGAGGAAATTGAAGACAAATTTGAGTGATTTATGTTTGCCTCAAGCATGTTCTTGGTTAAGGCCTCTTGGGCTTGATGGGGCTGCATCTCCATCTCATGAATTCTTTGAAGAAGTCCTTCCTCCTCTTGCTTCATAGCAACCAATTTATCATGAAGTCTAGTGCTTTCCCTTCTATCGTCAAACATAATTTGCACCATATCCTTCAGGATGTAGAAGTCTCGCTTCATGTATTCATAAAATAATCTTGTGAAGGAGGAGGATTTTGAAACCTCACTTGAAGAATTTTTCATCTTATGAAAATGAACAAAAAAAATTCAAAAAAAAATCACAAAGCTTCCAAAATAATTGACAAAGCTTCTGAACAAAATGGTTGTAGAGTCAAGCTCTTCATCAAGCAAAATTTTTTCAAACACCCTCTTGTGCTTCAAGGGTTGCCTTGAGGTCCTTTGGGTAAGGAGAATACTTTAAACCTTCTTGTCCTCTAATTTACTTAGCTATCAGTAGATTTCCTTCACCTCTATCGAACTCAAACTTGTAAGCATCAGTCAATTTGAAAACAGTTAAATTATTTGCACTGTTAAACACCCTTCAAGTAAAACACGCAACCTAGTGCTCTCTCAAGAAAGAAACATAGTGCTCCGTCAAATAAGAAACCTAGTGCTCTAATACCAACCTGATTTGAAAATGGGTCTAGACTTGTTATGCTTTGCAAGCACCTCCCACTTAGTTAAAAAAATTAAAGATCTAGCTTATACTTGACTGTGTGGGATTGAATTCTTGATTCAGGTGTATGTGTTTTAAATTATTTTAAACCTTTATGCATGAGGAATTAAAAATTTATTTTTCTAATATTAAGCATGTATATCAACCATAAATTTCAGCAAATAATCATCAACACATAAAAAAAAATTTAATAAAGGATTTCACCCGAATATCGTGGGCTACTTCTCCTTGAGCCTATGTCAACTGACTTGGCTCTTTGGGATTATGATGTGAAATTTATTTTAAAAGTTAATAAATCAACTTCAATGGTTATTTGGACTTTACCATTGGTTTTAGAACATCATCATACCCTTGGAATGGTTGTCATCACTCTAAAGAAAGAACTAGGCTTCCTTTAGACTTGATTTCTATTGTCGGTGCCTTAAGCTTCCCTTAGCTCCATTTTGGCACTAATCCTTTAAGAAATAATTTTATATCATTTCAACCTCAAATATTGTCTCCAACATACATCATACCTCTAAAATAGACTGATCCTTTGCTTAAAATTATCTCTGGCTCCCCAATCTAGGCCTCCATCCACTGTTGGCCCTAGGCTGCCCGAAAATTCCTTGTGGCTTATTAACCTTCAGAAGTCTCCAAATGACTCTGAAAATCCTTTCAATGGATTTATAATGTCTTAAATAGTCATAATATACTATTAATTTGCATAAATTTTCCTTCGGATGCTCCGGTTACGCCTCCAACACCTAGTGGCACCCCCTGGCTCTAGGTTCACTAAAAACTTCTTTGAAGCATATTGGCCTTAAAAAGTCTTCAAAATCTCCTGAAATATATTTCAATGGATTCATAAGACTCATTAAAATTATAAATTACTATTAGTTTGTTGAGAATGGATACTGGCTGCTCTAGATAGGCCTCATTCTCCTGGTGGCACCTGATGGCCCTAGTGGCCCCTGGAACTTCTCTGAAGCATCTAGGCCTTAAAAAGTCCTCTACAGGCTCTGAAAAGCACACCATTAGTTCTATAATGTCTAAAACATCCAAAATTTACTATTCTATTACTGAGAAAGGCCTCTAGTTGCACTGGCTAAGCATCTTTCTGTTGTTGGCCCCTAGTGGCCTCTAAAACTTCTTTGAAGAAAAACATTACTCAAAAGTCCTATGATGGTTCTGTAACCCTCACCAATGAGTCTGGAATGTTTGAGATAGTATAACTTAACTATTCAAACTCTCAGAATGGTCGAATCTAGCTCAAGATACAGCCTAAACTGATTTTTCCCAGTGTCCCCTAAATCAGCTCCACTAATATGTGGAGAACTGCACTTATCTATAGTTAAAAATAGCAATTTCTTTGAAATTTGGTGGGCACGCTAAAGTTTTTGAAAGCTCTAACCACAATTTTTAATGTCAAGGTTAGTGGAGGGGGGTGGCCACATGCCAACCCCTGAAACCCCCGCAGTTATGCTAACCACTGATCAGAACCAACGCCGAAAAACTGTGGTTAAGTCCAAGTTGAAGTCGGAGTTTGGTTGCGTAACTCTCACCTTTGACTGCGTGGATTATGCGTAGTCATGTAACCAGAGTAAATGTGATGTGACTGAAGTCTTTGGTTTTCCAATGGTCGTTAACATCGATGTTGTTGTTTTGTGGCAATAGATGTGATCACTCCGTTGGGATTAAATGTCGGCGTTGATGGTTGCATTGGGCGGTAAATGTTTTATGTTTTCACGAGACCTTCTACCCATACCACGTGGTCTATTACGGCAGACTATATAACCATTGGAACCATAGTCGAACCTTTATTATAATACATTGATTTTTTTGGAATATGATAATCCCTCCAACATATATTTAATGATATGCTTCCACATTAAGGTTTTTAAAACTTAGATTTTGGGTTATAATATAAAATGTGGAATTTTATAATATTAAATTGTTTAAAATTAATAATATATATTAATATATAAAAAATAATATAATATAAAATATGATAATTAAATCATACAATATAATATTTTATAATTATATAATAATATATATATCAATCTAATTTTAATATTTTAAAAATTCCAGCACATTAAAATTTATGAACTCAAACTCAACATTGAAGGTCATTGGGAAATTTAAAAACACAATAACTTCTTCATACAGTGTCGGTTTTTCGAACTGTTCATGGCGCCAGAATCAAGAGGACGAGATCTATCCGGTCAGTCATGTTTGACACAATTTCGACCACTTTGAAAATTGAGCTATCACTTAGGTCCTTGATCCAAATTTGATCATCTATCCAATCCTCGTCTTCCCTGGTAGAAAAAACCATAATCACTACTGCCACACAAATATCTGAAAAAACCCGCTTCACTCTTGTCCAATTCTCCTTCCCTGGTTTGGACATAAACCTGCTCAATACTCCCACTACATTTGCAATGTCGATGTTGAGTCTCAATTCTGCATCTTTTCCATACACTTTTCTATACCTTTTTCACTCACCTGAACCTCCCAAACTGTCAATATCATTGTATGTTAATTGAAAAAGAGCATCTAACATGGTTTTTAACTATATTTTTGTGTCTGCTGTTTGATTTAGATTTTGTTTATTTAGCTGCGGAATCTTGCCACTTTCCGCAGCTGCTGCAACTTTCCGCAGCTATTTTGTGAAACTCTATGTTACAGGTGTCTACAGGAAAAACGAGCCACATGGGAAAGTCAGAAATGATGTGGACATGGTTCGTGTCCTACTGGTTTGAGCAAACTCATCTAAAGAAGCCGCGGTCAAAGGCGTCCACATGGAAGTCAACCATGGAGTCTCACGGTGACAGGACTCTGTTTCGTGTCACGTGAAGGTTCATATGGCCATTTCTGAGCTTGCGGAGGACAAGTCGACATCTGTACATTGCTCCATAGCCGAATTCAAGCATCCACTCCTCATAGATTTACTTTCCAACACGGCCATGATCCTAGATCCGTGGACGTAATGGTCTACGTGTTTTGTATTAGCATAAACTTTAGGAAATCAGTTACATTACCTTTTGTTATATATAATGCGTTTGCATACGCATATAGAGTTATTTGATGTTAGTCTCTGTTATCTTTTATTAGTCTGCTCTGTAATGTAATTACGCTGCCTTTGAGCTGTAATACTACCTTACTGTTATGACTACATTTTAATATAAGAAGACTCTCTTTTCCAACGTAATTCGTGCTTGAAGATTGTTGCCAAGGCTGGTGTAGAGGGCCCCTGCTCAGCTGAGGTTTTGTGCATTAGTGTATAGTTCTTATTTTATTTCTTTAAAGTTCATTGTGCCATAATCCATTCACATGTTTATACATTGCATTTTTCATGATACATATGCTTCATTTCTGTTTATAAACTTTCATGCTTTCCATTTCACTTCTGTCTTTCATGTTTTATGTTATTAATCACTGATCAGTGTTCTTGTTTCAAGTTATAGATAGGCAGCCCAGGCATTTTCATATCTTTTTGACTAATGACATGGAATTAACATTGTTCTGCTGCTAATTTGTTTTTCTTAGTTTCTGTTTAATTTCAATACTGCTTTGTTTAATTCAGTTTTGCTCATTTTCTTTAGTAGTTAAATTTAGATATATTAAACTGCTCATAACATCTTCAGTTGCCTCTGAAAGCCACAGCTGGACTGATGGTGAGGGATTGTATTATGAAATGTGTAGTTTGGTATTAGTTTCCTTTCTGCAAATTTAGATATATTAAACTGCTCATAACATCTTCAGTTGCCTCCGAAAGCCACAGCTGGACCGATGGTGAGGGATTGTATTATGAAATGTGTAGTTTGGTATTAGTTTCCTTTCTGCAAATTTAGATATATTAAATTGTGCATGACATCTTCAGTTACCTCCGAAATCCACAGCTGGACTGATGGTGAGGGATTGAATTATGAGTGTATGGTTTGATATTAGTTTACTTTCTGCAAATTAGATATCAGTTACTCAAGTTGTTTATGGTTACTTCCGAAAATCATAGCTGGACTAATGATGAGGGATCAGAAGACAAGTTGATGTAAATTGATTTAAATTTACTTTATTGTAGCTTTTGGATTTCTTTCAGCATAATTTATTTTGTGTTTAGACAGCAACAAGAATAGTTTGGTTTCATGCTCACTAGTTCACTGTTTTGATTCATTAGATTAGCAGCATCTTTTCATTTCAGCAGCGCATTTTCATTTCCTTTCAAGTTTTGTCATTGTAATTTTCAAATTCTTTTTTTTAAGTTTCAAGTTGGTAAATCATTATAGAGGATATCATTTCCTTGAACAAACATAACCATACTTGTTTTCATTTTAGAATTTCCATTTCATCTTAGAAAACCAAAAACGACAAAAAGTTAAGAAATAGGTTATCTTGCACATATAGTGCGCCGCACTTCATCGGCTTACGAATCCCGGATTGACAAATTAAATGCAGCAATTTAGGACACACTAAATTGACCAAACATTTTGGCGCCGTTGCCGAGGAAGTGTAACTAGGTAGCCAATTTCTTAAAAAAAAACACAAAATCATAAAAGAAGGGAAAAATTGATAACTTCTTGAAGTATGCTCTCCTCTTGCACCTAGTGTGATCTGGAGGATCAGAAAAGAGAGTTATTGGTTCAGTAATTTCTTAAGTATGCTCTCTTCTTGCACCTAGTGTGACCCGGAAGATCAGAAAGAGAATTATTAGCCCAACTTTAAAAAAAATAAAAATAAATAAAAATGACATGCATAGAGCAAGAGATTCTAGGGGAAGGTTTATAGCTAAAGCCAAGAGTTTGATTTTCACAACTCCATCTTCTTCAAGGCATAGACCAGATTCACCACCATCTACCCCTAGCCTTAAGATTTTTGGAACTCAAGGAGCAACTGAATTAGAGGATTCTCCTATACCATCTACTCAATCCCATTTAGAAAACAAAGAGACTCTCTCTCATCCTCCCTTGGTAGAAGAACTAGAGGAATTTAAGGACTCTAAAGAAACTATCATGGCAGAGGAAGTAATAGATGGAGGTAGAGGTAGAGGTAGAAGAGGAGGAAACAATGGAGACAAAAATGGTGAAGGAAATAATGGAAGAAATAGGGAAGGAGACAACTTGTTTGGATTCCCTATAGTTGATGAGGAAACTCATACAACGATGAAAAATATCTCACCATCTTTCCTCCCTAACTTTTATGGATTGCGAAGTGAGGATCCTGAAACATTTCTGTTTGAGTTTGAAGTTGTGTGCCGAACCTATGATTATATGGAAGACTCTCAAAAACTCAAACTGTTTCCTTCAACTTTGAAGGGATCTGCTTTGAAATGGTTCATGGGATTAGCCACTCAATCTATTAGGACTTGGAATGATATGAAACAAACATTTTTGGATGGATACTTGGACTATTGTATGCCCACCAATCACAAGGATGAGGTATTCAAAATGATGCAAAAAGAAGATGAAAACTTGGAAGATTTACTTGAAAGATTTCAATACAACTTAAAAAGAGCAAAGATGAGCAACTTAGATGATGAAACCTTGAAAGCCCTTATATTAAAAGCCATTAGAGATGAATGGATAGATATTTTAAACATGATGGGGAAAGGAGACATTTCTCAACTCCCACTTCATGATATAACAGAACTATGTGTCCATCTCTCAAGGGGAAAATCTAAAACAGGAAAAGGGCCTAGGGATCCTTCTCTTATTAGGGCTAACAAATCTGCAACTGGATCAGTAAGTAGGGCAGAGATTGGTAATATTCTTGATGAGTTCAAAACTGATATCTTAGGGAGCCTTAGTGAACAACTAGACACCCTTAAAATCCAAAACAAGCAAAAAGCAGAAACAGACGCTTTAGCCATCTTTTGTCCAAAATGTAGGAAGAAACATGCTTTAAGGGAATGTCCCTTGGATGCAAAAGTTGTAGAAACATGTATGATTTGCTCAGAGAATCATGAGATCAAGGATCGTCCTTCAATTCCTGGACTCAAAGTTGTTTTTCAAGAAGACCCAAATTCAGTAGAATCTCTCTGTTTTGTCGCAAGGAGACCTTGGCAGGGAAAACAAACTCAAGGGTTTAACAACCCTATGAATTTTCAAACCCCACCAAATTGGAATCTTTGGCAACAACCTTGGCCTCAACATCAAAATTCATATCAGCCATGGGTACAAGGGATGCAAAATACTTATGGGAGATTTACTCAATTTTATCAATATCCTCCATCTTTTCAAAATCAACAAGCTCCACAACTTCCAAACCCAAATCCACAACTTTCATTGCCATTTCCACAACAACAACCTTCTCAACAAAATCCAAATCCTCAACTCATGCTCCTATATCAACAAAAGACAAGTCAACTTCCAGCTCAGCCATTGCCAAATCCTAACAATAAGAATCCTCAGAATACTTACATGGTAGAAGGACAACAATTTCCTACCTATATGATTGTTCCTCTCAACGATGTACAACTCAGATCTGGTAGAGTTTTAGAAAAACCTTCTATAGATATTCAAGAGCAAGATACCTCTGAGGATGACTCTCTTCAAGTCAATAAGGGTTCTGAGGAAGAATCTCTTCAAAATTCAAGCATTCAAAAAGAAAAAGAAAAGTCAACACCCACAACTCCTATAGTTGAGCAACCTGCATCATCATCTACACCTCCTTTTCCTGAAAGACTACAAATTGACAAGGGGGTGGAAAAACAAATCTTGTTGCCTAACTATGACTTTCTAGATGAATTGAAGAATGTTTGTATCAAGATTCCCTTGCTACAAGCCATTCGAGAGATTTCTATTCTAGCAAAAACCATAAAGGAGTTGAGTTTCAAAAGACCAGGAAGGAAACTAAAAGACACAAGAAGAATCCACCTGGTAGGAAAGATTGCAGATATTATGATGGGAAAAATTACCATGCAGAAGTATGTAGATCCAGGAAGTCCAATTGTCAAGAGACATATAAATGGGATAGAAATTCCAAACACATTGATTGACTTAGGGGCTGCTATCAACATTATGAGTAGATAGACTATGGACCAACTAAAACTTCCTAACCTTCTTTTTACACCTACTTTACCGCAACTTGCAGATTGATCAGTTATTAAACCAGATGGTGTATTAGAAGATATTTCAGTCTCCTTAGATTCTTGGGAATATCCAGTAGATTTTATGATTTTGACTCCCAAGAGTAATCTAAGAGGGCACCCACTTATTTTAGGAAGACCTTGGCTAGCCACAGCTGATGCTTTTATTAGTTGTAGATCTGGGGACATGTACATTTCTAATGGTAATTCGACAAAGAAATTCAATTTGTATCCTCCAACAAGAGAAATCACAGAAGTAGGAGACAATGAATGGGTTGATGATGAGGACACTATACAACCTGTCTTTACCATTTCTGAAATCAGTGAGGATAGTCAAATTCTGAACACATTAGAAAATTTTGACACATCTTCAGAATATGACCCCACACAATTTCAGTTGGAATCTGACATAGAATATTTATCATCAAGACAAATGTCTCTTTACTCTATGGAAGAGTTTGGTAGTTCTACCATTGAGATTTTTCCAGGAAAAACACTGAATATCAACAAACTTTTGGAAGAATCACAACAAGAAGAACTAACCAAAATCTTGCAAAAACATTCTACTACATTTGCATGGGAGTATACTGACATGAAGGGTATTGATCCTAAGACTTGCATCCATCATATCTATATTGAGGAAAACAGTAGACCAATCAGACAACCTCAAAGAAGGATGAATCCAAATCTTAGGGAGATAGTGAAAGAAGAGCTCCAAAACTTCTCAATGTAAACTTCATTTATCCAATTTTAGATAGCCGATGGGTTTCTCCTTTGGTTATAGTACCTAAAAAGAATGGTAAATGGAGAGTATGCATTGATTACAGGGAATTGAACAAAGCAACTTTGAAGGATCACTTTCCTTTGCCTTTTATTGATCAGGTATTAGATACATTAGCATGTAAAAAGTACTTTTCATTTTTGGATGGTTTTAGTGGCTATAATCAAATTCAGGTAGCACCTGAAGATCAAGATAAGACCACATTTACTTGTCCATGGGGAACTTTTTCCTACCGAGTGCTTCCTTTTGGGTTATGTAATGCACCTGCAACATTCCAAAGAGTAGTACTAGGAATTTTTTCTGATCTAATCCATGATTGTGTAGAGGTTTATATGGATGATTTTACAATTTATGGTAATTCATTTGAAGAGGCATTAGAAAATTTGGAAAAATTTCTTATAAGATGTAAAGAAACAAACCTTTCATTAAGCCATGAAAAATGCTTTATGATGTTTATTGAAGGGATTGTTTTAGGACATCATATTTCAGAAGATGGGATTAAGGTTGATAGATCAAAAGTTGAAGTCATCTCCAAGTTGCCTATTCCAAATTGTCAAAGAGATGTTAGAAGTTTTCTAGGATTTACTCGTTACTATAGAAGATTTATAGAAAACTTCACTAAAATAGCATCTCCACTCTTCAAATTGCTTACAAAAGATTGTGAATTCAAATGGGATCCTGATTGTCAATCAGCCTTTGAAACTTTGAAAACAAGAATATCTAAAGCACCTATCTTGAGAGGACCAAATTGGAAACTCCCTTTCCATATTTCTACGGATGCTTCAGATACAGCTCTAGGAGCTGTGTTGGGTCAAAAAGATTTAGTTCCTTATGCCATTTATTATACCAGTAAAAATTTGACTCCCACAGAGTTAAATTATACTATGACTGAAAAAGAGTTTTTAGCTGTTGTTCATGCAATTAATAAGTTTAGACATTACATAACAGGCTATGAAACTTTTATTCATACTGACCATTCTGCAATTAGATATTTGATGAAAAAACCTGTTACTAATGGCAGAGTGACAAGATGGCTTTTACTTTTGCAAGAATTCAATATTACTGTGTTGGATAGACCAGGAAAACAGAATACAGTAGCCGATTTCTTGTCTAGGATTCAGAATACTAAAGAAGATTCTCCTGTAGAAGATAAGTTTCCTGATGAATACTTGTTTGCAGTAACTATTAAGACCCATTGGTATGCAGATATTGCTAACTATTTGGTTACAGGGAAACTACCTTCACATTTATTTCCAAGTGAAAAACGAAAAATTATTCAGGAGAGTTCAAAATATTCATGGATTTCTAACGAATTGTTTAAAATAGGGCCAGATCTTGTGATCAGAAGATGTGTCAGGGAAGATGAAATGCCTGATATTCTTAAGGCATGTCATGATGAACCATGCGGCGAACACTTTGCAGACAAAAGGACGGCCTATAAAATCCTTTCTTTAGGATATTATTGGCCTTCCCTCTTCAAAGATGCAAAACAATATGTCAAAAGGTGTGATAGCTGCCAAAGAGTAGGGAAACCTACCCTTTCAAATGAAATGCCATTGCAAACACAGGTACTCATTGAACCCTTTGAAAATGGGCTTTAGATTTCATTGGACCTATTAATCCACCATCTAAGCAAAAGAAGTATATATTGGTTTGTACCGATTATGTTACTAAATGGGTAGAAGCCAAAGCATTAGTATCTGCTACTGAAAATTCAGTTGTTCATTTTCTTTATGAGGATATTTTTACTCGCTTTGGTGTTCCAAGAGAAATTGTGACAGATCAAGGAAGCCAATTCACATCCAATTTGGTGGAGAAATTGATGGAAGAATACAAAATCAAGCACAGAAGATCTACTCCTTACCATCCGCAAGCAAATGGTCAAGTGGAGTCCACAAATAAAGTTCTTGAAAGTATCATCACCAAAACTGTTCATCTACATAGAAGAGATTGGGCAGAAAGGCTTTATGAAGCCTTGTGGGCCTACAGAACTACATGGAGAAATACAACAGGACATTCTCCCTATGAACTTGTTTATGGGAAAGAAGTCTTGCTCCCCATTGAGTTCCAAGTTAAGACCTTCAAGATAGCAGTTCAGTTGGGGATGGACTTATCAGAAGCCCAAAAGCATAGAATGGAGCAGTTGAATGAGCTAGATGAGATCATACAAGAAGCAATTTTAAGAACTGATCTAGTTCAATATCAAAGAACTAAATGGCATGACAAGTACATCAAAGAGAAGAAGTTTCAAGAAGGAGATTGGGCATTGTTATTTGATTCCAAGTTTAAATATTTTCAAGGAAAATTTCAAACTCATTGGCTTGGGCCATATGAGATTGACAAGATCTTTAACAATGGAGCGGTAAGAATCAAGACCATTGATGAGTTTCAAACTCCTCTTATTGTGAATGGCCATAGATTGAAAATTTATCATAAGCCACTCTCAAAAGAGGATTTTGTCAAAATGTTTCAAGAAAGTTCTGCAATCAGGCTGGTACAGAAGAATTCTTCTTCTCCACCAGCCTAGATTTTGTTCTTTTCAGTTAAAAAAATAAAAATAAAAAATAAAAAATAAATAAAAAAAATTGTATAAGCCTGAAAACCAATCACTGATTGGCAGTCTTATATAGAAAATATAGGGTGAAAATTAGGAACACCTGACACTCTATGTTTTCCAAAAAAAATCTCTGTCTTTTATTTCACAAGTCTTGTGACCACCCACTCCATTCCATCCCACTTCATTCCATTTCATTTCACTCCATTCCATTTCATTTTATCTGTTTCATTCCATTTCATCAATAAAAAAAATTTTCATGACCATTTCCATCTGGTCATTTGTCATATGTTCATCTCCATCCATCCAAATAATAGCTGTGTCAGTTTCCGCAGCTGACATCTGTTTCTGCAGCTGACTCCAGTTTCCACAGCCAGAAGCAGATTCGGCAGCTACAACTCTGTTTTCAAAAGAATGTACAGCCAAATGTTATTTCCATAATCATGAAATAAAATGCAGATGAGAGGATCAAAAATGAAGACCTGGAGCATTCAAGACACAAATGAAGAGCAATTAGTTGAAGACCAAGGGAAAAGGCAAAGATTCCAAAGGTATGAATAAAATTTATTTCAAATAACATTGAAAAACACATTTTTATATAGTTCTGAACCATGAGCTCTATCCATTATGTGCAATGATTATATTGACAATTCCGTAACCTTTCACGATCTCCATATTATCCTCTCGCATTCATTCTCAAACGGTTCCATCATTAAAACCCCCGATTTTCACTCATGTTCCAATATTCCACCGGTGACAATGAGACGTATTTGATTTGACCACGGACTCTTACAGCCGCATAAATCCATAACCGTTTTTGAAACGTGCTCATATTTATTGTGCAGCCACCAAAATTCAAAACGCTGCCGGATGTGTTATACTTTGTTAATCTCTCTGTCGTGCTCTCTGTTGTGCTCATGAAAACCCCTCTCTGTTCTATTCACTCCATTCCGCTCTCTATTACGTTATAATCTGTATACCCACTCTCTGACATTTACCCACATTCATTGTGCTCATCTCTGTGCATTCAACCGTTCTGTTTCCATTAAACCCTCACGCAGGCAAATTTGTGAAGAGCAGAAAGAAAATGGGTAAATTGCTAAGAGCAGAACCGAAAGGACCTAAGTTTATGGAGGGATATCCGCAAGTAAGGGATATATTGAAGAAAGCAAATTGGCTGCGGTTTATCCAGAAATTCAGAGGTTATCATAAAGAATTCACGAAGGCATTCGCAAGGTCCTTTGATGGCTTGGAAGCAGAGATTGGAGACCTTAAGTTTGCGGTCAATGAAGCATCTATAGCAACAGCCACAGAAATTCTTCAGGAGGGTGAGCGTTGGTTTAAGAATAAAAGCATCAGTGATGAAGCATGGAGAACAATCTTACGAAACCAAGGTATGGACATAACTGTTTTTAAAAGAGGAATTCCTGTGCATGCATTGAAAGAGGAATGGGCTAATTTACTGCTAGTTGTTCAGAAATTAATTACATGTGAAGGCCATTTTGGGTCCATGTATATGTACCATACCAGGTTATTGATGAATTTTCTAGATAATCAAACTTTCAATCTCCCATATTTTCTATTCAATAGTTTGAAGAAAATGTCCGTGACTATTCAGAAACATTTAGGAGATGTAGAACCCCATCTATATCACCACGGCCTTGTAAAAATTTTGATTGAAAAGGAGTTAAAGGAAAAGAAAGACACATGGGAACAATTTCTGGTTAGAAATTTCTTTGAGGAACCTAAGGAAATTCCTGAAGGTAGCACAGCAAGAAGAAGTAGAAGAAAAATAACAATTGATGAAATTCAAAATACTCTTACTACTACAATTGAAAGAACTGATAGGGAAGAGAGACTGTCAAAGAGGAAGAAGAAAGAAATCAAGGGTAAGAAGCCAATAACACCAAAAGAGAGAAAAACTATTGAGGCTATACATAAAACCCCTTCTTCCGAAGAAGAAGATCACCAAGTGTTATCTGAAAGATTAATTTATCTTCAAAAACAGTCCTCTATGGCCAAGAAGACAGAAAAAGGGAAACAAAAACAAAAATATAGTGTACCACAGCGTGTGAGAAGAAGCAGCAGACTTAAGGGGAAATTGAGGAAAACACAAATGAAGGGTCCTCATTTCATTGATTTGGGAGAGGAGACATCTGAACAGTCCCCATATGACCATAGTCCATCTCAGTCAGTTAGTGAACCTGGTTCATTTCATTCTCAGTCAGACATTGAACGTACTCCATCCCATTCTCAGCAAGATGTTGATGTGAGCCCTTCTCAGCCAGATTTTGAAGATGACTCTCCTTCACGGCATTTTGGGGACAACCCAACAAAAATGACACCTGAAATAGACCCCAAGCAGCAGGAAGTATATGACTATATAGAATCTTTGGAAAAGGTAGCTACAGGTCCCAGTACTTCGTCCATTCAGCCTCATACAGTACAAGATGATTTAGTCCAATCACTAAAACAGGAAGTCTTTGAGCTAGAGATTTTAAATAGGCACGTCAAAAATGAAAATGAGACATTGAAAGAACAAGGTAAATTGGACAAAGTCATCCATGATAATACCATGCTACATCTGGGAATATGGCAGAAGAAGAACAAGAAATTGAAAAGGAAATGCCAGAAGTTGAACATAGCACTGGTTTATATCAAATTTAGGTGCTTAATGAAGAAACCCAGAATGTTGGCAGCACCATGGAAGAGGAGGAGAGGATTAGACGTGCTGGCTGAAGTGTCAAGGCATATAAACTGAGAAAGGAATATCAAAATTTTGGTTGCATGAGGACATGCAACACCTTCACAGTGCGGGTATGTTGAGTCTCAATTCTGCATCTTTTCCATACACTTTTCTATACCTTTTTCACTCACCTGAACCTCCCAAACTGTCAATATCATTGTATGTTAATTGCAACAGAGCATCTAACATGGTTTTTAACTATATTTTTGTGTCTGCTGTTTGATTTAGATTTTGTTCATTTAGCTGCGGAATCTTGCCACTTTCCGCAGCTGCTGCAACTTTCCGCAGCTATTTTGTGAAACTCTATGTTACAGGTGTCTACAGGGAAAATGAGCCACATGGGCAAGTCAGGAATGATGTGGACATGGTTCGTGTCCTATTGGTTCGAGAAAACTCATCTAAAGAAGCCACGGTCAAAGGCGTCCACATGGAAGTCAACCATAGAGTCTTACGGTGACAGGACTCTGTTCCGTGTCACGTAAAGGTTCATATGGCCGTTTCTGAGTTGCGGAGGACAAGTCGACATCTGTACATGGCTCCATAGCCGAATTCAAGCATCCACTCCTCATAGATTTACTTTCCAACACGGCCATGATCCTAGATCCGTGGACGTAATGGTCTACGTGTTTTGTATTAGCATAAACTTTAGGAAATCAGTTACATTACCTTTTGTTATATATAATGCATTTGCATACGCATATAGAGTTAGTCGATGTTAGTCTCTGTTATCTTTTATTAGTCTGCTCTGTAATGTAATTATGTTGCCTTAGTGCCGTAATACCACCTTACTGTTATGACTGCATTTTAATATAAGAAGACTCTGTTTTCAGACTTAATTCGTACTTGAAGATTGTTGCCAAGGCTGGTGTAGAGGGCCCCTGCTCAGCTAAGGTTTTGTGCATTAGTGTGTAGTTCTTGTTTTATTTCTTTAAAGTTCATTGTGCCATAATCCATTCACATGTTTATACACTGAATCTTTCATGGTATATATGCTTCATTTCTGTTTATAAACTTTCATGCTTTCCATTTCACTTCTGTCTTTCATGTTTTATGTTGTTAATCACTGATCAGTGTTCTTGTTTCAGGTTATAGATAGGCAGCCCGGGCATTTTCATAGCTTTTTTACTAATGACATGGAATTAACATTGTTCTGCTGCTAATGTGTTTTTCTTAGTTTCTGTTTAATTTCAGTATTGCTTTGTTTAATTCAGTTTTGTTCATTTGCTTCAGTAGTTAAATTTAGATATATTAAACTGCTCATAACATCTTCAGTTGCCTCCGAAAGCCACAGCTGGACTGATGGTGAGGGATTGTATTATGAAATGTGTAGTTTAGTATTAGTTTCTTTTCTACAAATTTAGATATATTAAGCTGCTCATAGCATCTTCAGTTGCCTCCGAAAGCCACAACTGGACTGATGGTGAGGGATTGTATTGTGAAATGTGTAGTTTAATATTAGTTTCCTTTCTGCAAATTTAGATATATTAAATCATGCATGACATCTTCAGTTGCCTCCGAAAGCCACAGCTGGATTGATGGTGAGGGATTGAATCATGAGTGTATGGTTTAGTATTAGTTTACTTTCTGCAAATTAGGTATCAAGGTTTATTGTTATAATATCTCAAAATCATAAATGACTAACATGAGGGATCAGAAGACAAGTTGATGTAAATTGATTTAAATTTACTTTATTGCAGCTTTTGGATTTCTTTCAGCATAATTTATTTTTTGTTTGGACAGTAGCAAGAATAGTTTGGTTTCATGCTCACTAGTTCACTGTTTTGATTCATTAGATTAGCAGCATCTTTTCATTTCAGCAACGCATTTTCATTTCCTTTCAAGTTTTGTCATTGTAATTTTCAAATTCCTTTTTTTTAAGTTTCAAGTTGGTAAATCATTATAGAGGATATCATTTCCTTGAACAAACATAGCCATACTTGTTTTCATTTTAGAATTTCCATTTCATCTTAGAAAACCAAAAACGACAAAAAGTTAAGAAATAGGTTGCTCTTGCATATATAGTGCACCGCACTTCATCAGCTTACGAATCCCGGATTGACAAATTAAATGCAGCAATTTAGGACACACTAAATTGACCAAACAGTCGGGTATAGTATAGACAATTTCATACATCAGGCTACCCACTGCACTTTCATATGGAACGTGATACATATCATCCTCTTCTTCTTATGCCTTGGGACACTATTCAACAAATATATTTACACCAACAGGAATAGGAACCTTCACCGGTTTACGATCGTGCATATTGAACCTCTGCAATATTGTCTCAACATACTTCCTCTTGTTTAACCAGAGCTTCCTCTTTCACCGATCTCTCTTAATTTCCATGCCCAAAATGTAGTTTGCAACACCAAGATCCTTCATGTCGAATTTGGAGAACAATTGGGTCTTCAAATCCTGGATAATTTATTTGTCATTTCCAAAGAGCAACATATCATCCACATAAAATACCAAATAAACAACACGGTCACCAATTAATTTAAAATATACACTATGATCCTCTTTTCTTTTGGTGAAGCCAAGTCCCTGTATATAGGTATAAAATTTCTAATACCACATCATTGGTGACTGTTTTAACCCATACAAAGACTTTTTTAACCTGCATACCAATTTTTTCTTACCTTTCACTATAAAACCTTCAGGTTGCTTCATGTAGATCTCCTCTTCTATATCTTTGTGAAGAAATTTTGTCTTCGCATCCATCTATTCTACCTCAAAATCAAAGGCAACAACAACAGATAAAAGTAATCTAATAGAAGTAACCTTGGCAACAAGAGAAAAAATATCACCAAAATCAATTCCCGGCACCTGGGAATAACCTTTTGCTACCAGTCGAGCTTTGCATTTCTCCGCCTTTCCTTCTAGATTCATATTATTCTTAAACACCCATTTTCTCCTGATGGGCTTCCTTCCAACCAACAACTCCACTAGATCCCATGCCTTAATTTTGTGCGAGGATGCCATTTCATCAACCATGGCTTTCTTCTAGATTTTTCCACCCTCTGAATCCACTGCCTTCCTAATAGTTATGGGATCATCATCAATTATAGTTAAAGAAATTTTTTAACAGAAAGCAGATGGACTATACCTTTCTAGTTTCCTTATTTCCCGAACTGATCTTCTCATAGCTGGAATTTGTGGCTCTTCCTCTTCTGAATCTTCTTCTTTTTTAGATTTTGATTCATCCTCCTTCAGCTCAAACTCTATCTTCTCAGGTTCCTTTGGTAGGACTTCATGTTTAACAACATATTTCACCTCTCTAAACACCACATCTCAGTTGTACACAACCTTCCTTGTTTTTGGGTTCCAAAGCTTTTAACCTTTTTAACCATCCTTATACCCAATAAATATGCACCTTTCAGATTTATTATCCAACTTGGTTCTTTTATCCTTTGGAACATGTACATATGCATCACATCCAAATACCCTAAGATGTGAAAGAAAGGGTTTCTTACCAGTCCATACCTCATGTGGATTCTTATCCTCCAACACCGATGAAGGTGATCTGTTAACTAGGTAACATGTCATCTCCACTGCTTCTGCCTAGAATTCTTGTGCTAACCCATTAACACTGAGCATGATTCATGCCTTTTCCATCAACATTCTGTTCATTCTTTCTACAACTTAATTTTTCTCAGGTGTGCATGGATTAGTATTCTATCATGATATACCATACTTCTTACAGAACTCTTCAAATCCCTTCTTGCAGAACTCTCCACCATTATCTGTCCTCATCACCTTTATCTTTTTCTCTATTTGGTTTTCCACCAAAGCCTTAAATTCTTTAAATTTGTCAAAGACTTCAGATTTCTTCCTCAATAAATATATCCATGTATTCCTTGAGAAGTAATCTATGAATGAAGCATAGTACACAGAATTTTCCAATGATGGAACCGACACAGGTCCAACCACATCACTGTGCACAAGCTCTAATACCTTTTTCGCCCTCTTAGCACAAGAAGGAAAACTCACCTGATTCTGCTTCCCATATACACAATGTTCACAAAAATCGAAATCCAGAGAGAAATTAGACATACCTTCTACCATACCATTTCCATGCAGTATTCAAAGGCCCTTCTCTCCAATATGTCCAAGTCTTTGATGCCATAGCATGGTATTTTCTCCAGAGACTGTTATGCTTTCTGCTCCACTTTCAAGAATCACAGAACTATTGCACGCATTAATAACAGTGCTACCCTGGAGCTTGTACAGAGTTCCAATCTGAACTCCCTACATTAATACTAGTGCTCCCCGAACCATCTTGCAGGTATCTTTCTCAAACACTGTTTTTACACCTGCATCATCCATATTGCTTACAGAAATCAGATTTCTGTCCAATACAAGAATATGTAAAACACTAAGAAGTTTTCTAATCCTTCCACCTTGCAGCTTCAGCTTGACTTTTCCACGTCCGACTCTTCTGGCCTTCCTATCATCCCCTAAGAATACATCACCACCATCATACTTCGCATACTCACAGAACCATTCCCTATGGGGAGTGAAGTGAAAGGATGCACCCGAGTCAATCAGCCATGCCTCATGATCTACATGTGTATTTGAGGAAGAAGCCAAATACACATACCCACCTTCATCCGAGGTGGTTTTTGCCTTTGCAGAAGAAGCATCATCAGATCCTTTTCCTTTCTCAGGAGCTTTAGATCTGCAACCCTTTTTGTAGTGCCCTTCCTTTCCGCATTTCCAACACAACTTTACAAACTTTCCTGGAGATTTAGGTATCCCTCTATATTTAGATCTCCCACTTGAAAACTTATTCTTGTTTCTGTTCTGGGACCTTCCTCATACAGATAAGGCATCTCCATTCTGGCCCTCCATATTTCTCCATCTCATTTCCTCTGAGAGCAAGGCTGAGATAATGTCATCAAAATTCAAGGTAGTTGTATTGCTACCTATTGGAAAAACCAGACTTTCCCACGAATCTGGTAGAGAACACAACAAACTGATGCACTTATCATCATATGATATTTTAATATCAACAGATAACAACTGACTTACCACAGTATTGAAGGCGTTTAGATGCTCTTTCACCGAGTCTCCATCCTTCATCCTCAGGTTATACAGCTTTTCCGCAGGAACAATTTATTCACCAGAGACTTAGATTGGTATAAAGTCCCTAGATTTTCCCATAAAGCCTTCATCGTAGCTTCCCAAGATACCTTCAATAATACTGAATATGAGACACACAACTATATTTTTTTCTTTTCCTTTCGATCCAACTTCTTTGAGTCTTCATCTGATATTGTCATTGGCTTAGTACCCATATATACCGTGATCCACTAATCTTTATCCACCAATAGATTCTCCATCTTGAGCTTCCAAAACTAAAAACTATGACCATTAAATTTCTTTGATCTCTATCTTTCCACTGCTCGCCATCTTCTTTCACTGCAAGAATCAATCCCGCAGATCTCCCAGTGAACAGTGTCTACCATAGGCCTGAGATAAAAACCCCTCAGCAACAAAGGCACCCCCTTGAAGCCTAAACAAATATGAAACCAAATTTAGGTTTTAACCCTGTACAGAAATTATCTGCAAACGAATCTTAAAAAACAGAAAATAAACAATAGCGAGAGCATAAAAAATTAAACATATATACACAGATTTTTTCCCTTGGATCCCAAATCAGGACTACCAGCTTGAGTTTTCATTATATTCCTTGTAGTGTTACAACACATATATATATACATGTCGAAGCATACATAAACCCCAATCCATTAACCCTAGATTAGAACATAAATGTAGTTCCCTTGACAGGATCTACAAAATACTAGGGGCCGAAAAGCATCATGCCCCAAAACCATGTGCAAACCCTTGCACAAAACCATGGGTGAGTCCTCCCACCAAAAAATAGGGTCCAAAAAAAATTTCCCGAGGCTCTGCCCCGGACCCTAAACAGGGGGGGTGTCGCCCCCCCTATAGCCATCCTGCTGCACCCGGCGCAATGTACAGGGGGGTCCTATGACCCCCCATGCGTGTGACTAATCATGGAAAGAATATAACACATACCCAATAGTTAGTCCTTTTTTAAATGGGATTTGGTTAAGAGCGCGATTACCGCTACCAAGATTATCCCATAGCTAAACCCACTTAACCTTAATTAAGACAATGCTTAATTCAACAGAGAAAATGGCGAAGTAACCAGCTTTGGCGCCACTACCAAAATTGGCGGAGTTAACTCGAGTTTCTCTAGTTTTGGTGGAGTTTTTCTAGGAAATACTAAAAAAGCCGTAACTTTCCATATTTCGACCAAATTAGCCTTAGAAAGAGTCATTACTTGATGATTTTTATGTTATGAGCATGATGGTGTAGGTTGCAGAGGCAAAGGAGCACTTTTGTAAGTGTTATATTCACTTTGAAGATTAAAGATGCCTAGGGCCACCAAGAGAGGAAGTCATGTCTATGTCCACCAAGAGAGGAATTCATGCCTAGTCCACTTGAAGACCGTTTTCAAAGATTGAAGAGTCTATTTTGAGGTTTTTGGGTTAACTAAATGTAATGGAGCAGGTTGCAAATCCATTGGAGCATTGTAGGTGCATGTAGTCATAGAATTGACCATTAATCCAAAGAGGGCCTAGCAATTGAAGCAGGTTCGTGGAGATGTAGCCCAGGAGGGGTGAACTTCGTTATCAACTACTGAGTAATGTGTTTGATGTGTATTATTTCTCTGCAATTTTCTTGTTGTACATGTGTTTTTAACAACTAGTTAACTTGCGATTATCTCATAAAAACCAGAAAACTTGACACATAAACCCTCACATAACTCGCTAATTTGAGATGATATTAAACACATTTATTTAATACTAATGAGGGAGCTAGCACAACAAAATTATTTTTCCCATATTAAGATCAGTAATGGAAGCTCTAATCATGTGCATTAAGCTCTACTCAGTAATGCTCATCATTTTATTAGTAGCCAAGTAAGTTGGTCCCCAATTTTCGACAAGTTGAAGGCCCACTTGATGTATGTCGAAGAAAAAGCACAAGTTGATTTCTTTCTTATACTTGCTAGAAAATTTTTGAAATGCCAATCTTCCCAATAAAAAATTACTTTGAATATAATTTGGAGTAAGGTATCAAAATCAATAAAAATAAGGTTTGTGTTAAAATTTCATGAATCACTATGGCACTGAATGCGATACTGTAGATGTGGGATTATGGAGCTTGCGAGGACCCACGTACTGGTGCTACTATCTTCTATTTATTCTACCCACTTAGCTTTAAATGAATAAGATCATTGAGTGGAATAATTCTATGTTTGTATTGTATTGGTACTCGACAAGGTACACTCCTTACTTAGCAAGGACTTGTTGCCTAGCAGCCATCCTAGTTAATTTTAGTAAATAAGTTCAAAAATTTAGCATTGATTATATATTGAATTTTTAATTATATATTATATATCATAAAGTATAAAAATTATATTAATATTTTTTAATCGTTTTTTGGATTCATCAAATTATCAATCTTTTTCTACTTAATAAATGTGGTTTTATGAATGTGATTTTATGATAAGGAAAAATATGAAGTATCTATATTGGGGTTTAAATAATATAGATGCATAATGTTAAAAAAAAAATGTTTTTTTTTCCTGCTTAATAAAAGTGGTTCTATGAATGTGGTTTTATGATAGGGAAAAGGATGAAGTATCTATATAGGGATTTAAATAATATAGATGCATAACCTTAAAAAAAGTAATTGTGAACAAGTGTGAAAGATATTTTATAATTTTTTTTTTTTCTAAATTAGGCTACTTCTATTATATCATACAGTCCAAAAGATTACAGTTCTCATCCTCCAAAGTTGGCAAGTCAATTCCGGAGGGAAATTTCAATTTCAAAACCACAAAAAAGGGGCTGTGCCCCATATGGGGAAACCAGCCTAGTAGTAGAGCACAAAGATTCTAGAATAAGCTACCCATAGTGGGAAACTAGCTTTACATGTGACATGTTTAAGACAAAACCAAAAAAATAGATACATAAAAATAGCATAAAATTGACAAGAATGAGAGATAAGCACCCAGCAGTTAAGTAGATGGAAAATTATCATCCTTTTCTAGAGGTTGGAACGGATCTTCCACATTTTTGCATGCACATTCAGACTCTTCATCCTTATTCAGACTCTTCATCCTCCTCCTTGGATGTGCGGGCTATCAACAGAGGAAGAAGCGTCGCATAGGGATCAGGAAAAATGGAGGAAACTGCGTGAGCCTCAACACTCGCATTGGTTCCATCCTCGTTTGAGCTTGATATGTCATGATTGTTGTTCGAGGCACTCTGAACTAGCAAGGCCGCCATCTTGTCGGGGGAGAAGGCAGGAGAGAGAGAGATGGTAGACTTGTGGCATCTCTTTCTGGGGCGGAGGCAAGAACCAGAGATGTCAAAAGGAGAATTTGGAAGGTGGAGAGAGAAGCGAGTAGAAAGATTGATGGATTCGAGGATTTCTGGCTCCGCCGAGTCAACTGAAAGGCTCACTGTCGTGCCCGCTGAGGCAGAGATGGGAGGTCTGGAGGGAAGACCACATCTCCTTCCTCTGTGGCACCGCATGCAGTGGTGTCTAGGCATGGCAGAAGAGTGGGAGTGGGGCTGAGACAATGGAGAAATCGCAGAAGCATCAGAGGGATTAGAGGGGGAGCTTAAGGCCACAAAAAAGCGAACTGAGGAGCAAGGAATTGAGGAGAGGAGCCAAGGCTTGGCTAAGACACAAGAAACTTCTGTGTAGAGCCTAAGGTAGAGTTGAATGGTGGAAATAGGGGCATGGATAGCGGATTTAACGGCCATGGGAGGCAGCAAAGGGATGTGTGCCGGAATAAATGTGCTAAGGACAGAGCTAATGGGGAGGACATTGATGGCAAGTAAATACCCCATGCACCATCATTTAAACCAATTCGGGTGGCCATGTGCATCCGCATGGTGAGGACTAGTGTCATGCAACCTTGCGGCTGTTTGGCGACGCTATTTAATTCGGTCTAGCACCGGCATGTGGGAAAAATTTGATATTTATTAATATAAATTAATAAATTGAATAAATTTAAAAATTAATATATGGTTGTTGGGTTAGAAAACTATTTAATATATTATTAATCAAATAAATAAAAATAATCTTGTATAAAATAATATTTTTTATTAATTAGAATTGAATGCTTATTAAAATATAATAATAAAAATAAATTAGAAAATATAATAATTATATGATAAATTTAATATAACCACGTGAAAAAAAAACTATTCAAAAAATAAAATAATAAATAAAATAAAATTATATATATATATATATATATATATATATATATATATATATATATATATATATTACTATTAAAAACCTTTGATATTTATAAACTCATAGCTATTTGCATATAAATTATATACAATTCTAAAATATCTTATGACATAAAGGTGTGTATATGTGTGCAAATATATATATATATATGAAAATTAAAATTATTTATTAAAAACATATAGATAAATGTTATATATTTTTATATTTTTTTAATTCAATAATATATTAAAACAATGAATATAAATATGAATTATGTTTTAGAGAATTTACGTGGATGAAGATAATTATATAAATAAATAAAAAATTTATTAAATCGAGTAGTACCTTTAATATTTTAACTAAATCCTATAGAACATAATTCATAGTTATATTCATTGTTTTAATATATATTGAAATTATAACAATATAGAATATTTAACATTTACTTTTTGGCATTTACATTGATAAATTTTGAGAAGTGTTTAGAAGTTGTTACTTGTGATGGAGCAAAGCTTGTTGGTATCTTATTTATGTTCTCCATTTCATGAGGAGTCTCAACGATCTTCAAACCCTCCATGATTATTGTATCAAGATGGATATGATTGTTAATACTTATAAGACTAAAGTTATGATTATTAAATCCAAGAAGATCACTTATGAAATTTTCATCTATGATAACAATTAATTAGAGAATGTTTCTTCTTAAAAATATTTAGGTATTGACATTCACTATGAGCTCAACTAAAACTATAGCATTGAGAAAATGATTTTAGGAGGTTGGAAAGCTTACTATGAGGTTGAAAACAATTTTAAGACAACAGGTATTTGGGTTTGGAGTAAAAAAAAAGTTCCTCTTAGAGACTCTAATCACCACCCATGTTCTTTTATATGGATGTGAGGTCTCGGGTTGTAGTCTATCTAGAGAGTCTTGGAGAAAAATTGAAATGATCCAAAATCAATTCATCACCTACAACCTCAAGATTAAACATAATACCCCCTACTCTATTCTCTTGATTTAGGCTAGCCTTTCCCCCATTGAATGTAATGTTATGTTTAGGTTTCTTATGTATAAGAAGAATTTGTACAACATGGAATCCAATAAGCTCCCAAAAATTGCTTCTAACTCTAATAAAAACCAAATTTGGCTGAAGTGAGGGTGGCATAAGGATGCCAAGTCCTAGTTTGACCATTGGGAGATAAGGGAGGAGTCCCTCTTGGGGAACTAGGATAATATTAAAAACATCATTACTTCTAAATTTAAGGATAAGTTGTGGAGTGATATGGAGTTAGAGGGGAAAATAAAGTTGAAATACTATAAGGAGGTAATAAACCCCAATCTTGATAACAAGAATTAATTTTATGTACTAAAGTGTACTAAGAAGCTAATGAATATTTCAAGGTTCAGAAATAATTCAGTTGGTCTATTCCCAAGATTCCTTGGGATGAAATAATATGCCTCATTTATGATACTAAGAAAGTGGAAGATGAAAAGCACGTTCTCTTGGATTGTCCTACCCTTACTCACATTTTTTCTCATTTGCATAACATTTGTCCCACCACTAACCTCCTTCACTTGTTGAGTCTGTGAGGTCACAACACTTCTTTCCCTCCTTTTTTATCAAAGAAATAAAATCTTAAATAATCTCAATTAAACTCTTCTTTCTTAAGGTCTAATTGACGATATTAATTTTAATGGACATTAATCATCATCATAATAATAATACATTACTACTTACATATAAAGGCATTTATAATTCTAGAATATATCATGTATTACAATATATTTTAATAAATAATAGAAAGAAAAATTTATAAACATTAGATATATTTGTTTTTAATAATAATATATTATAATAAATAATAGACATAACAAAAAAATTGATACATCAATTTGGTGTTTAGTTAATGACTACCTTAACGTTGAATAATAATAATAATATTAATACTAAAATATATTTGTGTTAATAAATAATATGACCAAAATACATAACTATGTTGATATCATTTTATATAAAATTTTAAAATATATTATGTATTATAATATATTTTAACAAATGAAAAACATAGACATATGCAAATATGAAATATATTTGTTTGATTTTTAACATATAATGTATTAATAAATAATAGAGAGAAAAATATTAAATATTAAAAATGAATATTAATACTCATATTAAAAATAATACTGTATATGTATATATGGTGCCTCGTTTATCATTTTATTTTTGTTACTTCTTCAAGTGATTATATTAAATTTGTAATATAATGGTTTGGTGTAGTAATTTATTAATATATTTTAATAAATATTTTGAATATTAATAATTATCATGAAATATTATAAAATATGATTATTGTTGGTTTGATCAATAATATATTAAATATTTTTCTAATATAATGATCATATATTAATTTTTAAATTTATTTAATTAAATATTTCTCTGAGCATATATTAATTTTCAGTTTTTTTTAATGAATTTACTAAATATTAAATCTAATAAAATATCTTTAACCTTCTTCAATGTTGAGATTTTGTTTTTTATTTTATTTAAGTCAGATGACATTCTTCATCTTTGTCCTAATTAGAAAAAACAATTTACAAAAATTTAAAATAAAAAAATAATATTAATTTAAAATTTGAATAAAAATATTGGTGAATTTTTTTACAAACCAACCGGTTGCATTTTTCCTATAAAACTAACCAGGTAATAACCTGACCTTGTATAGAACTTATATCCAAAAATCCAGAGCTTTCCTTTAATATTATCAGTTACCTTGTTTATATTTATATAAAAGATAGATAATCTGCTGTAAAATATAAGAGACCAAGAATGTTTATGGGTTGTTATTGCATATAACTCTTTATCCTGCTTCAGCATAATTACATGGTCTTAAAAAAAAAATCAAATGGCTTATTTGTAAATCAAACCAAAGGTTAGAAATGTTAGATTAGTAATGTTGTTAGGCAGCTCCATTGAATTACTAGAGTGCAGTATTATATATTTAACTAAAATTGCACATTGTACTATAACCATAGAATCAAACAAAATTCTAACAGCGCAATTATCTTTAGAATAATGTATGAAAATAAAATTGGATCTTTCATTAAACAAGGGAAGCTGCGAAGCAGCAAGTCCCTGCCGTTGAGTTAAAGAATATGTGTAACTAACTGGTCAACGGTCAACCCGACAAATGGGCCTGAAAACTCTGATCAACTATGCATTTCGAACAACAATTGGGAATGTTCATAAAAACAGTATTACATATCTCCGCTTCAAATTCTCAGAACCATGTATTTAATAACTACATCGTTACAATTTATATTATAGATCATTGCATAAAAAGGTTTGACTACTGCGTAATAGAAAAGTAGAAAATATATAATGAAGTAGTTTGTAAGCTAATAAACGAAGGAAACCAAACAAGTGAGATATGCGGTGGGGCAAAAGAATTTTAACTACCATAATTCTAATAGTAATTCCAATGTGAATGTTCATAAAAACAGTATTACATATCTCCGCTTCAAATTCTCAAAACCATGTATTTAATGTTTAACTTGTGAAAAAAAGAGGTAGACATGCTGGAAACTCTTACTGAACCATAGACACAATATTTTATACAGTTTAGGAAGAAATGTGCGAATGTGAAAAGGGCAGAGGAACACCCATTCTACCATAATGCTTCCAAATTTAACGAGCTAAAATTTTAAGGTGGTAACAGAAAGTCTATAATTAAATTTAAACCAGTGATAATACAAAGTGCACTACCCATCGAAGTCTTAGTTCCTTCGTAAAGAACAAAACCGATGGTATTGCGTCCAACCTCCAATAGTATCAACAAACAAAATTCTTATTAAAAAAAAGATGGGTTACAGCCAAGAAAAAAACAGTTTTTTCAAGTAATGATGCCTGAGTTACAGCCTGATTTCCAAGAGACTGAAATACTTGGGCAAAAACATTTTTGTAATAATTTAATGTTACCAGAACTTCGTTGACTGGGTTCATATAAAATAAAAAATTTAAAGTAAAACTTGATGACCATGTGGGCCCTGCCTTGAGGGCAAGGTGTCTCACTTCCTTCTGAGCCAGTGCATGCATGCAGGGCGCTAAACCAAGCCACCTAACACTGTATCATGCTAGAAAAGACACAGTCCATCAATAAAAAATGAAAACATTCAGAAAACTTATCAGGGGTATGTGATGTGTTAATATTCCATGGCGCAAAGTTGCTCTGCACAGTAATGGTCATCATTGAATGCACACACCAGTTTCTTGGAAGGGTATTGAGAGCAGTCGCTGCAGGTAAGTGATTTTCCACTTGAATTAATAACCAGTGACAAGGAAGCAAGTATCCAAGCAAGGTTGCGGTGTTGTCCGGTGAACTTGAAAGGTTAGTTGCAAAATTTTCATATTTAGACAAAAGTACCCCAGTCTGGAGTGGAAACACGGTGTTGGCGTTACTGCTTTCAACGTGAACTTGAGAGGTTAGTTGCAAAATTTTCATATTTAGACAAAAGTACCCAGCCTGGAGTGGAAACACGGTGTTGGCGTTACTGCTTCCCCGAATTGGGGATTTTACCCAAACCCAATTATCCTTCTTAAAAGAAATTCCAATATTGTAATAAACTGGCCATTTCAGGAAAAAAAGCCCAATGGTTTTGTACAAATTGAGAGCGTATTAACGGTTATAAAGATCACTGCTGTAGCTAGTTTTAATCTATATAAAAGAATTGCTTTCCTGTACAAAGCGTTAGATCTACAACCTCTATATAGCATGTTAAAGTGTTAAATGCAACATGAAGCATAGATTATAGTATAGATCTGTAATAATGCATGGATATCTGTACTCCTGTAGCTTATTTTGCGAAAAACAATCGTCTTAATTGTGACCGAAAATTGTCAAATGTTTTTCAATAATTTCATTAGTCTAGTACTTTTTAAGTTTTTCAATAATTTCATTAGTCTAGTACTTTTTAAGTTTTTGACAGTAAAGCATGAATTTTTAATGTCTAAAAGCTCACTGCTCAACTTACCAGCTACACTTGACATTCTCAAGAGCAGCGGCCTGGGCTGTATGGAATTATCAGAGCTTGGTAAGCCATTTGTGATGGTAAAGCTCAGCACTTTCGGCAATCCTACTATCCTTTACATAAGTTCTCATTTTCTAGAAAAGAAAAAGGACATAGCAAGCTGCACACCTCTTCAAGTTCTGGAAAAGCGTGGAGCATGTGTTCGTTCCGTTGCAGTCTTCACAAAAATTCTGATAATTCCCCGGCTTCTGCTACTCATTCTCAGCTGAATGCGAGGAGGTCTGCCATGGCCATGGCGAATTCGCTAGTAAGAATTGGCGGTGTAGAAAGAGAATGGGCCAGAAGAGCCCCTACTGCTGCTCTCATACTGTTCTCTTATACATGCGAAGGAGAAACTCTTTCCAGCCAGCGAGAAGCACCGTTCAGAACCTGCACGCTCCTGTCTGAAGAAATGAAGGAGCTGTTCAGAACCTGCATGCTCCGGTCGGTGACTACTCGGCCCTCAATGGATGCATTTAATTTAACCCTACTACTGATACCTCGCAGGATACCTCCCAGGGCGCCGGTGTACGTGACACTATGTGCATGGCCGGGTGTATGTGGCGGTTTTACAGAGCATTCTATCAAAAGCACCCTTTCAAACATGGATGCCACTCGCATGAAAAATTCTTTGCGCAAATTGTCCAAACATTTTATGCTTCCTAACTAATGCTAGCATTAGTCGATAAGAACTAGAAAAATAGGAATGAAGACGAATCAAGTTAACATTTAACCTAAGTTTCGATAGGTCTGGCCTCGATATGAGGCCAAATAAGACCTCCAAATTGTGGATTGGTTCTCATCGGCGGCAGGCAATTGTGGATTGGTTCTCACCGGCGGCAGGCAGAAAACTGTCTTTAAAACTTTATATTAAGTTAAATGGTTCGGTCTCATTTTCCTCCGGGGACTAATAAAACACCCAAAAGCGATTACAATAGTCCCTGCCGAACCGGCGGCAGGCAGAAAAATGTCTTTAAAACTTTATATTAAGTTAAATGGTTCGGTCTCATTTTCCTCCGGGGACTAATAAAACACCCAAAAGCGATTACAATAGTCCCTGCCATGCCGCAGGCGGCAGGGACTAATAAGTGGAAATTCCTTTTTTTTATCCCCAATCTTTTCTTATTCATGAATATATAATACTTCTTTTCATTTTCATATTTTTAAACCTTCGTCACTGAACTTTTCATCATTAAATAAGTGGAAATTCCTTGTCTTTTTATCCCCAATATTTTCTTAATCATAAATATATAATATTTCTTCATTTTCATATTTTTAAACCTTCATCACTAAACTTTTTGGCATTTTGAATTTCATTTCTTCTAATCTCCAAAGGCAAAGAAAAAGATAAATTTCATTCTTTTTCGATAAAATATATAAATAATTTAAATTAGAAAAGAAAAATGACAAAATTAACATGAATAGTGTCCAAACATATTATTCATTAAACATGCATCGTGTCTAAACATATTATTCATTTTTTCCTCAATCTTGATGGGAACAGTGAGATGTAGCTACTAACTATATAATAAACAAAACCAATAATAATAAGATTAATAATAATAATACAAAACTAATAATAATTAGATTAATAATAATAATAATAATAATAAAATTAATAATATAGTGGTTAGAATCGGTTATTATAGAAAATTTAAAAGATTAAAATTTTACAATTTTTTTTTAATGTATTTTGTTTTTATAAAATAGATAGATTTAGATTAATAATAAAATATTTTGAATATATTATTATAATTTATTTCTATCTATTAAAGAAACAAATATTTTATGGTTACTCATTTTATATATATGAATGTTAAAAGTAATATGGAAGAGATATTGTAATGTAATGTTTTCTGGTTTTATTAATCTTTACTTATTAAAATGAAATTAAATTAATAATAGTAATAATAATAATTTAAAATTAATAATTATAATTATAATATATTATAGTTAATTATAGTTAATAATTAAACTAAGTTATCTATCTTGATTTTCAAATCTCTTAACGGGTCAAGTCTCTTGAAGTGCCAACTTTTTTCACAATGAAAAGAGAGATTTGATCTCTAGAAGCTTGGTAGATCAAGAATGAAGATGGATCTATGCTAGTATATAAGTACAAGACACTAAGAAATGGACCATGTTAAGGATTGATGTGGCTAGGCCTAGTGAGATCCCAGAGTGATTTTGATGGCTTAAATGCCCTTGGTTTGTAGCTACTCAAGCCATATATAAATCATGGAGTTATCTCAAAACTCACATAAACTTGACAAAAACAAAAAAAACAAATACTCAAATGAATTATTATAATGATAAGAATTTGATTTTACACTATTTGGATGATTATAGTGAAAAAGGTCTGAATCTACTCCATGTAATGTCAATAAAATTGGCACAATTATCCATTTATTTATAAACAAAATACTTACCGGCTTATCAGTTTTCTATCAACAAAATACTTACCCAATTACCAATTCATATCCGCAAACTTCCAATTCCCAATAGACAAATAGGGACAAAATATTGATTCCCTTACCAATTTCTCGATATACAAAAAAAAAAAAAAATATATATATATATATATATATATATATATAACCCTTTAGACTTTAAATAAATATGGACAATGACGAAAGGACTTTGGAGAATAAAATGGAAAAATGATTATATGTACATTTGACTGAATAAAAGGTAAATGTATTACATTAGTGTAATAGAATATTTCTTGAAAATAAAGGAAATAAAATCAATCCGAACCAGTGTTAAAACTTTTATTTAAAATAAAATAAAATAGTATGGATTATATGGAATTTGATAGAAAGATAAAATGGTAATTTTAATAATATTATTAAAAATTAATATAAAATAAAAATATATAATAAAATGCTTGAAAATGTCTCTAATTTAATTTAAAAATATAAAATTTAATTAGAAAAAAAAAAATTATTTTAAAATAGCATTTTGAAAATATAAATTATAAATTATATTATGTTTTTTTTTTTTTTATAATTACATTATATTATTAGTTTATTTTTAATTATAATAAAAGTAATATATATTTTTAATTATAATAAAAGTAATATATATATATATATAACGTTTAATAAAATTTATTAAAAAGTTATATATATATATATGTTTGTTAATACAATTTTTTCTATAAAACTAAAAGGTAGTAAATTAACATTCATCTGTTTTTAATTATAATATAAATTATATACAATTCAAAAATAATTTTAATTATATATTAATACATTTTCTGACAAACCATCGGATGCATTTTTCTTATAAACTAACCTCCATAAAACTAATAATGTAATATACAAACCTCAAGTCATAAGCTATCCTTGTATAGATCTTATATCCAAAAATCCCAAACTTTTCTATAAAATATAAAGACCAAGAAGAATGTTTTATGGGTTGTTACAGCATATAACTGTTTATGATTGAAACAGCCAATACAATTCGTGGGAATTGTTTGAAGCCCCTCAACTCCCTCCAAAATTTCAAAATTTCATATGCATTCTCAGGGAACTTTGATACAGTTTCGTTCCCGTTTGAATTCAGAAGATATACTGTTTGTGTGATGCAGGCGGTTTATAAGGTTTCACCATCACTTTTTGTCCTGCAATATAATGCGCACGAGTACTACAAAGCGCTGAGAGAGCTCCCTCTGAAGTATAAAACTCCACAAAAGCATAAGTGGGAGGTTCTTCATGTGACATCCGAATTCCCCGCACTGGTCCAAATTGCCTGATTGTGTAATATTTCATCAAAGTTTTGATACAATTCAAACTAAGAAAATTTAAGATAATAAATGCAACTGAACTTATAGATTTCAGGAATATTTTGAAATAAGATGGAGTAACTAAATTCAAAAAAATATTTTTTAAACTAAATTCAATCAAATCACATTATTACTATTTGGTGTAAGTTTAAAACTAATTAATGTGGTTGGTCATGAAGTTGAACCAAATTAGTTGATTGGAAAAGTAAACTAAATTTTAATTTTAATTTTAATGATGTAATTAATAAAAGAGACATTTATCTTACTTTATGGATTCACAAAAATCTTAACACATATATATTCTCAAAATTAAGTTGAACCAGTGTATATTTCCAAATTTTGCAATCAAATCTAAAATCAAATTAAATTCAACTCCACATACATAATTGTTACTTACACACCTGAAATAATCCTCTGCATCATTACTTGTGAAGGTAGAACCAGGAGGAAACGTAAGATATATTTTTCGATTTTTGGGGTCTAATGACTGGTTTGATCGCCCTCTTCCATGTTTTGAATCTCTTGTGGAAGCTATTGACTCATTCTGCTTCAGCATAATTACATGTTGCCCTTCTGGTCTACAAAAAATTGTTCAAAGAGCAAATTTGCAAATCAAACCAAAGATTAAGAGCACTGTTAGGCAGCTCTAATGAACTATCAGTGTGCAGAATTATAATCATGAATTCTAGGATCATGCAATCGATCAAGAAAGTTGTTACCGATATACAAGAAGAATGTTTCTGCATTTGGAGAGCAATGCTGTTAACTTTTCATGGGACCTGTTAAATGGTCTGTGGAATCTCTCCTCGTACATGGAAGGCAACATCGAGATACGTAGAGGTTTTCTTCTGCCTTTGAGAAGTTCTTTTATTTCATTTTCAAAGATCTCCACTGATCTTCTAGAGTTTAACTTCTCTCCGTATTCATGGTCATTATAAGAATTAGGGTATGGGATGGGATTATGATTATAGTTGTTCATCATAGGGAAACTAAGCATTTCTCCATTTGGACATTTATTGTAGAAGCCATGAGAGAAATTATAATGGAAAAAACTAAGCCTTGGTGGGACAGCAGGCAATGGAGTAGACTGGATTGGTATTACTGGATTAAAATTCAAGTTTTTTTGTTTTGTAGGCAGTGGGGCCACATGAGGAGGCGGAGGCTTGTAATACAATGGATCCCAGCTGTTGGTTGAAGGTCCTGTATTGTAAAATGCACCACCAAAATTGTTATTATTTTTGAAGCTTGGATAGATTGGGGGGCTCATATTTATTTGAGGAATTGGAGTTGTAGCAGGTACTTGGGGATTGCAGCTTTCATGGTTGTGTCCTGGATGCTTTTCACAGGCTGCAAAAAGTAGACATGGAGATGGTAGTGAAGGATAATTTGGGCACTGATATAAGCATTTACAAGGTGTCTGAAATGTTGGGCTTGAGGGTGTTTGTGTAGGATGAGGAGGAAATGAATGATATTGTGTTGGATTTTTTCGTGTCGTAGGGTTGCTATCTTTAGCAATTCCTAGGTCATCCAGTGAAGCAAAAGGATTCACTGAAACTTGAGGGGAATCCAAAGCAAATGAGACAAGTTGTGTCAAGCGAGCAATATCTTGCTCTAAGAAACCCTCTGAGTTGTTAGTCTCTTCCATATCAAGTTCTTTGGAAGAATCAGAGTCACTGAAACTGATAATATTATTGGCCCCCAATATACTTTTAGGGCTGTTGCAATTGGATTCCATAGCTGAATGTTTGACATGCTCTTTAAATGGGAAGCTTGGATATTGTATGATCTCCTGGATATATCTCCATGCATGAAGAGATTCATGCTTGAAATCAAAGTTGGCTGGAAGAACTCCATGGCCTGCTAAATACATTTTCAGTCTATTGAGGCTAAATGAAAGCTGGAGGTAATCCAGGTCTACCAGCTGGTTTCTAATCACATCATCCATGGAGATGCAAAACTTAATGTATTCCTCAGCTTCCTTCACCAACTCCTCCAATGTTGACAGTGAACAACTACTCAAGCAAGAAAACAAACACAACAGTCCTTTTGCTGATAATGCCATCCAGTAAGCCATGGTTTCACTTGGGTATAAAAGAGTTTGTACGGACTTGATGCGCCTGTATACTTGGAAAGCCTCTTCCGGCACGTCCATGCTTAATGCTGCAACCTGTAATAACGATTCAAAAACTAGCAATTATTGTGCATTCTCAGTGATCAGAACACTCAATTTTTTTTATATATTTTTTTTAAATTAGAATGATCATTTTTTAGTTAGTAGAATCCTATATAGGATGGCTACTATTTTATGTAGAACAACTATTTCATTTCATAAATGTCATAGGGTTTAGTTTACAACCCAGAAATTTTAATCCACTCAACTAAAAATTTAAAGAGTTAAACATGTGTTATACCACTCCAGCTGAGTTCCTTAGACATTACTGAAAAATAATTAGAAGTAAAACCATAGTTAAAAAAATTTAATACCTTATCAAAGGTTTTGATTATGGGCCAAGATTCTGCTGCTTCCATCCTCTGACTGGATTAGTAAGCGTGACTGTAGAACGCAGAGGATAGAAAGCATAAAAAAAAAAACCTGTAAGAACAAGAGAAATGCAATTTGTAACCTAAGAGACTGGTTATATAGAGGTATAGAGGAAGACGAAGAGGAAGAGATGTTTGATCTTTCCTCTTCTCGTAATCTTTTCAGTCTCTCGTTTACCCATAAAGATTATGATATAGAATATTTGTGAGATTTGGCTTTTGTCAAAATTGTGGATTTAAGTGAGCTTTTATTTCAAATTTTTATATTAAGATTATAATTGAAAAATGCTAACCTATTTTGGTTGTTTTTTTTTATATTGTAATCATAAAATTTTAATTATTAATTATTCTGAGTTTTTAAATTGGTATTTATTTTTTACATTAATGTGATATAATTAATTATGCAATAACAAAGTCTGTTGAGTGCCGGCGACTCAGGTGGACGATTAGTCCCGGGTGTGACCGTTGAAACCGATTCCCTACAATCGATGCCTTCTAATTCAGGTACCGGTCTTCCTATTATTTTCGATTCTGATTTAAGCTTAAATTCGTTTGGGAATTTCACAGCCATGACTTTTCTTTAGTTAATAAAACGAATTGTAATTCAATTAGTAATGGCCTAGGTAGTACGTTTTTAGTTAATAAGACTAACATTAATAATTGTAACCTTAATAATATTAATAAAAGTTATGTAATTAATGACAAGATAAGAGATCAAAAATGTAATAAGAAGATAGGTAGCGATCATTTAAATAACATTATTAAGAATGAGAATAGTGAGAACAATAAAGACAGTAATATTAATGAACATAATTACATCAATAAAAGGAATTTTTATATTCCTATTAAGAATAATGTTAGTAATAATTGTAAATATAAAAATAAATTTAATAATATAAATAATAATAATAATATGAATATTAATAGTAGCTCTAATAATAACAATATGAATATTAATAATAGCTCTAATAATAAAGTTGTTAATCTATCTAGTTTCTCTTTTGACCCCTCTATAATTTTTTAGAGAAAGACTTCAATTTTGCCTTAGCCCCTAGGAAAATCCCTATTCATGATATTATTTGTGACATAGAATTTGGTATTAGAGATTTACCGGATTCCTCCAAGAACATTATTAGAGAGGACTGTGCAATTATCTTGAGGAAAGCTAAACCCCCCAAGAGCAACCTAAGTAAGCTCGAATATGAGGCTTTAAAATCTTTAAATAATAATAAGGATATTGTTGTTCTTAAAGCTGACAAAGGTGGTGCAGCTGTCATCCTTAATAAGGATGATTATAGGAAGAAAATGTTAGATCATTTGGAGAATAGTGGGAGCTACAAGAAACTTGCCAAAAATCCCTTAAAAAAGGTCTCAAAGGCTCTTGATGATGCTATTAAATCAAACAACATGGTGAGCCCCTTAAGTAAGAAGTTGATTGAAAGCAACCCCCTTACTCCAAGAATCTATGGTCTTCCAAAAATCCATAAGGATGGTGCTCCCCTCCGACCTATTGTTAATACTATTGGGTGTCCGACTTACCTTCTCGCCAAGATTTTAGCCCTTAAACTTAAGCCCCTCGTAGGTCGTACCGAATCCTTTATTAAGGATTCCTACTCTTTCGTTAAGGATTTGAAGGATGTTAAGTTGGATATTGATGATAGATTTGTTAGTTTTGATTTTGTTTCGCTTTACACCAATATCCCCATCAATGAGGCTATTGATGTTATTAATCGCATTACTCATCCAAACACGGCCCATTTAGTAGAACTTTGCTTAACCTCCACTTTCTTCAGTTTTGAAGGTGAATTCTATGAGCAAACTTGTGGCGTTGCCATGGGTTCTCCCCTTTCCTCGATAGTTGCGAATCTGTTTATGGAGGACTTTGAATCTAGGGCTCTTTCCTCAGCCCTTTTCTAGCCTAAGTTATGGAAAAGGTTTGTTGATGATACTTGTGTTGTCTCGCCTCATGGCAAGGATAAATTAGATCAATTTTTCATTCATCTTAATATCCAATCGTGTTCCATAAAATTCACCATGGAACATGAGGTGGATGGTAGCCTTCCTTTCCTTGATGTCCTTATCTCTAGAAATGATGATGGTTCTTTTTCCCATCAAGTTTTTCGTAAGAAAACTCATACTAAGCAATATCTTTATGCTAGCTCCCACCATTTCCCTGCTCAAAAATTAGGCGTCCTTAGCACCTTAGCCACTAGGGCACTGAGAATCTCTTATGAGTCTCATCTTGAGGGGGAAAAGACCCATATGTTGAATGTCTTTTGTAATAATGGTTATAGTATGTCGCAGGGCTTCAAAGCTTTCCTTAAAGCGAAAAAAGGTCCTTCTGTTAAAAATAAAAATAAAAAAGAGCCTAGTGAATGGTGTGGCAGTGTCAGCCTTCCGTTCATCCAGGGTACCACTGATAAGATTGCTAAGATCCTTAAAAAGAATAAGGTATCCTCTTATTTCAAGCCCCTTAATACAATTCGTAGTTCTCTAAAATTGGTTAAAGATCCGATTGACCCCAGAAATGGAAAAGGTGTCTACATCATTCCTTGTTCCTGTGGGACTCCTTACATTGGTGAGACTCGTCGATCTATTAATCAAAGGATCTGTGAGCATGCTGCTGATATCAAGCACAGAAGATCTCGCTCGTCTGCCTTAGCTGAGCATGCAGATAAGACTAACCATCATGTTTGCATAGAAGATGCTAAGGTCATTGCTAGAATCGACCATTTCCATCATCGTAAGTTGAGAGAGGCCATTGAAATTGAGAAAAGGCTCGTTAATCTCAATAGAGATGACGGTTGGAATATCAGCAGGTGCTGGATTCCTGCCTTATATTCTTGATTTATTTTTATTTATTTATTATTATTATTATTATTATTTTATTTTTATTTTTATTATTTATTTATTTATTTTTATTTATTTTATTTTTATATTATTTTATTTATTTATTTATTTTTATTTTTATTTATTTTTATTATTATTATTATTATTATTTCAGCTTTTATTTATTTTTATGGATTATATTTTTATTTTCGTCCTCATTTATTTATTTGTCTATTAAATTTTTTATTTTTATTTTTATTTTTAAAATTATTATTATGCTTAATAATTATTACTATTTTTTTTTATTTTTTTTTTTTTTTTTTAACCCAGTGTTTGATTATTTGATAGGTAGTTTGTTATTATTAAATTATATGAATAACAATTAATTTTATTTTTAATTATTAATAATAATTGATTATTATATAATTTAATCAATTAAATTAACAAGGAAAATATACATATATACACCACAATTTGTTAAATTAATTACCATTATATTAATTAATTGGTTAATTAGTTGTATAAATATATTAAATAATTTATAAATAAATAAAATAATAATAAATAAATAAATAAAAATTAATTAAATTAAATAAATAATGGAATATTTACTTTTTTAAAAGTCAAACTAGTCGTTATCCTAACGGCTAGTTGAGCCATTTCTACATCTATTTATACTTAATGTGTGGATCTGAACTCTCACATAGTCTTGATGATGAACCACATTGGTTGGTTCAAAACGCCCTGTGCATGTGATTATTACCGAAAGAATTTCTACTAAATTATTATTATTACTATTATTATTAAATTAAAATTTTATTATTATTATTATTATATGATTTATTTTATTATTTCAATTAAATTTAACTTTAATAATAATACATTTTTACTATTAATAAATTTGAATTTAATAATAATTTTTTTTATAATTATTATTTTCATCGTTATTTATATAAATATATTTATTATAATAATCATGATTATTATTATTATTATTATTATTTTTAATTCTCAACTTCTAAAAATATAAAAATTTCCCAAAATAAAAAATTAAATCTTGTGAACTTCCAAAAAAATATAAAAAATTTCCCAAATAAAAAATAAATTCTCTTAACTTCAAAAAATAATTTGCAACATAAAAAAAAAAACAAAAGATAATTAAATAAATAAAAAAATTGCAACATATAAAACATAAATTAAAAATTTATTATTATTATTATTAAATTGAAATTAAAAATTAAAACAAAATAAAATAAATACATGTAAGTAGGAGGTTAGAGGTCGGACGTTTCTATTTCATATAATAGAATAGGTGTTACTGACCTTCTCACTCCCGTCTTAACTGAGGTCAGGCTGCATACCGCAATAAAACAAAACAAAATCGTGTGCCCTAATCTCCGGACTCGTGACTTCCCTCTCATCGTGACCTCTTGACTTCCCCATTTTCTCGACCTCTTGACCTCCCTCTTAACCCAACTATTCTCCACGTCAGGCTCCCGCTATCTGCTACAATATACTTTATATGAAGAATGTCCCAACTTCCAACCAGTCCACTAGCAGCCCCTTTCTAAGGTCAGAGGTCAGACCTTTGTATTTCATAAAGCACCACAAATTCTCATGACTTTCTAACTCTCGTCTTGGTTGAGGTGGCGCTGCACACAATGTGAAGAACAATCTCCCACCTTGAAATCCCAACTCCCGACTTCTATGTATTCTCCACCTCCCAACTCCCGACTTCCCTTTTAGCTTGACTATTCAGTGTGTCGGCCTCATGCTATCTACTACCATATACATTATATCAATATCATCTTGACCTCTGACCATTCGAATTTCCACCCCTTTCCAAGGTCAGGCATCGAGCCTGTTGTACCTTAAGAGACAATCCCTTAGCTGTGATAAGGAATCAGTGCTTAAGACATTTATATGACTATGTCACAAATATATATGTCTCTGTTTTATTAACCCTCAAGTATTTATGATCAAACCCTTAAATATCAAATATGATGAATGCTTCACAATGCTACCATTTGTTGATGTTGAATGAAGTGACTAGAAGAAAATGAAAGAAGAAGCCCAAACTGATATGTTGTTTTATACAGAAAATATCATCTCAAACCCGAGAAGAAATATATGAAAGAAACAATTAAAACAAAGGAGTGCCAATTAAGATTTTTAACTCTTACATACAGAAGTAAAAAGAGACATGTTGTTCATAACTTTGTTTTATTCATAAATAGAAAACACAGAATGTAAACTTGAATACATTTCAACATAAAAGAAAAATGTTAGAAACTTGCTTACTCATTCATTAATCTTTGAATCTCTAAGTACAAAATTAATTGTCTGAAGGTTCAAAACTCGGAACCTTTCCTTCTCTTGAAAATTACATTAAATAAAATAAAAAACAGTTTGGAACTGTTGTAACCAATCTTAACTACCAAAACTACTTAAGACTTCGAAGGATGTCTATTACATGCCTTGAAAATGTCTTATTACAATTACACTGTCTTCAGAAAATAATATAAAATAAATATCCTAATCTATAGGAATTGTTGATGATGTGGCTTCTTTTTCTGGGTCAACTGATTTGTTTTCCTTTGATGTTGATCCTTTTGGCAGGTCTATTGTCCAAGTTCTGCACTTTTTCCATATTTCTACCTTCTTCCTAGATGAATGTGTCAGATTGTGATACTCCAATCTGAATGGAGTAATTCGATCATAGGACGACCTTTCTGTGAAAAGAGTCTTTTCCATCCACAATAATTGAAAATGTCTTTGCAAAAAGTTTACCGTTGTTTCTCCTTTAAGCACTTGAGTCTTTTCATGCCTGTTATCACCTTTTCTTTTTGTCAATATTAGTAAATTCTCATAAGAATTCCATGGAAAAATATTTCCTTCAGCTCCCCAACATGATGGCAAGCCTACTCTTGTCATTTTGTCAAATGGCTTATCAAACTCACTTACTACTTCTTTGATTTCCATTAGCTTCTTTTCTGCAGCCTTTCTGAGATCATTTCTGATAATCATTTTGTTAATTTCTACTGCATACAACATTCTGTCCTGCATGTCATTCTCCTCTAATTCATGATCTGATTTAGATTTAATAAAATAAATGAATCTTCTGGCCCAAATGGCTCTATCAATTTCTTTTTGTTTATCAGACATGATTGGTTCTTCACATTCTAAAATAAGACTTTTCTCTTTTGCAACTATCATCAAGAAGCACCAATTAGATTTCATTTATGAGATGATATCAGTCCAAATGATATCTTTAGCTTGTATCAATGAGAGATTTCCTTTCAACCTTTCTTTGAGATTTTTAATCTCAGCTTCAGCATTTTAGAAATCTATTTTGTACTTGTCAACTTCATTTTCTATGACTTTAATCAACTTTGTTGTAGTCTCCAGATCTGTTTGAGACTTTTTCCGATCTCTTTAACCCATCTGCAACTCAGTATTTAATTGAACAATCTATGCTTGAGGATCATCATTACCTGTAGGAAAAAGAAAAGTACAACTATGGTTATCAATATGATTTTGCAATGAAATTATAGTTTGCTTTATTTTGGAGATTTCTTCATCTTTCTGCACGAGTTTCTATAAAATCTTCTCCTTTCCTTTCTCTACCTCTGCCACTTCTGCAGCCATTGAATGTTCTACAGTAGGTAATTTTAGCTTTTTCCTCAATGTGGATATTTCTACCTCAACACTTTGCATGAATTTCTACACAACAGTCTTGTCACTAGGGTCTACTCCAATATTTATAATGATTTTTTTCAATTCCTCATTCTGAATTGTTAAGGCTCTTGAATTAGTCTTCTCTAAATTTAATTGTTTAATTACTTTTCCCAACATATTTTTTTCCTTTACTTCCATTGCATTAATCTTTGTGAGGTCATTTACAATCAACTGACCTATTTGCATATGCAAATTCATTTTATCCATCAGTGGGATTTTCTTCACTTCCATAGTCACATTTACAGTGTTGAAACTATTGGAAGAACCAATTGACATGTCTGTAGGATGTGACAGGGCAATTCTAAATTGATCTTTCTCAAGATTCATTACAGTCAAAAATCTTGTTTGATCAGCAGCAAATTGACGTTTAGCTTGGGCCTCCATGCTGGCCTTCATCTTCTGATTTAATTCCTCAAATTGTGAAAACATTTGTTTGATCAAAGGCACCTGTTCATGAGAAGCTTCATGACTCCTGGGTGAAGCAGGAGCATTTTTATCTTCTCCCAAATGTAAATAAAAACTAGGTGAATTAGATGTAGGATCTTTAGAAAACTTTATTGTCTTCTCGGCTCCCTGCTCCTCAGCCTCTAGATCAATAACCACTTCTTTGTTTCTTTATTTTTTTTTTCTACTATGACAGGATTCTGAATATTTGCACCTACTGAACTCATCATACCTTTACTTGTTGCCTTCTCCTGTTCTCACCTACTTTCATGAATGAAAGTAGAGTACCCATTCTCAATTCTTCTATTTGAAATTACACCAAAAGGGTCATAAGCCCAACTTTCTCCTAGTAGCATATGCATCTCATCTGACATTCTTGTTACTTCATCAAATCACTAGTAGAAAATGGCTAATTAGTTACTAAAAAATGACTAAAATTTGCATATAAACGATTATTTTTCGGTCGGTGACCAATAGTAGCTAATTTACAATATCTTATAACACGACCAACTTTTGGTCGTTTTTAACGTAGTCATTAATTGGTTATCTCAATTTTGTTGTCTAGTTGTATATTTGGTCATTAATTTGGTCATTGATTTAGTCATTGATTTAGTCATTGATTTAGTTATTAATTCAATCATTGATTTGATCATTAATTACCTAAGAAAACTCATTAATGACCAAAGAAATATGACCAAAATGTTGGTCATGTTATAAGATACTGTAAATTAGCTACTAATAGTCACATATATGCAAATTTTAGTCATCATTTGAAACCAATTAATGACCGAAGAAATATGACTAAATTTTAGTCATGTTATAAGATACTGTAAATTAGTTACTAATAGTCGTATATATGTAAAATTTAGTCGTCATTTGTAGTCACAAATTTATCATTTGCAGTAGTCATTTATTCATTATATAAACGACTAATTTAGTAGTTTATATTCATTTCATTTACTTTCATTAATAATCATTATAAATGACTAATTTAGTCATATATTCATTTTATTTTTGTTCATCATTAATCAATATAAACTAACATTTTAATAGTTTTAGATTGATTTTATGTGTTCATTATTAATCAACATAAATTAATTAGTATGATTTTGCAACTAAATTTTAAAAAAATGTCATACAATTTACATGTTCCTCTAGTATGAAACACAAAGTTACATATGTTAATTACAATACCAAGTAATATCAAGTGCAACTATAAATAATTCCAACCACAAACTACATTATATAAAATGTCAAGTATTACAATATGACTTTCCAACTTAATATTGGTTGGAGTATAATTTACAGATAAAATATTGTTCATCACTTCGAAACATTATCATTATCTTGCCAAGGAATTGCAAGTGAATTCACCAACTCTGAAAACTTGACCATCAGTCTTTATTTGTGTGTCTTATGCGGGATATTGGCTCTATGGGTACCACTGGACCAGTACACTTATATCTCTTTTTCACTCTAGTGTTATTGTTCCCCTCTTTCTTCAATCCTTGCTTCTTACCATCAATACTAAGTCCATTTTCTGCAAAAACAAAACAAAAAAAATTACAATACAGAGTATAAGATATGAAAGTCGATAAACACTGGAATATAAACTAAAGTAGACTATAAAGGATTTATACGATATATGCCTCAACATCAGCAATATTGTTAATGTCATTTTCCCCATAAAAGTAAGAAACTCAAACAATTTTTCTTTAGTTGGGAAATAGTGGCCACTATGTGGCCCGATGACCTGTATTAACAAAGCAAATAAAATGTCAAAAATAAACACAACAGAGCTAGCAATTTCTACTAATAATCTCTCATGCTCGACTTTTTTATTTGTATCGTTTCCTCTAGTTATCTCTAAGAAGAAGTGACACTTCAACAATTAAACTGGTTAGTAGAAATCTAATGGGTGGAGCAAAGTATTTTTGACACAAGATTACAACAAGAAACTAAAAATGAATAAGACAAGACTTTGTAAATTGTGATACTAACCAGAAATATAGCTTCAATATAGTAATATTCAATTATCAACATATTATTCCAAGGGAAAAGGAATCAAATTTCCATAAGCCAACAAATTATGTATGCCCCTTGTTTTCCCTGTAATTAATTGAGAAAGATTAGCACACACAATTTCCATTTACAATCTCTAAAATGGTTTTATAAATATTAAAAGCAAACTTAACGTTATTCATTTTTATTTTATGCACAAAAAACTGAATATGCTAACTTGTTTTTGAGCTGGAGAGTTATGTAATTCTTCATGTCCAAAATCATTGTTTATTGTCGTGACTGTTTTTTTTAAATGATCAGGAAACGAGCCTATATTTGATCAAAAAATATATTTTTCAGAATATATTCCATTTTTCTAATTCAAAGCTAGATTTCCTTCAAGTTTATGACGTTCAAACAAACTAGAATCATTTTCCTTTAGGGCGGAAACGTGAAGCTGGGTTACACTTTTGTGAGAATCGGGGGCGGAAATTTTTTTTCAACAATAGTTTGGCCGAACATTTTTCAAAGTTCGGCCGAACTCGTGATTCCGTTTAGATTGACGGCACACTGACGGTGCGGGCAAACAGAATTTTTGCCGGAGGTTGGAAAACCGGCAACAAAAGTTCAACCGAATTTCTAAAAAACTTCAGTCAAACTATGAGTTCGGCTGAAGTTTTACTTTTAAAATAGTTTGGCCGAACTATTTTCTATAAATAAATCGCCCGCGACTTTTGACAGTTTACAGTTTTCGTTGTGCACGTGTGTTTTTTCGTTGTGTCTACGTTGTTGCTGCTACCGTCCGCCGTGGTGCTCCTGCTGTCCCCACTCGTGGTGCTCCTGCCGTGGTGCTCCTGCCGTCCGCCGTGGTGCTCCTGCCGTCCCTGCTCGGGTATGTCACCAAACTTCCCGCCTCTTTCGAAAAATGCCGAATGCCGAATGCTGAATGCCGAATTACATTGAAATGTCACTGTTTTGTAGTAAAATTTTGAAATTTAAACGCTAGACATTGCAGTGTCACAGTTCTGAGTTTTATCTTTTCTGTTAACGTTAGAAATTCAGAATTGAGAATAAAAAACATTGATTAAGAATTGAGAATTTAATTTTGTTTAGATTTTTATGAAAATGAGGTTCATAAAACCCCTTGGAACACGTAAAACCAAATACATACACACTATTAATATTAAAATTCACTGCACATGTGTTTGCTTTCTATGTAAGGTAAAATACCTTCATGGATTATAGTTTTGATCCGTTGTAAAATTTTTAATTGAGTACCATATTAAATTTAACTATGCCTAGCCAAGCTACAGAGTCTTCAAGGTAAGTTTTGATGTGAAATGGTACCATGTACTCCCTTTTTTCCCTTATCCATACATCTTCCCTCATCCCAAGCATTCATTTGTTTGAAGCGACATCCGACGATGGTAATGTGAGAGTTGGTTTCAGTAAATAACCTTCTCCTCCCACTTTGCGTCGGGCTCGCCATTCTGTCGTCAGTTTCTAGTATCTAGGCTGTGCTCTATGCCTTTCCGGTCTTCAGGTTTCTGGCTACCATCCCTGATTCCTTTCAGGTAAACATTTTGAATGGCTCTGTTCTTCAGTTTATGCCTGCCAATGTTGGTAGCTTCATTCTCTATCTGTGCTCATGGATCTTTCTTCTTCAAGGAGGAGTTTTTTAACATTGATATATGGATTTAATGGTAGTTGGTTTTTATATTTATAAGGTGAAATCACTATGATGATCAAACATGTCTATATATAATCGAATTTTTCTTGAATTAAATTCTGAAAAAGTTTTGGTGAATCACTTTACCACTGCTGCCTTTTTCCAGTGATCAGAATATAACATTTTTTTAAGGGAGATATACTGTTCTAATCTTGGGTAGACTATTTTCCACTGGTTCTGAATATAACATTTTCTTAAGGGAGATATACTGTTCTAATCTTGGGTAGACTATTTTCCACTGGTTCTGAATATAAAATTTTCTTAAGGGAGATATAGTGTTCTAATCTTGACTGTGTACCACTCAGAGCTGCTCCAAATGCAATTTTTTCAAGTGAGAAAAAAAAAAAACAATTCACATTTGTTCGGAAACTACGTAGGTTCACTGCGGTTGAAATCTTTTATGATAAGCTGTCATCGTGCTCTTCAAAAATTTTATTGGAATTTATCCTTTTAAAATACGGTGATGGCACGAAGATAAATTTTTGCGGTGAACATAGCAGATTTTATGATAGCCACTATTCGAAAACGGTGATTTGGCCGAAAATATTGCTTTGAAACACATTTCCCAAGCAGATAAAATGTTCCACAGTCCATTCTTGAAACCCTTTCTTGGAGTCTCTCTCTAGCTAGAGCGCACCTACACTACGCAACTAGCCAAAATAGATTTGAAATATTTGACTAATTTTTTATATAATTGAAATTCTAAATCGGATAATTTTATCCATGCTAGATGCGGTCACTACCTAATAAAATGTGTCTTGCTTTTGGAAACTCGTTCTACCTCTAGAAACTCTCTTTGGAGACTACTGACTACTCGCACTCTTGCTGCCAACATGCAACGTACTTGGTTGCATAGCACTACCACTAGGGAACTTGTTCTTGCCTCTTTTCTTTGAAATATTTTCCTCCCTTCTTGGTATTTGGAATGTTGGAAACTTGTTCTTTCTTGAAACCCCTTCTTGGAGTCTCTCTGTGAGATTAGAGCGCACCTACACTCTGCAACTAGCCAAAAAAAATAGATTTTGAAATATTTGACTAATTTTTTATATAATTGAAATTCAAAAACGAGATGATTCTCTCCAAGTTTTAATTGTTTAAAATATGATTGTTTGAGAAACTCTTTCTCTAGGATACAAGAGAAAGGTTTGAAAGATTTTTTTTCTTTTATGTTGAAGCTCTCCATTATTATATAAAAGGATTTTTTTTTGCTTGTATTTTTATGCTCTTTTCCATAGTAATGTCATAGTGTATGAAGTTTTAAATTGTTTTTATTATTTTTATTATATGTTGGATGTGATTTTTTGATTGAAAATGATTCTTTTTGTTATTAATTAAAAAAAATTATTAGAAAAATTATTGCTAAAACATGAATTTACAATCAAAATTAGAAAATGTATTTATATCTAAACTATTTATGAAAAGTTTAATATTGTTTGATTTTCTCTACCATGTCCTTTTTACATATATCTAGAATAATATTGTTTGTAGTTTCCGATTTTTTGTAACATTTTACTACCATAGTAAAATCTATAGAAATAATAATCTAACATTATAATATCTTGAAATGGAGCTAGCCAACTCAAATATAGTATTGCAAATCTGACTGAATTAGATGAGGATTACATATGGTCTTGAATGAGCATTTGGAATCTTTAGATATGCGTACCAATTATGTTCATATAACACAACAAATAGATGATTCAATACAAATGTCACATAGAAGTCATATTTATCTCATGGGCCTTCAACTTAAATTATATATCTAGCATTACATTAAGCTATAGGAGATAAAATCAAGAAACATTTGAATATAAATTAAACATGTGTAATAATTATATGTCCTTTCTAGTTCAATAAATAGATAATAATTTGGCTCAACTATACCTTGTACTCAACTACGCCTTGTACATGTTTTCCTTTAAACCTTTACTTTCATAGCACATTTTCATCAAAAATTTTATTTGTCAATTTGGACTCTTTAGATATGTTTAGTATAATTATGTTCATATAACACAACAAATAGATGATTCAATACAAATGTCACATAGAAGTCATATTTATCTCATGGGCCTTAAACTTAAATTATATATCTAGCATAATACATTAAGCTATAGGAGATAAATCAAAGAAGAATTTGAATATAGGAGAATTAAACATGTGTAATAATTATGTCCTCATTTAATATGTACAATATGTTTGGTTGAATCCACATGAAAAACAAGACTCCCCAACGTGAGGAAAGAGGAAATTACATCCTATTTCTCCCCTAGCACAATTACCGATCTGATTAGAGATTATGACCCCAAAGCTGGATTTTAGTCTCGAGGTACGGAACCCCTAGGGTTGACACTGGAAACATAGTTTTTTCCTTAGGTTTCTCCATTGGTTCTATGTCCAACTTGGATAACCTACAACAACATCCTTCTTTATTTTTTATATCCCTCTTGGATAACCATAATATCTTGAAATGGGAGCTAGCCAACTCAAATATAGTATTGAAAATCCCTGGCTAAGTTAGATGAGGATTACATATGGTCTTGAATGAGCATTTGGACTCTTTAGATATATATCTAAAGAGTCCAAAAGCTCATTCAAGACCATATATAAGCCATAGCCTCCTCATCGATATATAAAACTTTAATCCATGTGCTTAACACTGTTGACACAAATGGAATACAATTTGTAACTTTGCTTTATGATAGAAAAATATGCGGATGAATATTGCCCACATATCAAAGTCAAAAGGGATAGATTAAAAGGATGCTCGATCATCTATAAAAGATAAATTAAAAGCATGACATATTAAAGTAATGTAAATTAGATATGCGTACCAATTATGTTCATATAACACAACAAATAGATGATTCAATAAAAATGTCACATAGAAGTCATATTTATCTCATGGGCCTTCAACTTAAATTATATATCTATCATAATACATTAAGCTATAGGAGATAAATCAAGAAAGAATCATTTGAATATAAGTCTAAACATGTGTAATAATTATGTCCTCATTTAATATGCACAATATGTTGGTTGAATCCACATGAAAAACAAGACTCCCAACCATGAGAAGAGGAAATTACATCCTATTTCTCCCCCCTAGCACAATTACCGGTACGGTTAGAGATTTAACAGCCCCAAACTAGATTTTTAGTCTCGAGGTACGGAACCTCTACAAAGGTTCGACACGGAAACATAGTTTTCCTTAGGTTTCTCCTTTGGTTCTATGTCCAACCTTCTTGGATAACCTACAACAACATCCTTCTTTTCATTTTTTATATCCCTTCTTGGATAACCATAATATCTTTAAATGGAGCTAGCCAACTCAAATATAGTATTGCAAATCCCTGGCTAAGTTAGATGAGGATTACATATCGTCTTGAATGAGCATTTGGACTCTTTAGATATATATCTAAAGAGTCCAAAGAAACCATTCAAGACCATATGTAATACATAGCCTCTCTCATCTAATATATAAAACTTTAATCCATGTGCTTAACCTTAACATTGACACAAATGGAATACAATTTTACTCAACGCTTTATGATAGAGAAAAATATGCGGATGAATATTGCCCACATATCCGAAGTCAAAGGGATAGATTAAAGGGATGCTCCGGTCATCTATAAAAGATAAATTAAAGAAGCATGACATATTAAAGTAATGTAAATTAGATATGCGTACCAATTATGTTCATATAACACAACAAATAGATGATTCAATAAAAATGTCACATAGAAGTCATATTTATCTCATGGGCCTTCAACTTAAATTATATATCTAGCATAATACATTAAGCTATAGGAGATAAATCAAAGAAGCATTTGAATGTAAGTTAAAAATGTGTAATAATTATGTCCTCATTTAATATGTACAATATGTTTGGTTGAATCCACATGAAAAACAAGACTCCCAACCGTGAGAAGAGGAAATTACATCCTATTTCTCCCCCTAGCACAATTACTAGTACGATTTAGAGATTTAACATTTAAGCTGGATTTTAGATACGAATCTCTTGGAACCTCTACAAAGTTCTTTAGGCCTTAAAGTTTTCCTTGGTTTCTCTTGTTGGTTCTATGTCCGACTTGGATAACCTACAACAACATCCTTCTTTTGATTTTGTATATCCCCTCTTGGATAACCATAATATCTTGAAATGGAGCTATCCAACTCAAATATAGTATTGCAAATCCATGGCTAAGTTAGATGAGGATTACATATCGTCTTGAATGAGCATTTGGACTCTTTAGATATATATCTAAAGAGTCCAACGTCATTTGTTCCATATGTAATAGCCTCCTCATCTAATATATAAACTTTAATCCATGATTACTTATAACATTGACACAAATGGAATACAATTTTACTCTTTATGATAGAAAAATATGCGGATGATCTTACACATATCCAAATCCAAAAGGGATATATTAAAAAGGATACTCCAGGTCATCTATAAAAAAGATAAATTAAAGAAGCATGACATATTAAGTAATGCAAATTAGATATGCGTACCAATTATGTTCATATAACACAACAAATAGATGATTCAATACAAATGTCACACATAGAAATCATATTTATCTCATGGGCCTTAAACTTAAATTATATATCTAACGCAATACATTAAGCTATAGGAGATAAATCAAAGAAGCATTTGAATGTAAATTAAACATGTGTAATGATGTGTCCTCATTTAATATGTACAGAAAACATATTGGTTGAATCCACATGAAAAACAAGATTCTAGCTTGGTGAAGAGGAAATTACATCATATTCTCCCCCTAGCACAATTACCAATACGGTTAAAAATTTATGACCCCAAACTGGATTTTAGTCTCGAATCTTGGAACCTCTACAAAGGTTCAACTTTGAAACATAGGTTTTCCTTAGGTTTCTCCATTGGTTCTATGTCCGACTTGGATAACCCAACAACATCCTTCTTTTCATTTTTTATATCCCCCTCTTGGATAACCATAATATCTTGAAATGGAGCTAGCCAACTCAAATATAGTATTGCAAATCCCTGGCTAAGTTAGATGAGGATTGTATGGTCTTGAATGAGCATTTGGACTCTTTAGATATGCGCACCAATTATGTTCATATAACACAACAAACATATGATTCAATACAAATGTCACGAAGTCATATTTATCTCATGGGCCTTCAACTTAAATTATATATCTAGCATTACATTAAGCTATAGGAGATAAATCAAAGAAGCATTTGAATGTAAATTAAACATGTGTAATAATTATATGTCCTTTCTAGTTCAATAAATAGATAATAATTTGGCTCAACTATGCCTTGTACATGCTTTCCTTTAAACCTTTACTTTCATAGCACATTTTCATAAAAAAATTTATTTCTCAATTTTTTATTATATATTATGTTTTTTAATTAATTAATAACAGCCATTATTACGGAAAGGGATTTTACAAATTTATCTTTTATAAAATGAATTATGGGGGGCATATTGAGATGGTTATCTCACTTTTTACTGATTCTTCTAATATTTCTAGAGAATTTTATGAAAGAAAATATGAATTTGAAATGTTTGTATAGACTGTGGGGATACATGAGTTGATTTGGAGAAGACCATCACTTATGTCTAGATTTAGACAAGGCATCATCACAATAAAAAACCAAGTACAAATTGTAGTAATCCTAGGAATCATCTGGCACATATAAGGTAAAATTGGGAACTCATGACTTGTACTATAGATAAAAAACACTTATTTACTACTAGCAGTATATGATAAAAATTGACAAACTACGTAAGTTTAAGCAGGAGTATATAATCCTTCTTTCCTTCCATATAGATAATGAAAATGATTTAGCATTTCCAAGTCTCATGTTTCTTCTCATGTTATTTTATAAACCTTGATTGGAAAGAAAAATAGGAGGGAAGAAATATAAGAAATATAAAACATAATGAAACACAACGTAAGAAATAGAGAACATAATGAAACAAACACATACATATATCTCTAGACAATCAATACAATTATTTTATGAATTCTTATGGGAGACAAGCAGCCTAAAAAGTAATGATGCTCTAGACTCCTTTTTCCCTAGGAAATCCTTATGGGAGAAAAACAACACTAAAATGTAAACATGCTCTAGAGTTAGCTCTTTGAATTTTAGTGTGGCAAGGTTGCTATAAAAACTTAACTTCATACATTTTTCTCTCTATTACACTCCTAGTTGTATTTTCAACTATGGAAGAAAATACAATAACACAAAATGGAACTCTTATTCCTCCTAGTGGCCAAGTATTTAACATAGCGTGATAGCTGATAGGTGTAAGATTTGACTACGTACGACCATTAACGAGGTTTGTGATTTTAGACCTTTTATAGAGTCTTGTTAAAATTCCACATGTAGCTAGCTTGCCATGCATGAGTAATGGGGCTAAAATGTCATTCTCTCGTACCAGAAACTTCTGGTCAACATGATAGGTCAACTTGCCACAAAGGCATAAATTTTGAATGAACTTCATTTGATGTTTTTCTTTTAAATTGGATATGTCTTTAAGTGTAGAATAATGGTCAAGATTTCGGCACAAGGGATAATCGTTTGACCCCCGAAATGTCATTTAATACCTCAAAGAAGCTGACTCCAAAAGGTTTTAGACCCAATTCTCCACCTTACCATTAAAATGACCCTACAAGTTGATTCTTCCGAGTTTTCACTCTATAAGCATCAAAATATAATATGACAAATAAGGTTTTTCGGTTTTTCGGTTGATCCATTTATGGTAAAGAAATCAAATAGTTCTATCAATTCCACCTTGCAACTCTAAGAGACATTGAATTAGCGTTCATCTCAAGACGGGGCTTTGAGAGGACACTCTCAAAGCCAACCTTGCGATATGGCTTTGAAACACATGGTAAGTATCAAGACTTAGCAACTTTGTTGTTACATATTTTTTCTAACTGGAACTTAATGTCATAGCCTTCTTTTGCTAAATGAATGCAAATTTCCTTGCTGTTTTGGCTTGTGACATTCATAATTCATGCTCATGGAACATGATTGTGTTGCAATTGTGATAACATTTGTTGTATCACGAGAAGCTAATAAAAAATGATCGAAAATGACATTTTTCACTGTTTTTTTTTGAAAATTTAAGGAAAATTACACTAAGTAGCTTCCAACCTCCTTATGACCATCATGTCAAACTCATCTTAGGATATTGTCCAAGTAAGAGCCACTTAAGCAAGCAATCTAGTATACATGACTCCATTTCAATTAGCAGAAGCCAGTAGTTCTAAGTATGGTGCAAACATTGCTCTAGATCCTCAATGGGGCATGTTTGATGACAATAATTTGGGGAGTGAGAGAGAGAGGGAGATGGTAGGAGAAAAAAATCAAGGAATCCTCGGGAAATTGAAAAATATATAACTAATAAGGTGGAAGACATTTGCTCAGCCTAAGAGAGAAAATTGTGAGGAAATGTGTGAAGTTCGTATTACACACCCAATTGGACAACCTTGAGAGAGAAAACATTTCTCCCACTTTATTTGTTAGCATAACCTAGTAGTGTTATTCACTAGCATGTATTTTGTAAAGGCCTTTCAACCTAGTTCCCACATTCGACTCCATCCACCAGGTTGTGGGGGATTCCCAGCCTAATTTCATAAAAAGTAAGTTGGGGATGATCCACACATTGACTTGCTTGATGACATGTCTATGAAGATTAACTACCTTTAAATGTATTTTGCATAGGGAAAGAGACACATTTACATGCTTAGGCATGAAAAAGTTCTTTGATATTGTTAATGCCTCTAGTGTTTACTTCTACAAGTTCTATAGGCGAGTACGCAAGGCCAGGTAACCTCTAGATCTCATCTTTTATGAAGGTGACATATCTAGTAAATGCCCCTACGGTCAATCTGCGGAATGGATCTAAATAGAAGTTCTTCATTTTAATATCGTAAACACAACTAATTTAAGGTAAACTATGTACATGTGTCATTTTACAAACTAAAGTGTATAAGTAGAAATTTTATACCAAGTGTGCTCCCACCATGTAAAGTGCAATTTGGTGAACTTATCATTTTTATAATATCTTTTTCGATTAAATTTAGTTTCACATGATCAATTAGTATTTTGAAAGTTGTGTTCTACATCAATTTGTGTACACTAAATTACAAATTGATTTTGAAATCTATTTTGTGAATGTCGACCAATAGATATATATCATGGAGGATGAAGACGAAGATCAGCCAAATCCCATATGGAGGTTCGGGGATCGAGGGAGGGGATGTTCCACCGGTATTTAAATATAATCTTAAATCTCCATACATGTGTGTAAATATGGAATTGATTTTTTTATTAACTTTGTGAGTGAAATTAGTTGTTAATAAGTTTCATATTTTAATTTTTAGGAGGCAAGAGGAGAAGGGTTTCTACTCCATCCATGGAGCGTGGCCAAGGTTCAACGAGGTCGAGGTATGAGTGGTAGCGAGTTGCGGGAAAGGGGGTGATATTTATTCCCCCGAAGGCCAATCAGCAGTGGCGGTTCTCAACGAAGTCCCCTTTGTGGGTGTCGTTCTCAACGGCGTCGTTACGGGATTGGTTCTCGGCGGGGTCATGTTGGATATGATGTTAACCAACAACATCAAGGTTGACATCAATTTCAATATTTTTCATTAAATTTGTACAACTTTTTTTACACGTGTTTTTTCTAATATACTAAATTTTATATATATTGATGCGAGGCGAAAATGTTCGAGCAGTGGTCAAAATAGACGCGAGGAAGACGCCATTCAAAAGAAGGCGCCAACCCGACACAACTTATCCGGTGGGATGCGATATACCATGGGAAACGAACATGGCGGAATGCACATTACAAGATTATCCAAACCTTCATGCAAAATTGCAAAGAGATCTCGAGGCTTTGTCTCTACTGTGGCGAGTAGATAAAAGCCTGAAATAGTTACACATTCATTGGGTGAAATGGTAAATGTGTACAAAAATTTGAAGACCTTGACTGGTCGTTTGTAGAGCGATGAGAAAGAAAAAGAAACGATAGGTCCCGATAAATGGCGGGACATAAAACAAAGAGTTAGAAGAGCATATGCCAAGTCAATGTTTAATTATAAGGAAGGGCCGAAAAGAAAAATGTTGAAGGTGCGGTATTTCAAGCACCTAGACAAGGCGCTTATTTGTATTATCAGCATCTTTTGACCTTTGGAAGGCTTCCATGGAACGATGAGAGTTCTTTGTTTATTTTGCACAAATGTTCATACGAAATTTTTTTGATAGGCAGCTGCAATGACATGCTTGGAATTTTTTTGGCCGGGGAGAGGTCTCATGTCAACGTAAGGGCGCTAAGCGAGATGTGGAGTTGCCTCACCACGAGCCGCCATTGGTGAGTCGACCGTTCGAGTCGAAACACGATCGAGAGATGGATGCGACTTCTCAAATAAGATCTGAATCAAGAGATGTTATGATCGACAATGTTCATAACGTGAGTGGAGTCGATCTTTGTTTAAATCGACAAGAGGCTGTGTGCGTGCAATTTTTTTATCGTACGGATGAGGAGATTTACAACATGAATGTTGAAGATCTTTGAACATATGCAATAAATTGTTGCAATGGTCGCAAGACCTAATTTTCATGAGAGAGACACGGAACGGTATGTGTTAGTGACCTTAGAGGGTTTGAAATTATATTTACATATACATGTGTACAATTTGTAATAAATACATGTGTATGTACATGTATAAATTTATTTGTATGTGTACATTAATCTAACAAAAATGTATGATTATATGTTAAAACACCATTGGGATTACGAGGCATGATGCATGATGAAAATGTTAATATTACATTCGGGACCTCCGGTTCAAAACGATAGATGGGTGGAAGCCATGTGATATGGCGTGGCTTTGTATATGTTAGTGTTTTTTAAGTGACTCTAAAATAAATAATTGTTGCCACACATGTACATGTATGTATATATATAATTTGATAAAATGTTTTAACGATCGATTCCATCTAATGTTTTTTTGGGATGATGGTACCTTCTTCTTCCTTAGGAGATACCTTCTTCATTGGGAGATGTGCCACAAGTATGGACAATTTTTCACAAATTCAAAATTTATGTTTAAAAATTATATATATATATATATATATATATATATATATATATATATATATATATATATATATATATATATATATTCTACCTCAAAAAGTTCCATTAAAAATTGAGATATATATAGAGAGAGATCTATATTTTGAGTTATTTAAAATTTTTTGAATTTAGGTTCCTATAGAAGATTTTTTTAATTCGGGGACTCTAGCGACGGAGATAGGAACATCCATAGCATTTGAACAAGTTGTCTTTAGTTCCTTTTTTTAATATTATTGAAAATAAATTTATATATGTACACGTGCATTTTCATTTGAAAGTTTTTAATTTATATAAATTATATATATATATATTTATATTTATATTTATATTTAACTATACCTGTATATTGTACAGCTTACCACTTCTTGAGATGTTTCCTTAGCGAACTTTATTCATCAAATGGAGAGGGAACACCTTACGAGGTATTGCATGATTTTTTTTGTTATATTTTGTTTTTATAAGTTCTAGAATATATATATTCTCATTGTTTTTAAAACTTAAAATTTTAAATATTCAAGTACATATGCATTGTATATGTATGTTTCCTATTCACGGATAGGGCATGAGGCCGAGACTCGGACACTAGATCCTCCATTTGATGGACATGAGTTACGGTAGATTTGATTTCAAAATTTAGATGGTTTTAAAATTTGTTAAGCTTGATAGGTTTGATATAAAGTGAGATTTACAATTTTTGGACATATTTTATTACATTGTTATTATATAATTTGTTTTATTTAATTTTTGGATGGTTTTAGTACTTTTGGCATGTGAATGTGAAGTAATGTTGTCATCTGAACTACATTTGGCATGTGATATTTAATGTTAAATGTTTTTGTTGGATAGTTGAATTATAATTTTGGCATGGCATGTGAAGTTTTAAAACTCAAGTTTGGATGGTTTCAATCTACATTTTGCATGTGATATTTAATGAACTTTAAATGTTTTAATGTTTTAATGTTGCAAAATATATAATCAAAAGGGTTTAAAACTTAAAGTTTTGGATGGTTTCAATCTACAACTTAAAGTTTTGGATGGTTTCAATCTACATTTGCACATGTGGTAAATTGAAATGTTACTTGTAACAAGACAATCCCCATTGATTTCATTGTATATGTTGATTTCTGATTTGATATAATTGCATGTATGATGGTACATTACTTGTAAAGTCATTGGGTTAATAGTGTTCATTGATTTCGGTGTAGCGCAAAAATTATTGACAATGTAGATAGTTTTGTGTTATAATAATAATTAAACCCCCTAATAATATTGGAGGCAAGAGAGACTTGGTCTCGGTGTTTACTACAAGAGTTTGAGCTAAATATTTAAATGGTTTATGATTTATGATTATACTTTCTTTTAATATAATCGATACGGAAAGATAGAAAAAGCCAGCAAGGATGACAATACAGGAAGATAAAGAAGAAGAGAATAGTTTAAGATTGATCACAATAAATGCTATTTGTAATTGATTACATTCTAATTATTCATTCTGTCGTTATTATTATTACATTGTCACTTTGCATTCAAAAATTTTATTTGATCATTTTCCATTATTAAAGTTATTCTACAATATTTATCATCTCAACCAATTGAAATTAACTAAGAAAATTAAAAATTAAAAATGACTTGATAAATCTCAAACATATTTAGCATATTTAAATGGTTATATTAATATTAGATGTATTTACATATTATTGATAAAATTAATCATATATTCTATATTATCGATAGTTTTTCCTTGGTTACTGGCTGAAACCAACTTGGATCACATCTTAACTACGGATCTCTCATTTTGAGAGGATAAAATCTCTTGAGGCATAAGAAAGCGTTCTTCAAGTTTTGCACTCAAAAGAGGTTTAACACCTCTAGATATTTTATCTAGATCGACGCTTGATGGTCTATAGTCCTAATGGATCTAGGAAAATAACTTTCTAAAAATAAGGGAAAAGCAACATAGGGAACAATTAGGAGTAGATTTGGGTAGGGACCAATTAGGAGTAAATTTAGGAGCATGTGATAGTTGGGTGAGATAAAATCATATATTTTAATAATTAATGAATTTGTAGGAGAGACAAATAGTGGATATGACATGTATTTTGGTGAATAATCAAATTTATGGAATTAAACAATTAATTATTTTGTGTGTGAAAACAAGATTCACACCTAATCCTCACCTAAAAGACTAAATTAAACACATTATTGAGGTGAGGAGCTTTCTAGGTTTTGAGCTCTCCATTGTTAGATGAGTGTCGTAATGGCATTCCATCTATTTTTGTGAGAACTTATGATATTGTGATATTCTAATTGAAATAGTGATCTTGAGTACATGGATAATGTAGTAGAAAGGAACTTTTTGATTAGGGGAGATAAGGGATGTGACCAAATTCTATCGGTGAAAAAAAATTTCTTCACCTTCCTATAATTCCATTGTAGCTTTGGGGGCCAAAAGGTAAGAAGAGTACCTTGGAATTTCTTGGGTGAAAAACCAAGTGGGTCACCAACTTTGGTCCTACGCATTGGAATTCATTAAAGAATTGGTCGTGGAGGGGTTTGCTTCAAGCTAGGAGTGAGAGCATAAGTCACCAACCTACATTGAATATTTTACACTCCCTAGGGTGAATGATACTTTAAATTGATTGACGAGTCTAAGACTTTCGGAATTTTTCCGAATGCCAAATGATTTTACAAAGCTAGTATTTATAATATCCTAGTAGGTCATTTGGTGACAACTTTTACCGGAAACTTGAAGCAGGGAATCTATCCTTGGCTAGGACATCATGCTCAGATTCACCTTGCATAAACGGTAAAATTGTACTTAAAGGCAAAGTTCGAGGCAAGTGGGGACAACCACTTGTTATCTCGTCCCTTGAGGCTACGCCATATGGGGACCGAATGCGGCCTTACAAAATAAAGTGAAATAATTTGTACCATACGGTCGGAAAACATATACAAGAACAATTAATTTCATTCTATAGAATATATATATATATATATATATATATATATATATATATATATATATATATATATATATATATATATATCCAATACATATAACATTTTCATCAATGCACATGTATATAAAAACTACTTTCGAGTTGATACTAGAGCACGTGCTTGTACCCAAACAATTTGTAACATGTGCAAACCACAAATAACATAGAAGCTCAATTTTTAGTTGAGAATTTTGGAGATTCTAAAACATATTTAATCCAAAGATAATAAATTGTTGGACACTTCACTCAAAAAAATTCTAATGGAATTCCATCTTCAATAATCCGTTCATGGTCGTATTTTGACATTTTCCATTTCTTAATTTTCGATTTTTTCTTTGATTGAACTTCTATCAACTTTATGCATGACTACACACCAAGTGACTATATTGACAACTTATGGAATCAAGTTCATAGTCTTCAAAAGTAAACAAGAATCTCCCTTTTGATGAGTTTATGCAGAAAAAATAACCTTTCGAGTATAATAGACCCTCTGTCATGCGGGAAATCCGTGATCATTATAGTCTTGTAATAATTTCATTTTTCGTTCAGTGCAACGCATCAAATAATACTTCACATTTTCATCGTTGTCAATAGGTGCAATTACAGCAAAAACATCTCTTACACAATAAAATAAAAATTTAATATTTAATTATGCATATTTAAATTTATTTGAATCTTTAATCATTAAAAGTAATTCAAATGTTACCTTCTCTAACAAGATCGAGAAACTGCGATCACCATCGGATGATATTTTAGTTTCCTGCGGTGCATTTCTTCAAACATTGCTACGGAGATTTTTTCCCTTTGTATTTAGCTCTGTATGTTTCCAATCGTTCACGTACATTTTGTTTTCACAAAAGTCATTGGATTTTGCGTTTTCTATGCAAACATCACAAAAACAAGAATATTTTCTTTTATCCAATGCAAACACATTTGTGGACAACTTTTTTTGAATTGAATGCAATTTTTGAGTCCCTTTTATTGTTTCAACGTCATTTCCAATTGAATATCTCGTCTCCGATTCCAATATGGAAAAAACCTTTATATGAAAATTAGAAAAAAAAGAATTTGTAAATATGATATCAAAATACAATTAAAAATAATCATTGCATGATAAATGTGAAAATATTTAAAATGGATGCAATATAAATTAAATTGAATGTACCTTCGCACTTCTCTTGATGGGTTAATTTCATGGCTTAGAGTAGTGATGCACCATTGAACAACTTCTTCGAGCGTTCACAAGTCGGCGTACGAGTGGTTCATTGATATCTTCGAAGTACTCATTTTATGCATGCTCTGCCGTCCATGTTCTCCTTTTCCATGGCCGATCTCAAAATTCTAACAATATTTAATGCGAGGTTTTCTTATGAAGACAACACAACCAAAAGAATGATCGTACGATTTGAATTGACATAACGCATCCATACGACCATATCCAATGTTCATTGAATGTTATTCCACGATTTTTCAATGAATCATAAATTCTTCCAAAACAATGTTGTCTAAAACATGTATCATGTGTACGATGCGTCGGTACGATATAAAAGTGATATTCTTTAATAATATGTCGATTTTCCCTTGTTAACTTTCTATATGATCGACATTTTGTTCAACATGTCCATATAGAATATGCACGAGCATGGAGAATTGGTCGAATGATAGTATTCACTGCGAATTTCTTTTTGTGGAACAAATGTGTGGTTTTGCAAAATCAATCAACGACAAAATGGTCCCTGGTGGAAAAATTCACGAGATTTTGAATTGCAAGTCTTGCCATGGCTCTATGGGAATGTTTGGTGTATTTGTAAATTTCTGCCTCAAACTTTCTCAAAAAGTCCTCGAGAAAAATTTTGTCTTCTTGTAATTCAATTCTTTTAACACTATTTTACCTTGAATCGATGTACCGATATATTCATATCTCTTCCATTTCACTTTCATGTTGGACAATGATTGATCATTTATATCAATACGATATTTGTTTTGAAATTTAGTCAAATTTCCACAATCATTAAATTTTTACCACCAACACATCTCTTTTTGTAAAATAGTTCATCGCTTTCTCTTTCACATAGAATTTGAGATATGAATTCATGGATAGTGGAAGGAGGAGGTGAATCCTTCCATAATGTTCTACCGAAATCAAGGAATGTGTCATAATATAACTCAAATTCCACATGATAACGGCAACAACAAGTGTCGCATACGGTGATAGGTTTTACATACCATGGTTTTGAACAAAGAAACCTTTAATTGAAACATGAATTTGACGATTCTCTTCTTTGAACTTGTTGAATAAATCTATACGAGTGGTTTCCAAGAGATGTTTTTCATGTTCTTCGTATTGATTTCATGCTATTCTTCTTCGCATCACATGTCTTGCGGTTGGTGAAACACGGGTGTTCTTCCAATATTCATATATTATTTTTTTAACATCTTCTCCAAGTCTATCTTTGTATAGTTGCCTACAAATAGCTCTCCAACAAGCGAGTTCATCATTTACATCTATTTGCGGTCGAAATTTTCGATTTTTTATGCGGAAGGTTTTCGCAAGGTTCCGATTATCGTGCCATAGATGTTATCAGCAGTTCTCTTGGTACTTGGTGAAACCATTGCCATGTTGTATTCCTCTACGTATATTTGAAACATCTTTATCTAGATCTCTTAGGTGAGCTTTATAGCACTACTCACATTTTTTATGCCTCTTCTTTCATTTTTATCTTTGGTTGATTTTAGATACCCAATAGTGTCGTCGCTTCTTTTAATTTCTTTGATGATAGGAGACCTTTCACTTGTTGAAGCTTGAATTGTCACTCGCTCATTTAAGAAATAATCTTTAAAAATGAAATTGACACGATATCGTATAACATGGTCGGGTTTTTTTTATCTCCATATGTGTGAGTGTCAACATTTTCTAACATCTCATTATCGATAATTTCATACGTACATATTCGAAAAAATAGTACATATTCAATAAATCACTAAATTAATAAATATGTCAATAAATATTAGGAAAATTTTAAATATATCAATAGATCATAATATTTACATTTACATACACTTCAATTTCTGCTTGAGGTTGATTTTTTTCTTCTTCAATATTTTGAGGAGTATCTCTTATTAATTTTACATTAAACAAAATATTTTCAAATTAGTTCATCAAATAAAAATTAAGTTTCACCTTTTACATTAGAAAAATTTTAAATATATCAATAGATCATAATATTTACATTTGCCCCTGCTTCAATTTTTGCTTGAGGTTGATTTTCTTCTTCAATATTTTGAGGAATATCTCTCTTTGTTTACATTAAACACAATATTTTTCAAACTAGTTCATCAAATAATTAAAAACTACATTTTACATTAGGAAAATTTTAAATATATATCAATAGATCATAATATTTACATTTGTACCTTTAATTTACGCGAGGTTGATTTTTTCCTCTTGAGGTTGATTTTCCTCCTCAATATTTGAGAGGGCTTCTAACTTTCTTTTGCGAGATTGTCTCATTTCTTCTACGTGTCTCGGGGTCTCTTTTTCAATCATATTTTCTCGCACAAGTTCTTCGATTTCCCATGATAACAGGGTGAAGTTCAAAAAATTTCCTTCAAAAAATTAGACAATAACTCAATTACAAAAAATATTACAAAAGATTTAATTTAAAAAAAATTCGGTGTAATTTTTTTGTAAAAAATACATACTCAATCCAAAACACGGACTTTAAAAAAATTCGAGAGAAAAATGTCTTATAAAAATGAAACGAAATTCAAAAGATTTACTTTAACTCAAAACACGTACATACCTCCAAAGCTCTTTTGAATGTACGTCCAGAAAATTACAATTTTTTTGTCAAAATCACGTCGCCTCCAAGAAATGTCCTCCAAAAAAATTCTTGTAAACCCTGAAAATTGTAAAATCAATTTGCTTCCAAGAAATGTCTTAAACCCAAACCTTGAAGAAAAAGCTTTTGAACCCAAACCAAGATTTTGTAAAATCAATTTGCTTCCAAGAAATGCTCTTTAACCCAAACCTTGAAGAAAATATTTTGAACTCAAACAAAATCTTTATAAAATGAGGATAGTGTCAAAATTTAAAATTGTGAATCATTTCACGGCAATTTATATTGACGCGAAATGTGTTTTAGTAGGGGCTCCACAAAACTTTTCGGCCGACGGAGAGTTATACAATAGTTCGGCCGAACTATTAAGACGTTAGAGTTAACGACTCTTAAGCGGAAAACATAGTTCGGCCGAACTTGGACTAAAATTTTGGCCGAACTAGCAGCACGTCACCAATTACGCAAAAACCAGGCTGCGAAAATGGATTATAACTTTGAATTTGATTAAACTCCATGAAAGGTTGTTAATTAACTGTCGGAACCAAGACAAGCATTTTCAGAATTGTATCTACTTTCAGGAAATATAAATTTTATGGAATTTCATAAACCTTTATTAATTTTAATTATTTTTCTAATAAAATAGGTGCAAACAATTTCTGAGGGTTGTCGTGATTCTTGAAATCAAAAATTTTTATCTCCCAAAATATATTGTAAAAAAAATTGAAAAAATTATGGGGCATTACATTGGTCCATCGTCTCTAATGGGTAGCTTTTATATTTTTAGTTTATAACTTATATGTTAAGAAATTTCTTGCGACGCGAAACATATCCAAAATACGCAGTTTTTCGTATTGGACCGAGTTCAAAAAATTCTAGTAATTATGATATGCATCCATTAGCTTTGTAAATATGAAAAAAACAAAATATACTCCTGTCTAGATTGTTGTAACACATTTGTTTTTCAAAAACACAAATTTCAATGAATACAACATTGCGTCATAACATGACTTCTTATGAATCCTTTGATTGTTAAGAAACACACTCAAATAAACGCTAAGTTGACATATCAAATCTGCATAAAAAATTTCCAAAAAAAATAAGTAATAGAAAGCTAACAAAATTTCTCACAACTTTTATTTTATCGCAAAATGAAATTCTACATAGAAAAATTGTTATAGTTTGCGAGAAAGTTGAAGAACCGAAAAAAATGAAATTTTTTTCTCAAAAAGGGGAAAAAGTGTAACTTGACTTCACATTTTTCACTATTCAAAAAACAAATATATTATATATAATATGTATTAAGCAGACATATGTAATGAAGTTATTAGTGGTGGAATACTAATAATCTGAAATAGAGGCAGAAATAACACCACTATGTATTTATCCTCTTGGTTGGAAATATTACTTCATGAAACCAACATATTTAACAAATAAAGACTTTTCTAAAACTAACCAACGCTATTGTATCCAACAACATCGAAATTTCTATTGGCATGCCCTCAAAATGTGTGGAAGTATATTAAGTGTAGTGCACTTCACTGTAAGGTTAAAGTTGGCAATGGAATATGTTGTCCCTTAGTCTAATCGAGTTTTAACTTGCCTTTGATAACTTAGAGAGAATATATGTTTCCCCAATTAGAACATCTATGTTTCAAAATTCACTTTCAAACCAACATTTTTGTGGACTGACATGAAGGTAGTTGCATATTGCGTTTTAAAGGGTAGAAGATAAACATGCAATTTATCCAATATCATGAGCTAAAATTTCACGAACTTTGTCGGATTTGTCTTCAACAAATGCCTCCAAGCTACCACACATGGTCGTAATAACATCATAACTAGAATTGAATGCAAGAATTGGCATAGATGCAACATCTTGACTTGGACAAACAATATTATCTTGCAATGCTGCAATCAGAAAACCTCAAAAATGTTTTCACTCATTGTGATCCCTACCTTAGGCAACATACTCATAATTTTGCTGTGTCTTTGTTGATGATATCGGATTTGATGTCAATATAGAAAACAACCATGGAAGTTTTAAAATTGACAAAGTGTTTTGTATTCACAAATATTTCTTTGTTGCTTGTATTTTTAAATGTCTAAGAAAACACACTTGCAGGGTGAGAAACTCTTTAGTTGTACATTCAAAAATGCATCTAGGGCATATGGCATATAAATTATGAAGAAGCACCCATAATTGAAATCATAAATAGTGAATTGATGAATGCACAAATTCTATTGATAAAATTATTTTTGTGTCCTGTTGATAGTGATGCTAAATATATGATAGAAAGCAGGCCTTTGTAATCTATGTAGTCTCCTTAGAAATTAAAATACAAGATGCGGACATGAATGATGAGCTAATAAGGCCTTCTACTTGAAGCCTTGTTTCTAAGGCATATATTCAACAATTTCAACATCTAAAGGCAAATGGTTGCTAATACACATCTCCTATCAATTAGAATACCCACACTTGTCTAGAAACTTGGAGAAAGTAGGAAGGTCACGAAAGGTGTTGGAGAGCTGCATATATAAATTGATGAGACATGTCAAAGCATGTTATAGACAAAGTAGTAGAAAGTCATGAGCTGATTGAGTTGCACAAAATGAGGCAACAAATAATAGGTATGCCATAGGATAATTACATAAAGTCCATTTTTCTCGAATAGAATTGTGACCAACACAAACATAAGGAAGCATGTGCAGTTTGCCCTGGTGTAAAATGAATCTTTCTCAAAATTGGTGTGACTCCTTCACAAGAACATAGAATGGACCACTAGATAAGTAAGTCATTGGCACAAAATGGACTAGATAAATAAGTTACGCGACGCTGAAAAAAGTTTTGGACAAATTTTGGAAATTTGTGAACAAAGCTAAGTCTGCAACACGACGGGGAGAAGGTTGATTCACATATTCTAGAGCCTAATGAGTTATGACAAAAATAACTAAATAAAATTTCAGAAAAAATTCAATGTAAAAAAAATAAAAGCAAGACAAAGTTTCGTATGAGCTAAGAAATCAAAACAACATGAAGAAGCCCATACTACTTTGACTTCATCGGATGTGGAAATTAAAATAGTGTCAGGGGTTGTTTATAGCTAAACACATCACTACTTACAAATCAACAAATTTATACAACCTGGCAACAAATATTTAAAATAGTTTGATATTTTTACACACTTGAAGGGCCCAAGCCAATAGTGAATAGCTAATTATTGCCTTAAAATATACTCACTCATTTAGAAAAATAAGATATTATGAAACCTAGCTGAAGTGGCTGCATGTATTCTGAGTGTGTGTAAATCAAATTTTACATGAAATATACATTTCTCTTCAGATCTTATTTCGTGTCATTCAAAGTCTCACTTTCACATCTTATAGTTAAACACCTTTTCAATCATTCATCAAGGAAAACAATTGATATGTTGGCAGCATATGATTATAAGGCACTCACAATTTCAATAAATGTTTTAAGGGTCACGCCTTTGAGAATTTGCTGAGTCAATGGGCGGGGACACCTTATATGAGAGGAAGTCACCTTGCACACATTTCCAAGATATTATGATGAGGATGTCACTCATTGATGTTACTTAGTCTTCTCTTCTTGAATTGTACTTCTGCATGAGATTTTAAATGGAGCCTTTTGCATTGAATATTGATGGAAATTTCTACTCATGATGCCACGAAGTGCCACTTTATTGGAGTTTTGCATGGTCTTTGTGCATTCATTCAATGTTTGAAGGAAAGTCCCTTTGGAGGCTACACAGCCTTAGGGATGAGATTCATTGTTCTTGAGTAGAATACGCTAGTCAACCAATTGGAGGAACCATGCTTTGTGGTGCCATTTGGAGGTTTTGCAAAACCAACTCCATTATCATGTTATCCTCGACTTGTATCATGGAGCTGGTTGATTGAGAGCATTATTGTGATCTTTCTAAAATATTTTCATGATTTTTCTTGGGTAAGAAGGGGATCTCAACATCCTATTGCTATCTTTGGTATGTAGAATTGTTGAGAGGTTTGAATATTTAATGTTTTGTTATATTCCTTGCACGAGAATATTGAAACTAGAGAAAGGTTGCATTATTAGTTTGTGAGCATGCTTACAATGCTTCAATTACAACAAATGACATTATGGTTGCTAAAAAGAAGTGGTGGCCACAAAATTTCAAGGGTTACAAGGAATGTCTTATTAAATGCAAAAGAAGGAGAGATACAAACATTGAAGATCATTTTTAAAAAATTCAATAGGTGAAAAGATAAAGCTTCGTGGACAATATGGTTTAAAATTTTTTGATGTATTATTTGGTAGGGTCTAGCATGCATTAGATACCCTTATTTGCTACAATTGATCAATCAATATGGATTTCAATGCAATATAGTACTTGTCAAGGCGTTTTGTACTCTAAAGTTGTTATGTATTTACTTGGTAGAATGCCTTTCATTCACATTGTAGAAGGGAGCCTTTGGTGGTTGTTTGTCTCTCAACACAGAGTGCAGTAGATTATTTCAATACACATTGATACATTCCCCCATGCCACTTGTCACCTAGTATTATTCTCACCTCTTCACTCCTTGCTTACAAGGAATTGTTCCCTAAATTGTAAAAATGGAAACGAGTAGGTCTTCCCTCACCAGGAAGCCACATGTTTTCCATTGAAATGTGTGGCTTTGATATTTCATTGGGTGATGAATGGGAGAACACTGGGACCTATCTTACATGGTTTCTTGGAATTCCACATGAGTTTTCAAGAGAATGGCAATTCCTACATGCTCAAAGGTTCCAAAGCCATTAGAGAAATAATCAACTACCATTGTATGGAAAGCTTCTAAAAAAGGGGCATTGTTTGAAAATGGGGGATATGTGAAATGTGAGGGAAGACATATTGGTTTTCATTTTTATAATTGACTATGTGAAAGACTCAACTATTTTCTATACGTCCTCATGGCTGACATGCTACGGGTGTTTGTCATGGGACCATTGGGTCCATAAAAGAGGTTATCTTGCTTAAACATAATCAATATACCAGCTCTTTTTTAGAGGGACCACAAGTAATGGTATGAGTTGGTGCACAAGAAAGGAAAAAGGGTAATTGCGTAAAGTGACACCACAACAATCAATGTTTCACAAGTTTTGTTGAGCTAGGTCTCCTATTGCGTTATTGGCAAGCTTATGATTCCATTTGAAATATGGGCTATTGAAACCTCACCAAGGTACTTTCAACATCATTATGTCAAAGGATTGTTGGAACTAGACCTGCTTGGAGAATAAGGTTATCAGAAAAGACATCCCAGATTCACAAGGAGATCAACTATTGGCTTCTAATCCCAACATTACAGTAGATAGTGAGAAATCCAACACTACAACAATATGGATCTATGTCAATGATGAGGCATCTATTTCGTTCCAGAAAATTCAAGTAAAAAATGATTGCTATAAATACCACTTGCACATAGATTTAGAAGCCTTTGATGATGAAGCCCATGCTTTCCATTTTTTCACTGGTGTATAGACCACACTGCCCAGGTGCTCAACGACTATGATGATATGGATGAGCAACATTTTGCTCGCTTTTGACTAGACAAAAACAGTCATGCAGCAGAAATGATGAAGCCTAAACACCTTAATCATAATCTATTTGGAGATGCTTTGAAACTTGAACACACTTCTCAGGTTAGAGAAGTGTATTTTTAATCAGCACAAATGAAATAATATAATTAAAATATTTATATATCCAACGAATGACAATAAATAGGTCAATGGGACTGAAAGTGCAACTGTTACAAATACAATGTGGGAGTGCAAACACAACTCTAAGAAAATAACAAACTAAATCTAGGGTTGAAGCAAAAAAGAATACAATAATAGGACATCCTAATAAACATGTATATAAAAGAGATAGAAGCTAAGTGAGGTAATAAAGCTATAGGCATTCCTGAAACACATTTGGAAGCTCAAAATTGCATTCTAAGTTTTGATCAAGACACTCGTCGTAACACCATACATTTTGATGTCGATGATGAGTGTGGTAGAGATAAAGAGAGATCTATTCCTAAGACAGATTGTGAAGTGCAAACAATGGGATGCTTCGTTCTAGCCAACATTGCATTTTTTGTTTCTTTCAATAATAAGCCTAGAGCTGTGCAAGCCCTTCCGGTCTTCACAGTTCATTTGATTGATATGGGTTACTTGTATTTGACGGGTACTGTTACGTGTTTGCAGGTCACCTGATGGTTCTTGCTTTCTAACAAGCAGCGATGACAATACTCTTCGTGTATTTGATATGTGGATTTACTTTCAACCAGTATCTGTATTTATATTCTTTTTAGAGCGTATCATAATTACTGAATGTTGAAGCTCGATTTGCTTTCTTTGTTTGGATTTTGTGTTGGCTGAGTAAGAGGAAGAAACATTTCGTTTTCCAAATACCATGGAACATTCTCACCGTTTTTTCATATTGGAACTTTTTTGGGCGGGAAGAATTTCCAACAAACACACACACCCAAAAATGTTTCAAATATCAATTTAAAAGTAAATATGTATCAGTGCTATGTCGGAGTACAAATGAAGGTTTCTGGTTATTTTTGGTCAACAAGTAGATATCTACGAGACGTCATAAACGGATGAAGTCACACGGTTTCTGTTTCTTTGTTGGAGTTTAGTATAGGCATCTGCAGGATGATTGCACGACGAGAACCCAGACGTAGACCTGGACGCTCCTGTTGGTTGTATTAGGCATTTCTAGGATTTAGGCTTCAGGATTTTACTAACTTCGTTGGTATGTGGATGCTTGAGCTTAATAAAAACCTATCTGGAATAGAAAATTTGGATTACAGTCCTTCAATTAGAAAAGACTACACAATATCAAAGCATTTGTCTTGTTCATATGATTATCAAACTATCTTTACATTGAAGATGTAAATTCCAGCATCGTATTGTACCGCTTATTTATTGGTTTTGTGCTGGTGCTATGATAAAGGTACCGTGGCAGATCGTGATTTTTAACCAACATATTATACCTAATAAAATGTCGATATATTAACCTTGTATACCTAACTAAAATCTGGATATATTTCTAGGATGTTTGCACTAAAATCAACCTACAAGTAGCAATAAGAATCTTGGTAGGTTCAAAAAGTTAAAAAAAAATGCATGTAAAGCCTTTGATCCCAGATACAAAGAACAAAGGATTAAGAGAGAATATTATAAATAGGCCAAAAGCCTCGGGGGAGAGGAATGTTTAGTTGCGATTTACTCTTTGAAATATTTAACTCTTGAAAATTGCAATGTCCATATCTTTTCAAGAAAATTCATGTCTTCCCCATGACCAAGTTAAGATTATAACAAGAGGCACAAACAATTTTAAAACTCATTTCTTGTGATGGGTAGAAATGCTTGTAAAATTGACAAGGCCTATCATCATAGCTAACAATCTGCAGATGTCATTTTCTTGATAATAAGAGCTAATTTTGGTCATAATTTTAATAATGTTTATCGAGCTTCGACTTCCTCATCTTCACCAATGAGAATGAGCAGTGAACCTAGTATTTTGAGTCTGGATAGAAAATCTCATTAAAGTTCAAAACAATTATTTATACGTGTGAAGTACTTGAAAAGTGCAACTTACATCTTTTATTTGGCTATTTTACTTAATGTCCATTCCTTTCATTCATTTCAGAAATTTCATCCTATTGCCAAGATCCCATGAAGAATTGATGAAATTGATGAAGGAGCGCTTAGTGGAGTTAAAACACTAGATACGAAGCATTATTTGGCTACTCAATATCAGCAATTATATCATCATTCAAAACAAATTTTGTCTTCTCAACATGGCCTTTTTGATGACCATAAACTCCCCCTTCATCAAAAATTACATCTCTTGATACAATGAGATTTTTAGTGAGGGGATTATATAATTTATAAGCCTTGCTTGTCTCACTATACCCAATGAAAATGCATAACTCACTCTTTGCATCTAACTTTTCCTATTTTGATCGGTACATGTACACATAAGCCAAACAACCAAAAACTTTGAAATGATTAACATTAGGCTTTTTTTCATACCAAGCTTCATAAGGAGTCATCTTCTCTAGTGCGATGATGGGGCTACGATTTTGAGGATGTACACTATTGTAGCAAGCTGCATCTCCCCAATAAGAATTGCTCAATCCCTTAGTTTCTAACATGCACCTTGCCATTTCAACCACGATGCGATTCTTCCGTTCATCTACGCCATTCTGTTGGGGTGTTTATGCGTAGTATGTTGCCCTCTCGATGCCATTCATATCAAAATAACTCTAGAAAGCTTTTTGAGCAAAATTCTCCTCCACGGTCGATCCATAAACATTTGATCTTGGACCCTTTCTCATTTTCTACAAGTGCCTTGAACCTTTTGAATGTATCAAGGAGGCTTCACTTTTGGCCTTCAAAAAATATACCCAACAATTTTGTGAGTAATCATCGATAAAAGTGATGAAGTATGATGAATTACCTGTTGTTAGTCGCAAGGACCTGAGATGTACGAATGAACAAGGTGAAGTGGATGATGAGCCCTCCATGCACTTCCCTTGGGGCTGCTGCCTCACATGCTTGCCTTTGCTTTATCCTTCTGACCTCCTTATAACTCCTCTACCTTGGGCAAACCGGAAACTAATGCATTTGAGGTTAGAAGCTGCTTGTGAAAATTTAAATGCCCTTTCAGATGCCATAGCCAACTTGAATCCTCATAAGCCATATTTGCAAGGTGTTGCTATGTTCATCAAACCTTACGAGGAAACATCCTGTTCTTGTCATAGGCACAACGGTGATCACCCTATTCCTTATTCTTATATGCATAGATAGTACTGCTGTCTTATTTTCAAAGACTACTTTATAATTTTCTCCTGGGCGCCCAACACTTAACAAATTGTGCTTCAAATTGTGGAATAAAATAAATATCATGAATACTCTTTATACCTTCTTTTGTACGGATCTCCACGGCTCTTTAGCGTAGCCTAGAAAGATTTATCATCACCAAGCTTGACCAAACCCAGATTTAAAACTTCCATCCTTGGTTGAAAGCAATTTATCATTCCCTGTCATATGGTTAGGCATCAGAATCTATATACATAAACATCCACACTAGTATTTTCACCTTTGGCATAAGATAAAAATAAGTGATTTGGAGGATACTCATTACTTTCTTGAGCATAGTTAGCATTTTTACCTACTTTCAATCTGCATTCTCTTTCAAAGTGCCCATATCTATTACAATAGTAACATTGAACATTTCTCTTATCAAATCTACCTCTTCCTCTGAAACTACCTGCCTCTACCTCTAGAAAAATTTTGGCTTTGCCATTTACCTTGATCTTGATTGGTTTTTGGCACTCTTGCTACTTGCATCTTCATTATGTGTAATTTGTAATTTAGAGGAAAAAAGCTTTCTCAACAACTTCGAAAGTTTCTTTCCAATCTTTCTTCATGAGACATGAGAGATCCAACCAATTGATCAAACTTTAATTGTGTCAAATCCTTGCTTTATTCTAATATTATGGCAACATTATTCCATCTGGGTGTTAAAAGTCTCAATACATTTTATTAAAACTTCATTACACTTACCGTCTCCCCAAGTGTAGCCATTTTATTGACCACATCTTAGGCTCTCACAACAGTGTTATACTTTGACTTCTTATGACCAGTTCTCAAACTCTCTTCAATGTACGAAGCTTGACCACCTTAACTTGATCACTACAGCAGTAGCTTCTTGAGAATATTTCAAGCATCTTTTGGCGAGTTGTAGCTCCTGATATTCGTGGAAATGACTCTTGTCGAGAGCTACTTGGAATGTGAAATAAATGCTTGAGCATTTGCCTTCTTCCTTGCTTCCTTTTCTTGTTGTTTTTTCATTGGGCGCGGGGCATTTAAATCTTACGGCTCACTCATAACCTAATTCAACGATCTCACAAATCTTTTCCAATCAAAAAAGTCAACATCTTAATGCACCAATAATCATAATCGTTCCCATCAAATTACGGAACGGGCATGATGAATTAAAACTGGTACATTTTTAACTTTGGCGAAATCTAAACAATTAAAGGTAACCAGGACTGAAATTTTACCGACAGTACAATTGAAGAATTGAAATAGCTCTTGCTCTCTAAGCCGGCTAATAGGCAGCGAATAATTATGACATATAAAAAAAAATGAAAAACAATAAAAAACAACAGAATCGAGATGGTGATCCTTTAAATATCACATTGAATCTGGTATGCTCCCAATACATTCTTATTAAATAAACCTATTACCAATTCTATGATTTATCAACTACTAATTATTAAAATGTGATCTTTCTTGATGATTAAAACCTCACTATCCTAATAATTTGCGCATAATTTTATATGAAGAATCAAAAAAATTTGTGACTTAATTTGAGCAATTACATGAAATTTGACATAAGGTGAAAAATAAAAACTACGCTCTCTCGCCCATTAATAAACTAGAATAATTATGACATATAAAAAAACAATGAAAGACAATAAAAAACAACAGATCGGATAGGTGATCAACTTGTAATCTACATTAGATGGTATGTAAATACATTCCTGTAAACAAACTATTACGATTCTGGTTATCAACTACTAATTATTCATTCGATCCCAACGTGATTCGAGCACTCACTATCCTAATAATTTGTTGCACTAATTTTAATAACGAGAGAATCAAAAAATCCCTGTGACTAATGTTAGCAATTACATGGAAATTTAAGCATTATTCTCAACACTCCCCCTTAATGCTTAATGAGGCTTACTAGCTTATCTCTTAGTGTCAAAAATTGATCTGCTGCAACTACTTTGGTGAAGATATCTCACCAAGTGATGCTTGAAGTATTTATGTGCTTTAATTCAACATCATATTCTTACACACCAAGTCTGAATGAAGTGATATTTCTGTATCAAAATGTTTTCTTTGTGATGAATTAAGTTCTTTGCTAACTTGATAGCACTTAAATTATCACAATAAATGGTTGTAGAAATTTGATTGCTTCTCCCCAATTCCTCCAAAATTTTTGAGGCAAAGAAACTTGTGTACTGCGGAAACGTAATTGCAACATGCCTAAAGCACGTTTGTGGATGAGAGGCAACAAATGCTTTGTTTTTCTTGAGCTCTAAAGTAGTAGACGAACCAAAAGAGAAACAATTTCCGGATATTGGAGTTACGGTCATCCACACTACCTCCCCAATGCGAATCACTAAATCCAACAAGATTGAACTTTTCGGCGGAAGTAGTAATGAATACCAAAATTTAGAGTGTCTTTCACATACCTTAAAATTCTCTTGGGCGCCTTCATATGTATTTCGGATGGATTTGTCATATACCTTGAAACAAGTGGGCGAAAATGCGATATGGTCTTGTGTGGGTTAGAAACATCAAGCTCCCCACAATACTTATGTAAGTTGTTCCATCAACTAAATCAGCACCATCATCCTACATAATACAACTCTTGAGCATGAGTAGGGGATCCATTACAATCAAGCATATCAAATTTATTTAACATATCATGTGCATGCTTTGTCTGGAAAATGAAAATTTGATCATAGTTGATAAACCTCATTCCTGAAAATATTTCATGAGACCTAGATCTTTCATCTCAAATTCATTCATCATAGCAACTTTGAACTCATGATTCATTTTTGGAACTACTACCCATATACAATAGATCATCAACATGCAAACTTATGATCAAAATATCAATACCTTCTTGTTTGTAGTAAAGGGTAGGATCATTCTTACTTCTGCGGGAAGCCTTTCTCTGAGAAATTATCCATCAATCCTAACATACCCGCTCTTGTTGTACCTTGAGACCCTTCAGCCTTTCAACATACAGACATTATTCTCTTTTCCTTCTTCCAAAACCTTGTGCATTTATACATATACTTCCTCTTCTAAGTACCCATTCAAGAAGGCACTTTTCACGTCCATCTTGATGTATGCTCACACACCTTTTCTAATATGCTAATGAAATCAACATTCTAATGGTATCTTGTCTTGCTGTTTGGTGCAAATGTCTCTTCATAATCAATTCCATACTTTTGTAACTTGAATCCTTTGGCAACTAATCCTTGCCTTGTGTCTTTCTTACTCACATCTTTGCATTAATTTGGTCTTGTAGACCCATTTGGTTCAATCTTTTTTCTTTGTCATGCGGACTCTGTCAATTCCAGTGTCATTCATGTGTGGTGGAGTCTCTCTCTTCTTGCATAAGCTTACAGCAAACCTCATTAGTACATGCACTCTTCAAAACATGATGGTTCCAAATCGAGACCTTGGCTAATAAAGAAAAATTCTTGTCTCACCTATTGGGTTTTCTTCATGTGATTGATTTGCAGTCCCTGTGATATATGTACTCATCCTTGCTTCTTAGCCGACTTGGAAAAGTTGAACTAAAATTGATGCGATGAAATTGATGAGGTATGATGGGTTAATATATATATATATCAATATTAATACGTTTTTGTTATAATTATATACATATAGTGATATACAGAGGGGGGGGGGGGGACTCAAGCAATACGGTATTTATCAATATCCAGCAATTATATCATAGACAAAATAATTTTGTCTTCTCAACATGGCCTTTTTGATGACCATAAACTCCCCCTTCATCAAAAATTACATCTCTTGATACAATGAGACTTTAGTGAGGAATTCTGTAATTCTCAAGCCTTGCTTATCCTCACTATCACCAATGAAAATATAACTCCTCTTTGCATCTAACTTTCCTATTTTGATCGTTACCTTTTTTAAGCCAAACAACACGCTTTGAAATAGTTACGTGAGCTTTTTTCATACCAGCTTCATAAGGAGTCATCTTCTCTAGTGCGGTGAGTGGGGCTACGATTGGTGCTTCTTTGTTGCCCTTAGCTTCACATCTCCCCAATAATAATTGCTTAATCCCCTTAGTTTGTAACATGCATACTTATTCAACACGGTGGAATTCAACTGTTCGACTACTTAGTATTTGGGGTATATGTTGTATTATGTTGCCTCTTGATGCCATTCATATCACAATAACACGGAAAGCTTTTGAAGCAGAATTCTCCTCCACGGTCGGTCGCAAACATTTGATCTTGGACCCTTTCTCATTTTCTACAAGTACATGAACTTTTTGAATGTATCCAAGGATTCACTTTTGGCCTTCAAAAACATAACAATTTGTTGATAATCATCGATAAAAGTGATGAAATATGATGACTTATCCAAACTATTAGTCTACATAGGACAAGATATGCCGATGATAAAGCTGATGGATGATGAGCCCTCTATGAACTTCCCCTTTGGGAGACCTTTCCCTTGCATGCTTGCCTTTAGCATCCTTCACAAACCTCCTTATGCTCCTCTACCTTGGGCAAACTGAGAAACAAATGCATTTGAGGTTGAAGCTTTAAGCCCCAGCAGAAAATTCCAATGCCCATGCAGATGCCATAGCCAACTTTGAATCCTCACCAAGCCATGTTTACCTTAGGTATTGCTATGTTCCATCTGACATAAAGGAAACATCCTATTTCTTGTCATAGGCACAACGGTGATCCTTTATTTCCCTTATTCTTATGTTTTAGATAGTACATGTCTTATTTTCAAAGACTACTTTATAATTTTCTCACATATTTTAACACTTAACAAATTGTGCTTCCATTGTGGAGTATAATAAATATCATGAATACTCTTTATACCTTCTTTTGTCTAGATCTCTACCTTCCTCCTTTAGCAGCAACCTCCAAAGATTTATCATCACCAAGCTTGACCTTAGATTTAAAACTTCCATCCTTGGTAGAAAACAATTTCTCATTCCTTGTCATATGGTTAGAGCATCCCGGAATCTACTTGCCAAACATCTTTACTAGTATTTTCTGTGGCATAGAATAAAAATAGTGATCTGGAGATGCCTCCATTACTTTCAACAAACATGGATGTATCAGTTTTTTATTTTCCGTCTGCATTCTCTTTCAAAAGTACCCATATCTATTACATTAGTAACATTGAACATTTTCTTATCAAATCTACCTCTTCCTCTGAAACTACCTCTTTGCCTCTACCTCTAGAAAATTTTGGCTTTGCCATTTACCTTGATCTTGATTGGTTTTGGCACTATTTCTTGCATCTTCATTATATTATTTGTAATTTAAAGGCTTTCTCAACATGTTAAAAATTTCTTTCAATATTCTTCATGAGACATGGAGATCCAACTAATTAATCAAACTTTATTGTGTCAAATCTTAACTTTCTTCTAATATTATGGCAACATTATTCCATCTAGGTATTAAGATCTCAATACTTTTTTATTAAAACTTCATTACTTATTTTGTTTCCCCAAGTGTAGCCATTTTATTGATACATCTTTTGACTCTCACACAATAGTCACTTATAATTTGACTTCTTGCATATTAGGTATAAACTCTCTCTTCAGTATGTGAAGCTTGACCACCTTAACTTGATCACTACCTTGGTAAGCTTCTTGAAGAGTACTTCCGAGCATCTTTGGCCGATTTGTAGCTCTTTAGATATTCGTGGAAATAAGCTCTTATCAAGAGCTATGCGAATGTGGCTAATGCTTGAGCATTCTTCTTCCTTCCTTCCTTTCTTGTTGTTTTTCGTGGTTGCAAGGGCATTCAATCTTACGGCTCATCATAACTTGATTCAACAATCTCCCACAAATCTTTTTAATCAAAAAAGTCAGCATCTTAATTTACTAATAATCATAATCGGTTTATCAAATTCTAGAGCAGGCAAAGATAGAATTCGACATTTTTTAACAGTGAAATTCCAACAGTCAAAATTTAACCAAAAAATTTTACCGACTCACGATACCAATTGAAGAATTGGAAATGACTCTTGCTCTCTAAGCTTGACTAATAAACTAGAATAATTATGACATATAAAAAATAAAGTAAAAAACAACACGGTCAGATCAATGATCAACTTGTAAATCTCACATTGAATATGGTATGTAAATACATTCTTATATAATAAACCTATTACCAATTCTATGATTTATCAACTACTAATTATTCATTCTCATCCTTTGCATGATTGAAACCTTTGACTATCCTAATAATTTTCCGCATAATTTTAATAACAGAATCCAAAAATCTTTGACTAATGTGACCATTACATGGAAACTTGACATTTATTCTCAACACCACATTCGTAACTTTTTATATAAGCCTCTAAACATGACAAACTCATGCAAAGAATTGACTCTTTTTCCAAGCCTTTCAAAGCATGAATTTCAATTCCTATTCCAAAAAATTTGAAATTCCTCAATCAAAAGTCTAACAAAAATTTTTGGGTGTCCAAATACACAAACAGAAAGCTAAGCGACATATGGACAATAATTCTTCAAATGTCATGGAACTAGGTTTACAAAGAAAAACTGGTGAAACTACTAAAACTACACCGGAAAAATAATCCTTACAAAAATTAAAGTCTTGCAAAAATGAAAAAGAAATGAAGGGCAACCATAACAGTCAATCACACCAAGTGTATTGTATTTTGCAATGGTTGGGACAATATTCATAACCCAAGCTTTGTTCGATGTAAGTGCTGCTGCAAAGCTTTGTTCATGTCCATAACATTGCAATATCTAATCTCTCCAATATATTTGTTGATTATTTTGTAGGCCTCCACGTGCTTCTTCCACAACTGTATATCGGCATTATATGACTCAGCCGTAACACTTGATAATGAACCACTGAGAACTCTAGGAGGAACAGCATTAAGGCGCTTTGGAAACTTTTCTAAAATCCCTCCAGCCACATCACTAGCATCATTTACTTTAGGCATTCGTGTAGTGCATCTTTCCATTCTCTTATACCTGGACGATGAGCAAATTATATAGAGTTTTATCAGATAAGCATAAAGTTTCAATCATATGACTAAAAATAGGCAACTGTCGAAGCAGTTCAAGAGAAAAACAGATTTATTTTTGCACTGCACTGCAATCTGAAGCCAACTATGAAAACATGGTTGAAAGATTCCTAATAATTTGACAGTTGAACCTAGCTGCAACACAAGATCAATTTATGCATGGTCGTTGAAATGTAAAAGCGGACAAGAAAACTCACATGACCTGAAAATGATGAAATCAAAATGTATCTTTGACATGTATTCAGGATATAAAATTGCTAATCCCTTCATAAGAATATTGTAGGCATTAAATTCACAAGTTTTAACAGGTCAATATTCATTCTATTATTTTGTTACAAAACAGTTCTCCCAATATCTACATCTATCAGAAAATTAGCCTGACAAACAAACAGACTGCTGCTTGGCAGCAATACAAGTTTATATTTTTCATAGTCAGCCACACTGAATTTTTGGTTCAAACAAATCTTAAAACCACAATGCACTTTGGAACACAGTGACTGCAAGACTCACGTCCAATTTAACATTTGGTGTGGTATTTAGACTTCTAAAGGGAAAAAAAAAAAAATTAGAGGATTAATTACAAGGAAAAAATTTAATAACTCGTTAAATATCATAACAACTTTAACTTGCTGCCTCAAGCCCAATAACATAAAACCTACAAGCGCACTCTAGGAAGCACCAAAAAAGGCATTACCTATCAAGGCCTAAGTATATATTCAATCCTAGACTTGAACTTAAGAAAACCTGCTACACTGAGGTTATAGTCCTGCCTAAGTATAAACGATATCTAGGTTACAAACATTGTTCATAAATATAGTGATTTTTTATTCACCATCAATAAATTTTTCAGAACATATTTTAGCACACTGTAGATTTTGATTATGCTGTGTTATCAAATTATGCTACATAAACTGTCTTCAAGTTTGAAAGTATGAAGTTTAGGTACTTTCCATTGATGATGTCTTAAACTACTGAGGTACCAAGAGAAACACTTGCAGCAATAGAAAGTGTTTGTCCTAATCGTTTTGAAAAATCAACTATATAACCATAATTTGCAGTAATGGAATCGACAATTTCAAAAAATTTGAAGATGGGGTCCAAATAAAAAGGAACCTAATTGGAAATCGTCCTTCAATCGAGAACTATTAACAAGTCAAAAGCCCCAATGATATGAGCTACATTTACAAGACGCGGTGAGTTGCTCCTTCCTTAAAAATGTATTGAATAACATTTTGTGTTATCTGTGGGATAGGTACTGCAGTTTTGGATTCTTTATAATTCTACAAAATTTGCAATCACATAGGAGGGAGAACTTTGTTTCCTTTTGACTAAAAATGCAGAATACAAAGTCTTCAAACAGAGATCAACTGCAATTGTTTTTTGTTACAACACATGCTTACAAAAAAACTAACAAAAAAATTCAAAATAAAATGTATCATTTAAAACCCAACGAACTTGCTCCAACCTATTCATAACTTTAGTTACTCTGTTACACTTCTTGTGAACATAAGTTTAGTTTTTTCTTTGAAATATTGAAGCGCGGTGTGAAGCATTTGATCACATTAATGGCCTCTAATGAGTGTAGAAATTCATTTGGGCTTACATGGGCAGAGCTGCGGGATTATTCATTCAACGCCCAGGAGAGAACCGAGCAGAACAAGTTTGTGGTCATGACCAGATTAGCAGATTATAACAAAAAGATGAAATACGCTGTGTTTGCTGGGGCCAAAAAGGTCAAGGAAGGGACTTCGGCTGGTATTCATTGGGCCAAACATCAATACCACAAAAATGCCTAGAAGTGAAATGGTAGTTGGTGTCCAAAATTTGCAGAAAAAATGAGTGTTGGAAGGGCTTATGTGTGAACTCTTTTACTTCCACTGAATTTCAGAGTAAATTTATATTGTATTAATTTTTTGCTCAAATTTTTGAGTATATTAAATGACTGAACCATGTCTAGATATTGATTGAATTTACAAAAACCCAACAAAATTGGGAACCCCAGAAATCAACTAACTGCAGATATAATCAGAAAAGGCTGAATATTAAAACTTAAATGCACTGAGATCATGCGTAGAACCAGTGGCATGACAATGTGACACAGAATAAGCAAGATGCTGATTTCATTAAGAAAAAGAGTTTGACAAAATTACCTCGTAATCAATTTCGGCCTCATCGCTGCCAAAAGCATTCGGCCTCGTCGTTGCCAGAAGCATTTTGATCGTCGTCTGGGCTGGACGCCTCTGTCGGCTGATTTTCTTGATCGTTTTCTGTCGTCCACCGAGTTACAGCTTCGAGTTCTTCCTGGTCCTCCTCTTCTCATCGGCGGCTCGATTCTTCATTCTGTGGCCGTTCTTCATCGGAGAAATCCAGGCCATGAACTCCTACCGCTCTTGCCCATGGCTCGGCTCAGCTGCGGAGGACAGATCCCAGAATCTGTATGGAAACCCTGAGTGCAAATTCGAAACCGTTTTCAGTAATAAGACTAAAAAAATTTCACCGCCATTTTTTCAGCCTTCTATCCGTGGATTGGGAAATTTTCCCTCCTAATGCACTTGTTCCCACTTTTTTAACTTGTGGCGAAATTTGAGAGAGGGGGAATTCCCCAATGTTTGAAAGTTGCCACCTTTTTTATGCGAGAAACATATCGGTCTTAAAATATCACTAGTTTTACATATGAATATATCTCATTTATATAGTATTATAATTTTATTTATTAATATTTTTATTTTTATTTATTAAATCTTTTATTTTTATTTTATTTTTATGTGTAATTTAATTCTAGTTTTTAGTTTTATTTATTTATTAATGTATTTTTATTTATTGACTAAATCTTTTTTTTTTTTATTCTGTAATTATTTATATTTTTTGTTTTAGGTATAATTTAAAATAAAAACAATTTATTTTATTTTTATTTTATTTTTAATTATATTTTAATTTTAATTTTGTAATTATTAATTTATTTATACATTAAATTCTTTATTTTTATTTTTATTTTTATTTTTATTTATTAACTATATCCTTTTTATTTTTATTTTATTATTTAATTATTTATATTTTTGTTTTAGGTATAATTTAAAATAAAAATATTTTATTTTATTTTATTTTTAATTGTATTTTAATTCTAGTTTTTAATTGTATTTATTTATTAATTGTATTTATACATTAAATATTTTATTTTTATTTTTATATTTTTTATTTAGTTATAATTTTTGACTTTGACTTTTTGACTTTTTACTTGATTCATGTTTATTTTGAAAGGGGTGTTAATTTAGTTTTTAGTTCTGATTTTATATTTTAACTTGTGATTTTAAGGTGAGGGTAGTTAGGTGTTTGGTTCTTTTTATATTTTTATTTTATTTTATTTTATTTTTATTTTTATTTTTATTTTTTTTACCATTTTTATTTTTTATTTTTTATAAGGTTGGGTTAATTTTGTTTTTGTTTTTATTTTTAATCTTAATTTTGGACCGTTGGGTTTTGACCGTTGCTTCTCTCCTCCTGGTATAAATGTGTATGTCAGATCAACCAATTTTCATTACAGTTGGTAGTTCCAAACGCGTCGGTCCCTAAAAAAAATAAAATTATGTGATGTCCCGGAAGAGTTATAATTATAATAGTATTATAATTATATTATTGTTGTAGTTTTAATCTTTGTTGAGTTATAGAGTTAATGAATACATGTAAGTGTAGGTAATGATTTTAATTGAGGGTGATATAAGATTAATCTAAGGAAATTGAAAAATGGAGAGGGTCATAAAATCAATACAAAGATCTTCATAGGGTTTAAGGGGCATCAAGGTGGTAGGATATTGCAATTAAGAGAACTATATAGCAATTTAGGAAATATTGATACAAATTGCACATATGTATATGTTATGGTGCAAATGTAACAATGTTTTTGAAATTCTTTTGTAAGGTAGGACAATGGTCAAGTTTGCCATGTTTTTTAAGAGTATGTTGTGTACGTAATGGTGGAGTAAATGACTTATGTTAGGAGGGATGAGGTTGAACCCCAAAAAATACAAGCAAGGAGATCAATCTAGTAATGTTGGTGGTGTGGATCAATGAACATTGGACTATTTAACTTGCTTGCACATACATTTGTTTTTTGGATTGAAATTGTTTTGATGAACACAAGAAAGTGGAAATTAATTGATTTTAGACATTGGAATGTGGTAGAAGCATCTCAAAAGCTATGAACGCACCACTTTAACTCAATAGTCACAACTAAGTGGTATCTATTCTACGAAAGTCACTCTAGACTTGGACCTAACCCTATCTTAAATAAACAACCCCCTTAAGAAGGAAATTCGGCCCATGAGGGGTGAATATGTCACATGGCAATATTGAACACTTGTGGGAGAATAATAACACACTATTTTCACCCACCAAGCAATAAGAAAGCCCCCATCAATATTGGTATGCACTACTTTAAATGGGTTGAGTGTCCTTGGATGCCTCGAACAATCGTATTGAATGTATGTGATGTTAACTAATTTAACCAACAAAACGTGTCTTCACTAATGGTAACAATATTTGCACACTATTTATTTCATTGAACATTCAAATGAGGCTTTACTACTTATAAGCAACCATACATTGTAGTTGATCAAGTTGACCAACCTAACACGCTTGTACTAGTGATAACTAAAAGGTACATGCTGGTAATCAGGTGACCAATGTGGTATGCCTCAACATTCGTAATTGAACATAAATGTTGTTGATGGGGTTGACCAGCCTAACATACCTCTCGCAATTGTAGTTAAACATGCATGTTGATAAGGTTAATCACCAAGATAGTGTTAATAAAAAATAGATGTTAATAACCAACCTAACACATCACTAACAATGACAATGGAATGCGCATGTCAATAAATAAACTAATCGACATGACATGTTGTTCATTAATATGATTGACATGACACACAACTCGCTAAGCTAACCAACTTGAAAAAATATTGGTTTTGTCAATGAACTAAAATGCCTTTAATGAACACAACCAAATGTGCATGATGTTGAACAAGTAAACTAACCTGACATACCTTTAACAATAGTAACAATGTGTGAAATTTGTGGATTGGGAAAACCAAACTAACATACCTATGATAACCGGAATCGACCATACATGCCTATTGTGATCAACCCTTCACAAGTTCTGTTGATTTCGTGCAAAATTAAGCATGACATGCAACTCTTAGACTAACTTTGATACATATACAAATTAAGTTTGTATTTACTTGTTAGAATTGTGTTAAAGTGTTTCCCCTTTAAATGTCACAAGGTTTAATCCAAGGGAAATTAAGGTATGTATACCTCCATGGATTAAATAGTTAAATCATTGCATGAAGGGCATCAATTGTCCCACGAACAAGGGGGTATCACATGCCAATTTAGCATCTACCTATATTAAAACTTTATATTAAATAATATTATTATTTTCTTGTGTTAATATGAGTGCTTTTAATATTTAATATATAGTTGAGTGGATTACCCCTTGACTAATTAGTGAAGTATTTAATATTGGATGAGAGAGTTGTAAGGTTGAAATTTCTATACCTCGTGTTAATTTGGGTGTTTGTATCATTTCAATGAAAAATTGGATTTCATACATATCCATGGATCCATTAAAGGCATTTACACATGCCAAACAAAGACATTCAATAGTTGGGTTAGAACTAGCGGTTGGGAGGAGTTCATTATCATATTCATCCAAGGGTTTCCATAATAGAGAAATTAGGGCATGTGTTTGATTTATGGGCTAATGTTTGAATGATATGAGGAGACGAGTTAGTGCAAGTCCTTCTTATGGTAAGGCCCTGCACCTGTTCCTTTATTTCTTAAAGTAAACTTGAAAGAAGTGATTACAAATATATGATACATATAATGTGCAAACCATTCACAACATCATGACATTAAACATTTACACGAGATGCAACTTATTTCATGTTCTATAGATTTTTCCTTTAAAAAATAAATATATGGTACCATGATATAATATAGTAATTCACCAACATTGACGACAATTGTTATGTATGGTGAATATCATCCACCATAAAATATGATTATTAGCCACTCTGACACCCCTAAGTTTATGGTCACTCATTGAACATGACTCCAAGAGTTGTTTCGAGCTCCGTAAACTTATTCTTTCCCAAAAGACTGACAAGGATGTCTCATCACTTTAGCATTTTTTTTTTGCGTCTTTCATCAAATTCTCTGCAACCGCATTTTTATGTCATCCTTAATTAACATTTCAATTCCACTTGTTTTCTTATTGCGTATTTTAAAGGGTTTCCTCCATTCTCATGGCAAACACAGAGTTTCATTCATGGGTCCTTCTGTGTTTTGGGGAGAATCTCATTACTTGCAGTGGTTTCTCTCTAAATCAATACATGGCAAGCGCGGTATGATCAACCAAAACATATTAACAACTAAAAGGCCATCGATTTTGAGTTAATCCCTGCCCTACGCCATGGTAATTTTTTGGTTTGAATAACTTTTGTCAATGAATAACATCATTGTGAGTAAAAGGGTAATGCAGTTTGGATTGGAATTTTCTTGTTGCATTAGGGGGTTTAATGGGTTACGGGTTAAGGGTTTAGAGGTTTAGGGTTTAGGGGTTTGGAAAGCACTACAGATGAAACTGACATGAATGGAAAGCACTACAAAGTTGGAGAGAGTAGAAAAGACTAAGATGATTTAAAGGATAAGCTTGAAGAATGTAACACTGATTAGACAACTGAAAGTTGTCCCAAACAAACAGTTGATAATGTGAAACCTTCTTCTATACCAGTCAAGCAAGACTACATTCAAGTGAGAGCAAGAAGAGGCCAAGCGACCGATAGGCATAGCCTGGTGGAGAGGGTATGGTTCCCTCTTTTTAATGAAAGATTTAATTTACATTTTGTATATCGAAGATTAATCGTTTTAATCTTTCCAACAAGGGGGAATTAACCCGATTGTAGGTCCCAACTAGACCTGCTCTCATTTGGAATGGATAATCCCAACAATTTTTAAGGACTATTATAAGGTTTAGGGTAATAATGAGTTAGTGGTTAAGGGATTAGGTATTAGGGGCTTGGGGCTTAGGGGAATAAGGGCTTACGGTTAAAGGTTAGGGGAATAATGAATTAGTGGTTAAGGGGTTAAGGATTGGGGGTTAGGGGATTTAGGCACATTTATGGGTTAGGGGAATAATGAGTTAGTGGTTAAGGGATTAGGTATTGGGGTTAGGGGAATAATGAGTTAGTGGTTAAGGGGTTAGGGATTGACGGGTTAGGGTTAGGGGATTTAGGCGCATTTAGGGGTTAGGGGAATAATGGGTTAGTGGTTAAGGGATTAGGGATTGGGGGCTTATGGGTTAGTGGATTTAGGCATAGTTAGGGGTTAGGTGAATAATGATTTAGTGGTTAAGGGATTATATATTAGGGGCTTAAGGGTTAGGGGATTTAACATTTAAGGATTTTAGGGGTGAGGGGTTAATGGGTTATGGGTTGAGAGTTACTAGCTTCACATTAGAAATTCATGTGAAAAATAATTGTGCATTGGAGTTCAAAGGTTGGTGAAAGGAAAAGGCGAGGGAAGATGAGGGAGCCCAACATTAGACTCTTAAATATGGTTTGGTGTTGTTCCTGATGGTGACCTCTGAAGAGGAAGTGTAAACGTCGCGGGAAGGTTTATAGAGGGAGTTGCTTGTGTGTGCTTGTCATCGGAATTTTCTAGTGTGGTGTGTTCAATCAGTCCCTGCTGCTCGGTTTCTGGGTTGAGGATAGGAAGTTGAAGGGAAGTGAGATCACTCGTTTCCATTTTTCTTAGCTTTCAGTGAGCCTGTTTTTTTGTTATAAGAGAGGAAGCTAGAATTTGCAGTCCAGGAAACCTTGAGGGTGGTGGCAGAAAACTAGTTTATTTTCCAAACTTCGTGCCCTCCAGCATGGGTGTGATGGTGTTTGCTGGATTAATGTGTGGTCTATATGTGGATAATTTGGAGATTGGTCACTACCCTAGGGGGAGTTACGCTCAAGCGTCGGTTACTTTTTCAACGTTTGTTGTTCAATTTCCTGTGTTGGTTTGGTGGGTGATGGTATTTGGTTTTGTTGGTGGTGGAAGTCTTTATATGGTAGTGGGAAGTGTCTCTGTGCTTCCAACTTGTGGTGGTGGGAGACGAAATTTGGCTATTTCATTGGTGGTGTTTGTTTTCTATAGTGGGGGGTCTGGTCTCTCGACTCTGCACACGGTGGGGTTCCTCGACCTTAGCGAATTATGAAGCCCCTGGTGTGGTGTGGGTGTTCTCCCTCCCCTGTCATCCATGGCCCTGTGGGGATGGCAGACTCAGAAATAATCATGGCCGCTCCATGCCAGGGTGTAAATACCGCGGGGCGTGCGTGACTCGCTAGTGTTGGTGCACCTGGGGATGGTGGAGGAGGTAAGCGGGAGGATAACATAGGTGGGGGTTTGAGGGGTCAAAATTAGAGTCGTCGGGGCGAAGGAGGCCATGGTAGCAAGGGGAATCATCGGTTTAATTGATTTGAGGTAAATGAGGGGTAGGTTATCCAACATTGTTGCCTAGAGAATGGTCGTGCACTTATCAACAACCTGATGGAAAGAGTGGACACAACTGAGAGATTTTGTCGTGAGGAGTATGCAGAGCAGATGGAAACATTGCACTAAATGCACTATTTACAATGCCAATTCTGGGAGAGACTGGTAGTTGTTTGGCGAGGCCAAAATCAACTCACTGAGAAAGTAGAAAAGCTAGAGACTTGGTTGGCGCACTTTGAAGGGCACGGTCAGTGTGACTTTTGTCCTCCACCGCATTTAGGAACAACCCTGCATCCATCACGTTGGACGATTAGTATCCTATTTGGTGTTCTTTATGTTTTATATGTGTTTTGGTGCCTCTGGCCCAACTGTTTATGGACAATGTCCCTAGTCCCTCTTTTGCATTATTTTGAATCTGGTGCAAATTTTTGTCAACAAATCTAGTCGAGGTGAGACCACCTGCTTTGTAACTAGTTATATTTACTCCTTTTTTCCTACATGAATATAACGCTGACTTACAAAAAAACAAAGGTTCATACATCATTAAAAATTAATTAAGTTTCATACTTAAATTAACAAATGTTCATACCTATTTACTAAATAGGTCTATAAATATATATTGTAGGTTTATCTATTTAGTATTTATTAAATGTAAATATGATGATTTAATACTAGATTTAACTCATGAACTCACATGTTTAACATAAGAAATGTTATATTTATGTAGTTATTAAATGTAAATATGAAGAAACCTTAGATTTAAAACAACTCACACTTTTAACATAAATCGATGAAGCTTAAAAATTAAACTTTATGGCCAAATATTAAATATAATAAATATAAATATAAATTTAGCTATCTAATTAATATTACCTGTAATAAAATTATAATGAAGGCATTGGTGTAAAGTTGATAGATGATACATGCAATTATGTTAATTGTAGATGAATCCATCTGCACTGTTAAACTTTAGAGACAAAAGGGTATTCATAATTTTAACACTGTAAATTCAGAGACCCCTTTGTCTCTAAATTGTAACACTGCAAATGGATTCAGAGACACCTATAGTGAAATGTAACACTTCGGTACCAAAATTGCAATTTTCCATATATGGAGTGACACAATTAAAAATTAATGACATAAATGACTAATTCATATACTTGTTGTACTTGTTATTTGGCCATATTTTTATTCTTGGACTATAATAGTCATTTACATTAATCATTATTAATTTTTTCACTTATTATCTAGTCATATATTTTAATTCTAGACTAAATTAGTCATTTAAGTTAGTCACTTTTACTTTAGTCACTTATTATCTAGTCATATATTTTATCCCTTGACTAAATTAGTTGTTTAAGTTAGTCGCTTTTAGTTTAGTCACTTATTATCTAGTCGTATATTTTATTCCAAGACTAAATTAGTCATTTAAGTTAGTCATTTTTAGTTCAGTCACTTAAAATTGCTCAAATTTAGTAGTAATTCACTTGAAATAATTGTGGTGACTAACATTTTTAGTCACCTAGTCATTAATTTCATAATTTTTTACTAGTGAATGTCTGCCTCATATTGACTATGAAAGGGCATACAATCATGGGTAATTTATACATATGTCCTTTTTCATAGGCACAAAATGAACCTGATCAACATTTAGGCTCCGTCTAATAAACGCTAAAGCAAAAAGCCTCATTGATACAAATTTTGGGAGTCTATAAGGCTCAACACTTGCTCCGTACAACCTTATTTCAGAGTAATCCTAAAAAACAAACCAATCTCCATATTTGCAATTGTTTCCTAAATGCAAAAACTCCTGAGCTTTAGGTAAGAAACAGGGAGGAGGAATTCCATTCAATATCTTATATGAAACTGACATTTAATATTTAGCAAAATCAAACAATCCAGCCTCATTTTTCTCCGTTCTAACTACATCTGTCTAGAATATCACTGATTGCCTTATTTTGTTTGCATCCATAATATTTAGACCTAAATTCATGAATTCTTCCACATTCTGATATAAGAACAAGTATACTATCAATGAAAGAAATTTGAAAGAACCTGTTAATGAAAGGCTCATTAGCTATGAATTGACTACTTCCTGCCAATATGATGGAATATCCAGCACCATTCCTGGCTTCATCATCATAGAAAACATCCCTAGGACTAATTTTCCCACTATATTGTCATCATTTTTACCCATAATTTTTGCAATGTTACTTAATACAGGACGAGTGTCTGCGTCAAAAACCTCCATAGAAAACTCCTTACAGTCTAGTTGAAAATGCTTCATGTCAGGTTTCAAATAAAACATGAACTGATTAAACTCTTCACCTGCAAGACTATCATAATAATGTACCAGTGAATCGTCAGAAAATTGGATAGATGAATCTGACTCAGGATAGCAAAGGGCTTGGTGGATTAGCTAGGTGGACACTTGCAGAATGTTCTCTCGTAGGGAATTCATAACAAAACACTTCCCTGGATACATGAATGACACCAACCAATAGATAAATTCAGGGAAAAGATGGGTCTTGGGAATGCATGCAGAAAGAATGTCGGACTTGACCATGGCAGAATAAATAGGGGAAGCAGTATCATTCAAGATAACTTTTTGATAGAAAGGAACGCGAATTACAGAACATATGGTATCTTGAATATCCCTCTCAGTATCCATGAGAGGGATATGACTAGCTAAACCTGATAGAGATGACCGTTTAGCCATGGTTGAAAATTTACGCAAGAACAATTCATAGGGTGGTCAAATTTGTGAAGGTAGCGGAAAACTAAAACATGGTACAGTGCAAAAAATTACAAGTGTTTTGAAAAAAAAATGAAAATCTTCTTTAAATAGGTGGCGCAGCTTTTAAATTTAATGTTGAAAAGACGCGCCAGTGAGCCATTGATTCCATCCGATGTGGAAGATAGCTGTGAACAGCTCAATGTCTCACGTCACTACAGGGGCTCCCAGGGTACGAAAGAAAACTTTGGCTGGTGCCCCCGCAGTCGATCTCCACCATTCATCTCTATTGTCCCCGTAGTCAACCCGATCAAATGCGGAGGCACTCGTCTCGATATCTTGCACACTGATTGTGCTCGCGGGTTGGGCCTTTTGATAAAAACTTTTAACATCAGCGCTTTCCGCCCAACAAATCAATCGATTTTTAAGCATCCAATTTGGAACCCACTTATGTAAAGTTTAAATGTTTAAACTTTAACTCAGATATAGTGAACATAAATATTTTTCATGCTAAAGTATAAGAATTTTGATACTTTCACATATTTTTCAACAATTTCTAATTTTTATATTTTCAAATATTTGAAAAATAAAAGGATATGCAAATGATCCACAACATCTGGCTCCACCTGGGGATAGTGTTTTTTTCCACGAAACAATAAGAACCTTCAGATCAGTGCCTTCACTTTGGGCATGGAGCCAAAATTTGCTTGATGAGAAAAATACAGTGAGAGAAAACCGAATATGTACAATGATGGACTAATTGCTTTTAGTACTGGAAATAATGTTTCAGATACTGCCCATTCACAAGAAATTCTATTGCTTCTCCAACAAGATTTTCCAGCATGAAAGTGTTATTTGATTTGGCTTCAGAAATTTTGTAAGGACCATACCATAAAGGATCAAATTTACCATGTTTCCCTTTCTCCTCCCTTCTAGTATCCCATCTTAATACCAGATCTCCAGTTTGAAACATGATTTATCTTGCCTTTCTGTCAAAAATGGACTTCATTTTCTCCTAATAAGTGACCAAATTGTCTCTGACTTTATTTCTTCTTTCACTCAATTCTATCACCTTATTTAGTCTTTTGATCAAGGCATTAGGTTCCTCTTGAGCATCTTGAAGAAAAGATATTACTGGTCTTGCTAGCTGAGTGAGAAAAAAAGCCTAAGTACCATATACTACTTCATAAGGTGACTTACCAATGGATCTTCTAGTAGTCATCCTTACAGCCCACTAAGAAAATATCAATTTTGAATCCCAATCCTTTTGATTCTCATTGATTGTTTTCTTCAATATTTTCACCAATGTTTTGTTATATGATTCTGCTAATCCATTTCGTTGAGGGTTATATGCTGTAGAATGAGACAATATTACATTATAAGTTTGACAAAAATTTACGAACCTGACTAAGTTGAATACTTGAGCATTTTCTATTACAATCTTTACTGGACATCCAAATCTGCTAAAAATATTCTCTTCTAAAAACTTCATCACAACCAAATCATTTTATTTTCTAGTAGGAATTGCCTCTACCCATTTTGTAAAATAATCAGTAGCAGTTAGAATCCATTTAAACTTACCACTTGATGGTGCATTAATCTCTCCAATGAAATCCAATCCCCATTGTCTGAAGGGTTCTTCAACAATCACAGGAAGAAGAGGTAAAGGAGCTAACCTTTTATTTTTTGCAAACAATTGGCATTTCCGGCAACTTCTAACAGTTTTGTATACATCAGCAAATAAAGAGGGCCAATAAAAACCTGATTTAAGAATCTTATGAGCAGTTAATTTCCAGTTGTAATGACCGCCACACAAGCATTCATGGTATTCTTTAATCACCTCCATGGTTTACTCTTATGTCAAACATAACAACAACACACCAGCAGGATCTTTCCAATACAACTTAGCTTCAATTATAACATAAGGTTGAGCCTTAAGTTTCAAAGCTCTGTACTTAGCTCTATTTATTGAAGGAGGACAAGAAAAGAAACACAGATAATGAATGATATCTTTATACCAGTCTAAACAAAGAAATTTATATTTAATTATTGACTTTGTCTTAATCTGATATGTTTCTTCAGTCACTTCATCTACAGGTGCAAGTAAGCTAATTCCCAAAGCTTGAAAATTAGATTCTGTCAGCAATTTGGCCAGTTGTTGTCCTTTGACTAATTTTGTTGGTTTGATATCCAAGTCATATTCTTGGATTTTGGCAATCCATTTTCCTCTTTTTCCTTCCACATCACTCTGTACTAGCACATCCTTTACAACAGAATTAGGCACATATGCTACTATTTTAGAATGAAGTACATGAGTTCTGAAAGCCTTTAATGATTTAACTAAAGCATATATCTGCTTCTCCAGGATATTATACTTCAACTCTACATCTATGAGGACTTTTCTGAAAAAGGCTACAGGTTGTTCACTTCCTTCTTCATTTTTTTTTAATAGAACAACAACAATAGTAGAGGATGATGCAAATGATAATACTTGAAAAGGCTTCAAGTAATCTAGACTGATTAGAAAAGTAGCTTCCTAAAGAGCTTCTTTAATTCTGTCAAAGGATTCTCTTGCATATTTGTCCCATTTTACTTCAGCATTCTTTTTTAACATATATGTTATTTTCTTGACAATCTCAGCATAATTCGGAACAAATCTTCTCAGAAAATTATTTTTTCCCAGAAACCTTTGGATATCCTTTTTACTTCTAGGAAGTGGAATTTTCTATATAGCTTTAACCCTTGCTGGATCAATCTTCACTCCTTGATTTGAAACTATGTGACCCAACAACTTACCTTCCTCTAAAGCAAACAAATATTTCCTGGGATTTAATGATAATCCAAATTTTCTGCATTTCAAGAAGGCTTTCCGCAGATGCTCTAAGTGCTCATCATCAGAACCTGAAAAAATAGTAACATCATCAAGATAAATGACTACAAATTTATCACCCAAAAAATCAATATCCATTTCCCTTTGGAAATTAGCTCCTGCATTCATGAGGCCAAATGGCATCCTGGCAGACATGAATGTTCCCCAAGGTGTGGTGAAAGAAATTTTCTTTTGATCTTCCTTCTCCACAGCCACCTGATTATACCCGGAAAAAGCATCAACCATGAATAACCTGAATGCTCCAGTTACTTTCTGTAGAACAAAACCCATCTTTGGTAAAGGATAATTATCCTTTAGGGAAGATCTATTCAAATTTCTGAAATCCACACATAATCTTATCTCTCCATTTTTCTTCCTGACTGGTACCAGATTGGAAATCAAATCTAAATATCTTAGTGGAACTATGAGTGTTGCTTGCAAAAGTTTCTTCACCTCTTTTTCAATTGGAGCCAGCAACAATGGGTTAATTTGTCTGATATTCTGCTTTCGTGGCTTAACCCCATCTTTCAGTGGTATTTTATGTTGAATAATATCTAGATCATAAGTTTTTAAATCTTCATATGACCATGAAAATACATCCATGAATTGTTTAAAAATATCTACATACCTTTATTTGTACTCCTTAGGTACTCCTTTAAACAATTTGACTATTTTAGGCTCATGTTGAGTTCCTAAATTACAGTCCTCCATTTCTCCATCTTGGGATACATTTTTTTGGTTCATTGCCACATCATTAGCATCAAACAATCTCTCAAGAGGTACCAATCCTTTGGGCAAAATATTATCCTTCAACTGAATTATCTTCTGATCACCAATTGAATGTTTCAGATTTTAGACATATCACTTTGACCACTTTCATCAACTTCTAAATCAATTTGACTGTCTTCAAAATTTCCAATCATTGTTAAAAATTGATTAATTTGCTCATCATCCTCAAAAACCTGCCAATGTTTTACATTATCAAGGATTGAAGGCCTGTGTCTCAATTCAATTTCATATCTCAACCTTGGATTAATTGGTGGCTTAAATGTACTGGCTGCAAATGCCAATGAATCTGCCATTATGTTCTCTTCTCTTGGAATAAACTATAAATTAAAAGCTTCAAAATAATTTTCAACTAGATCCCACACCTCATTTCTATAAGACCTCAATCTGGGATGTTTAATCTGGCACCAATTCTTAATTTGTCTTATTATTAATTCAGAATCACCAAAAACAGAGATAGACTAAATTCTCATCTTTTTAGTTGTTTTCAGACTTAGAACCAATGCTTCATATTCAACTACATTATTAGTAGATTCAAATTCCAATTTGAAAGAAAAAGGTAAAAATTTACCTTCAGGAGATATAAATATGAATCCAACTCCAGTGCCCTCCTTAGAGAATGCACCATCAAAATAACACTTCCAAATTTTATTTGAACACAACTCTTTATGTACATTGGCTGAAGAGAGCTGCACTTGTGAATCTTCGGAAAATTATGCATCTTCATGCACCATGAAACAAGAGATATCCTCTTTTTCTTAATCATAAATGGGGGAATTACCTGCATCTTTCTTGGTAGTAGTTTTCAAAAATCTGTTTTCTCTATATAACCTCCTTTCCTCCCCATTAAAAACAGGAATAATGGCATATGTGAAATCCAATTTCAAAACTCCTCCAAGATTTTCCCCCCAAGATCTAGACAACAACATACCAAATCTGGCTGGAATATCCTCTACTACCACATCCATCATAATACTCTTAGCTGGAATTTGAGCGAAGGAAACAACCATATCTTTGATAAGACCTACACACTTAACCCTTTTTGAATCAAAGGAATAAAGGTCTCTATATGGCTTGGTGATTTGTAAATTTAAATATTTCATCACAAACAGTGGCATTAGATTATGTGATGCACTAGAATCTAGCATAAAATTATGTAAAATGAAATCATGCAATAGAACTGATATATAAAAAGGTGGAACAGAAGAATCTACCTCTTCAACATGAGGTCCAAAAGTAACCACTGGTTTCTCTTCTTGCAGATTTACTATATCACCCACCTCATCAGACTGAGATAAATTAATAAACTCTGCAATTTCTTTCTTATAACTAGGTGCTTTAACCAACTCAAGAAGTGGTACTTGAATCTTTACTTTTTCTAACTCTTTAGACAAACTGAAAGTTTGATTTTGTTTTGTTAACTTTTCAGATTCTTCTAGGTTTTTGTTTGAATTTGCATGTTGATTAGGAACAGTAACAATCATCTCCAACATATTAGGGTCATTAGGTTTTATTTGGGAAGCCTCATCTTGTTGCTTCTCTTTCTCTTTTTCTTGATTCATGAGCTGTTTTCCCTTATTTGATTTTTTAATTGAATTCTTCTGTGGTGGAGTCGCCATTGGAGTAGGTACTGATTCTGATTCCTTTTCTTCATCATCCTGAGTTCTCAACCTCTTTTTTGACCCAAATCATATTTTTTATGCAACTCTGCTTGCATAAAATCAGTAAACTGTTTGCAATAGTCATCCATTTCTTCATGATCAAATGAGACATCAGCTTCTTTACATTCCTCTACATATTCTCTCTCATTTTCTTCTTCTGTTTCACCATTCTCCATATATACAGCATAAATTTGATCTTCATCTTCTTTTTGATCATCATCAACAGAATGTGATGGTGTTGCCTCTATATATAAAGGTGCTTGGACTTGGTCTAGATATTTTCTTGCTCTTTTTAGAATCTGCAGGGGCTATTTTCTGAATTGGGGATTGAAAACCCATCTATTTTGTTGTGCAGGTTTCTTGTTATATAATTCCATCTTTACTAATTTGTTTGACAAATTTTTAATGACCTTATTCATGTCATAAATCCTTTGATCTTGTGATGAGTCTCCTTCTTTGGCTTTTCCTTTATCTTGAACCTTTCCAACAGCAGTCATATTTGCCTCAATCTCTAAGGCATCAGTCTGAATCTATTCAAGAGTGGGGGATCTTATTTCTCTCAAGGTAAAACTGAAAGCTAATACAAATTCCCCAGGAAAAAAAACCCTTGCTCCAATAGGAGGAGGTTTCATTTCCACGGGAAAACTATTGTACAACTTATTAGACCTTTTGATAAAAACACTCATGTTTTCATTTGATTTTTTCTTTATAGCATTAAATTTTGTTAAAGAATAACCATGGTCTCTTTTTTCACCCCATCTCTGGATGAATTGTATTTCTAATTCATCCCAATCATTGATTGAACCATTTGGTAATCCTTTGAACCATTTTCTTACCTCTCCATTTAGAGACTACACAAAAAGTATCATTACAACATCAATATGTTCTACATTAAAATTTTCAGAAAAAGTGAAAAAAAAAAAGGCAAGTGTTGTTCTAAAGTTATTTCATCTTCACCAGTAAATCTAGGAAGAAAATTAAGGTACTCCTGAGGCATTGCATTCATTGGTTGGGGTAGATTTAATGGTGCATATATATTCATCAAGAAAGTAGGGGTTGCCATGTTTATGCCCTGATTGATTGCTCCTTGAGCGGCGGTAAAATGAATACTAGTTGTAGGTGGGGATAAATGAGATGGAACAACTGATATGGGAAGGGGTAGATGAACAATAGCAGAAGAACTGGCAACTGTTTTAGGTTGAGCTTCTGTGAATGGAAATGATACAGACTCAAAAGATAGTTCTTCTAATGTTGGTTCTTGGAAATGAATGGGTGAGGGTAAGGATTCTTGTTTCGAGAAAATGAGTTTCCGCGAAATATCCTTGGAGGGTAAGATATGAGAACTGCTGCCTGGTGCAAGCAGTGTGGCATCAGTTGTAGAATTTTTTTCTGTTTTCTGGTCCTTCTTTGAAACTAACTTTTCTGGATCTGACAGAATAGGGGATTTTTGCTGAGAGGTATCTAACCTTGTGTGAGGCCTCTTAGGAGCTAGAATTATTAAAATAAATCACAACTTAGTATTTCCTCCTCTTTGAACAACAAGAGGAAATATGAACAAAACCCAAGGAAAACTTCGATTCTTCGTTCCCTGGCAACGACGCCAATTTATGTTTTACCTTAAGAGACAATCCCTTAGTTGTGATAAGGAATCAATGCTTAATACATGTATATGATTATGTCACAAATATATATGTCTCTGTTTTATTAACCCTCAAGTATTTATGATCAAACCCTTAAATATCAAATATGATGAATGCTTCGCAATGCTACCATTTGCTGATGTTGAATGAAGTGACTAGAAGAAAATTAAAAAAGAAGCCCAAACTGATATGTTGTTTTATACAGAAAATATCATCTCAAACCCCAGAAGAAATATATGAAAGAAACAGTTAAAACAGAGTGCCAATTAAGGTTTTTAACTCTTACATACAGAAGTAAAAAGAGACCTGTTGCTCATAACTTTGTTTTATTCATAAATAGAAAACACAGAATGTAAACTTGAATACATTTCAACATAAACAAAATGATAGAAACTTGCTTACTCATTCATTAATCTTTGAATCTCTGAGTACAAAAATAATTGTCTGAAGGTTCAAAACTTGGAACCTTTCCTTCTCTTGAAAATTACATTAAATACAGTAAAAAGCAGTTTGGAACTGTTGTAACCAATCCTAACTACCAAAACTACTTAATAATTTGAAGGTTGTCTATTACATGCCTTGAAAATGTCTTATTACAATTACACTGTCTTCGGAAATTATATAAAATAAATATCCTAATCTATAGGAATTGTTGATGATGTGGCTACTTTTTCTGGGTCAACTTATTTGTTTTCCTTTAATGATGATCCTTTTGGAAGGTCTATTTTCCAAGCTCTGCACTTTTTCCATATTTCTACCTTCTTCCTAGATGAATGTGTCAGATTGTCATACTCCAATCTGAATGTAGTAATTCGATCATAGGACAACCTTTATGTGAAAAGAGTCTTTACCATCCACAATAATTGAAAATGTCTCTGCAAAAAGTTGACCATTGTTTCTCCTTTAAGCACTTGAGTCTTTTCATGCCTGTTATCACCTTTTCTTTGTGTGAATATTAGTAAATTCTCATAAGAATTCCATGGAAAAATATTTCCTTCAACTCCCCAACATGATGGCAAGCCTACTCTTGCCATTTTGTCAAATGACTTATCAAACTGACTTACTGCTTCTTTGATTTCCATTAGCTTCTTTTCTGCAGCCTTTCTGAGATCATTTCTGATAATCATTTTGTTAATTTATACTGCATACAACATTCTATATTGCATGTCATTCTCCTCTAATTCCTGATCTTATTTAGAGTTAATAAAATCAATGAATCTTCTGGCCCAAATGGCTCTATTAATTGATTTTTGTTTATCAGACATGATTGGTTCTTCACATTCTAAAATAAGGCTTTTCTCTTTTGCAACTATCATCAAGAATCACCAATTAGATTTCATTTCTGAGATGATATTAGTCCAAATGACATCTTTGGCTTGTATTATGAGAGATTTCCTTTCAACCTATCTTTGAGATTTTTAATCTCAACTTCAGCATTTCATAAATTTGTTTTGTACTTTTCAACTTCATTTTCTATGACTTTAATCAAATTTGTTGCAGTCTCCAGATCTGTTTGGGCCTTCTTCCGATCTCTTTCAACCATATGCAACTCAGTATTTAATTGAAAAATCTGTGCTTGAGGATCATCATTACCTGTAGGAAAAACAAAATTACAACTATGGTTATCACTATGATTTTGCAATGAAATTGTAGCTTTCTTTATTTTGGATATTTCTTCATCTTTTTGCATGAGTTGATGTAAATCTTCTCCTTTTCCTTCTCTACCTCTTCCACTTCTGCAACCATTGAATGCTCTCTAGTAGGTAATTTTAGCTTTTTCCGCAATGTGGATATTTCTACCTCAACACTTTGCATGAATTTCTGCACAATAGTCTTGTCACTGGGGTCTACTCCAATATTTATAATGATTTTTTTCAATTCCTCATTTTTAATTGTTAAGGCTCTTGAATTGGCCTTCTCTAACTTCAATTATTTAATTACTTTTCCCAACATATTTTCTGCCTTTACTGCCATTTCATTAGTCTTTGTGAGGTCATTTACAATTAACTGACCTGTTTGCATATGAAAATTCATTTTATCCATCAGTGGGATTTTCTTCACATCCACAGTCACATTTAAGTGTTGAAACTGTTGGAAGAACAAATTGACATGTTTGTAGGATGTGACAGGGAAATTCTAAATTGATCTTTCTCAAGATCCATTACAGTCAAAAATCTTGTTTGATCAATAGCAACTTGATGTTTAGCTTGGGCCTCCATGTTGGCCTTCATCTTCTGATTTCTTTCCTTAGTTTGTGAAAACATCTATTTGATCAAAGGCACCTGTTCATGAGAAGCTTCATGACTCCTGGGTGAAGCAGGAGCATTTTTCTCTTCTCCCAAATGTAAACAAAAACCAGGTGAATTAGATGTAGGATATTTGGCAAACTTAATTCTCTTCTCGGATCCCTACTCCTTATCCTCTAGATCAATAACCACTTCTTTGTTTATTTTATTTTTTTTCTCTGCTATGACATGAGTCTAAATATTTGCAGCTTATAAACTCATCATACCTTTACTTGTTTCCTTCTCCTGTTCTCACCTACTTTCATGAATGAAAGCAGAGTACCTATTCTCAATTCTTCTATTTTAAATTACACCAAAAGGGTCATAAGCCCAAATTTCTCCTAGTAGCATATGCATCTCATCTAACATTCTTGTTACTTCATCAAATGCCTCCCTCATATTTACTATCAAAGGGCCTACAATCATGGGTAATTTATACATATGTCCTTTTTTCATAGGCACAAAATGAACCTGATCAACATTTAGGCTCTTTCTAATAAACTCTAAAGCGAAAAGGCTCATTGGTACAAACATTGGGAGTCTATAAGGCTCAACACTTGCTCCATACAGCCTTATTTTAGAGTAATCCTCAAAAACAAACCAATCTCCATATTTGTAATTGTTTCCTAAATTTAAAAACTCTTGAGCTTTAGGTGAGAAACAAGGAGGAGGAATTCCATTTAATACCTTATATGCAACTGACATGTAATAGTTAGCAAAATCAAACAATCCATCCTAATTTTTCTCCCTTCTAACTACATTTGTCCAGAATATCATTGATTGCCTTATTTTGTTTGCATCCATAATATTTAGACCTAAATGCATGAATTCTTCCACATTTTGATATAAGAACAAGTATACTATCAATGAAGGAAATTTGAAAGAACCTGCTAATGAAAGGCTCATTAGTTGTGAATTGTCTGCTTCCTACCAATATGATGGAATATCCAGCACCATCCCTGGCTTCATCATCATAGAAAACATCCCTAGGACTGATTTTTCCACTGTATTATCATCATTTTTACCCAGAATTTTTGCAATGTTACTTAATACAGGACGAGTTTCTATGTCAAAAACCTTCATAGAAAAATCCTTACAGCCTAGCTAAAAATGCTTCATGTCAGGTTTCAAATAAAACATGAACTTATTAAAATCTTCACCTACAATATTATCATAATAATGTACCAGTGAATCTTCAAAAAATTGGATGGATGACTCTGACTCAGGATAGAAAAGGGCTTGGCGGATTAGTTGGGTTGAAACTTGCAGAATGTTCTCTCCTTGGGAATTCATAACAAAACACTTCCCTGGATACATGACTGACACCAACCTATAGATAAATTCAGGGAAAAGATGGGTCTTGGGAATGAATGCAGAAAAAATGTCAGACTTGACCATGGCAGAATAAACAGGGGAAGTAGTATCATTCAAGATAACTTGTTGATAGAAAGGAAGGTGAATTACAGAACATATGGTATCTTGAATATCCCTCTCAGTATCCATGAGAGGGATATGACTAGCTGAACTTGATAGAGATGACCGTTTATCCATGGTTGAAAATTTGCGCAAGAACAATTCACAGGGTGGTCAAATTTGTGCAGGTGGCGGAAAACTAAAACAGGGTGCAGTGCAACAAATTACAAGTGTTTTGAAAAACAGATGAAAATCTTCTTTAAATAGGTGGCGCGGCTTTTAAATTTAATGCTGACAAGACGCGCCAGCGAGCCATTGATTCCATCTGACGTGGAAGACAGCTGTGAACAACTCAATGTCTCACGTCATTGCGGGGGCTCCTGGGGTACGGAAGAAAACTTTGGTTGGTGCCCCCGTAGTCGATCTCCACCATTCATCTCTTTTTTCCCCGCAATCAACCTGGTCAACTACGGAGGCACTCGTCTTGATATGTTGGGCGCTAATTGTGCCCACGGGTTGGGCCTTTTGATAGGAACTTTTATCATCAGTGTTTTCCGCCCAACAAATTAATCGATGTTTAAGCATCAAATGCAGAACCCATTTATATAAAGTTTAAATGTTTAAACTTTAACTCAGATGTAGCTATATTACATATTTTTCATGTGTGGAGCGATAAAAAGGGTCTCTTTCACCTCTAATTACCTTCACATTAATTATCAACCCAGGGACGACTTTTTATCTCAAGAGTGTACTCAGTCTGAGGCGGCTATTTACTCAAGAGTAATGTTTTGCAGTATAGTGCTTAAAATCCAAAAGTAAATGAAAGCTGGAAATAAAATCTACTTACAACAAAGCACTTTAAGACTTAAATCATGCATTCGAAAAAATAAGCAATGTATCAGTCAAGGGTCCAGTAACAATAACTCATCCCTTTGGAAACTGATGTAACCAAAAGTAATCAAGGAACAGATCATTAATCTGGGGACTAGACAGCAAATGCCAATGCCCACTACAGTTTCAGATCGTTCTGCACACCAAAGCAAAGATAATGCGAATAACAGGAAATAGAACAGCAGATAAGAAATGAACAGCAAATCTGGAATGGAACAGCAAACAAACAGCTAAGTCTCGCAAGTCGTAACCAAACTTAATCTATTAACCCAAATGCATTCTTCGCAATCAAATAACAATCTTTCACTCTTAAGGCGAATCAAGCAGAACACACTAATGGAACAGCAATAACTATTGATAAATTATGAACAGCATTAATAAATCATATACGCACACAACACGCTGGAAGGCCAAATACAAATGCATAATAACTTAACACAGGCACACGTTAATAGTAATCTGAGTCTGATACCGTAAGTATTAACCCTGGTTAGAAAGGGTAACGATTACAATTCATAATGGAACCACAATGTCAATTGAATAGCAATCGTATGAAGTATAAACCATAGACAAATACAGTAATACCAGCTTAAGAAGGTTACAGCTTGGTTACTCTGCAATTAAACAACAATAACGTTATATGGAGAACAGCAATGTTACATTAACAACTTTAAAGGAATAACAATACGTTAGAATGCACATTACGATTTTCTTGTTGCAGAGAATGAAATAGGAAATATAACAGAGCTGTAATAAAACACACTAGATTACCGATTCAAGCTGATAAGCAAAACCACGCAGAAATCAAAGAGATAATATACAGCGGCAAGTGTCCTCCGGGGCCGGGCCCTTAGCCTCCAAGGGACCACCGCCTTAAGTTAATCCAGACGCAAAGATGAGAGAACCACCAAGCTTATATTAATGCATCGGACAGAAGTACAATGAACCAGTTCTCACAAGACTCAATAATCAGAACTGATGTTTAACAGAAAATTACATAAAAACGTATCTCCAAATCATCCCCCTCTCTGATCTCTGTTCTGATTTAAATAAAGAGAGATCAGAGAGAAGTTACAATAAATATAGGTACAACATGATTTCTATTACAAAATTAGATTGTTTCCAACCAATTGATCAACAAGAAGAAGGCGAATTTGGCTTTGCAGCTGAGATTTGGAGGACGGCCGCAACAACAGAACTGAGAAAATCGTGCTTAAAGAACTCTGCGAATCTCTCAACACATGCCGAATTTGGGCAAACCGTTCTTTGTGAAAGTTAATTGGGTCTGTTCTGGACAAAACCCATGTTCCGGATTTTCCAGATTCGTCTTCATTTGCTCAGAATCTCAACCGCAAAACTGTCACTCCTTATTCCAGCGCATTTCTGAGTTGGCACTTTTAATGATCAAATCTTCAATCTGGAAATTATCTTTGAGGCTAAAAATGGTGAATAATGTTATAACCAACTTATTAAAACCATCATTGATAAAATAATTCATAATCATCAATTTATTAGAAATAAAGGAAGATAAATAATATTCATCCATAAGAGCATAAATCATTTATAAAATGGATTTAAATAATAAATTATAATAAATGGCGTGATGAAGAATGGTAGAAATGGGTGGAATAAGCGTTCACAAGTGATAATAATAATGGCATATTAACGGCCCAACATACCCCCACACTCAATATGTTGCATGTCCTCATGCAACGAAAACTGAATATATTGCATGTCCTCATGCAACCTAAAGACAAAAACCCATGTGTTAACCAAGCAATAAAAAATATGTTCATCTCAGCTCATGAAATGGATAGAACAAATGAATTCTTTCTTAATTAATGAATATTCACTTTTAGTAATCTTGATGAAGGCATAACAATTTTTATATTGACATTCAACTATATGTATATATGAAGTTGCAACAAAATATGATATAAGTAACAACAAACTTCATTAACCATTTTCTCAAAAACTACAAACCAGATTTTGTTGAAATGTTGCAAGTAAGTTTATAATATATGAATGTCTCTATGATCCAAAAATCAGATCGTTTTGATGCACGGATCATGAGATATAAACAAAATGGCTGTAGGTGAGAGTGCATGATTTCCGAAATTTTATGAACCAATATTTCTTGAAATTGTCTGGGTTTGTATTAATGATACGTCTGTGTTTTCCAAAAATCACAAGAATTGAGTTCATAGTTTTAAAAATATTATGGAAATCAATTTCTACACTGAAATTGTGTGCCTTAAATGAGAAAGAAAATAGAAACATCCATCATGCGTAGCAATTCCTCCCCCTCTCTGAAAAATTAGCATGCCCTCATGCGATGCTAGAAAACAAATAGAGGTGGTTGTTACCAGCTTGTTGAATTCTATGCTTGGTGTAAAACAACATGAAATAAAGGAGGTGTTGAGATGGAATAATAATAGCAATGGATGATAAAGAATATGGATGACATGGTCATAAGAAAGAAATGAATGAAAGGAACACTCCCCCATACTCGAAAATGATATGCCGCTGAAAAATAGGGAGTGGTATAGATGTGGAATGAAGGATGATAAATAATGCTCAAAATGGATTTTCATGAAATTCTCCTAAATTCGTAATAAATCAGAAAATTATGCGATTTTACCTCAAGTTTTACCTCCAAAAATGTGGAATGACAGATATGGACTGGCAGTTGTTGAAGCTGATGTAGGCAGAGTTGGTGCTGAAAGTGATGCAAAAGGTGGAATTCAGGTAAGCACATCATGTCTGAAGAATTGTTCACGTTCGCGAGTTGCTCGAGCCTCTTCTGTTAGTTGCAATACTGTAGTCATGCTGTGAATAGAATTCTGCCCATACTTGTTGTTTTCCTGTAAACAAAGCACTATTTGGCATACAATGTTCTTGAATCCATAGTGTTAGGTTTGAATAGCAACAGATAAGATGCATGCAAAACTTTCAATCAGAAAAACTTTTGTCAAATCAACAAGTTATGGCAGAGTGCAGTAATCATATCACATGCAATCCCATAATGCATACATTCCCCCCTCCAATTGGAAAAGGAATTCCATGACCATAAAGCATATGAAAGGTGTTGTGCTGAGAGCAAGGCAAGGGAATGAACAATATAGCAGTGAATGAAGCAGAGTACACATATCAATGATAGGATAGCGGGAGTTATGGTTATAATGAGAGCAGAGTGTGTAAAGATAGTTATGAATAAGAGAGAGGACGCTTTGAATTGATGATAGGTGATGAAAAAGAGAAAAAGAACAACAATATGCCAAAAAGATGCTTTACTGATAGTATGCTAGCTGAAAATGATGCGATTGATCATAAAACAATTTCTCATGCGTAAAGGTTCAAAACAGGGAAAAAAATTAAGGAAATAACTTCTCTGATTAAAAGAAAGAATAAGAAAAGGGTATTATAGTAATAATTGACGATAAGATATAACTTCAATACCATAAGCAGAGCCTCTGCTGCCAGCAGGCGTCCATAGCCTCGGCAGGGTTGCTTTTTAACCCATATGAGCTAGAATCCTCAATTTATAACTAGAGAGTTACATTGTTGTTCTACAGAAGAGATCAATGTGCTGGCGTGGTAACCAGATAACCACACTGCCATTCACTGGGATGTAGCAAAAGTGATCAGGCCGGCTCGTGATGAGACCTCGTGTTCCAAGGATAATTTGACTATCCAATGGATCATAATCCTGGTGTGGTGGCCATAATGGGAATGTCACTTTCTTACAACCTTATGAACATGGTAGGCTGGCTCGTAATGAGACCCCCTATCCTCCATCTGTGAACAAAATTTTGTTGTTATTACACAATTTTATGATAAAAAGAGGGAGGCTCAGTACTCCTTAAGAGCAGGGATGGTGGAAGAAGTTGAACATGTCAATAGAAAAATATACCGATAATCTCATTTATTACAGATAGAGAAGATTATAATCCAAAAGGGTGGAACCAGCATGGTATTAAGATGATCAATCAATATCATGTTCAACAGAAAACAATGCAGTAAAGTAGTATATAAATAATCGTGTCCCTTTTTAAAAATAATCTATCATCAAGGAGTTGTCCTGTTAAAGATCATAACGTGAAGGATATTAACTCGCTTCAATAGAATCCATAATTCTTGTCCTCGTAAAAATAGTGTACTTCATGCCATGAAGGGGAATCAGTCAAATGTGGTTGAGATGAACTAGGAATAGTCCCACAAGAGGAAGAAAAGGTTGCTCTCAAAAATACTCCCAAAGGGTTGCTCTTTTGAATGAACAGCAAAAACACTCAAAAAGTGGTGTTCCTTAAAGGAAATGCAAAAAAAAAAAAACAAAAATACACACAAAAAAGTGTGAAAATGCAAATGTCCTTCCTTTGGAAAAATGAACAGCGAAAAACTAAAAGTGTCGTTCCTTTGGAAAAGGAACAGCAGAAACGCAAGTGCCGTTCCTTTGAAAAAGGAACAGCAAAAACGCAAGTGCCGTTCCTTTGGAAAAGGAACAGCAAAAGCACACGTGCCGTTCCTTTGGAAAAGGAACAACAAAAATGAAAAGTGCAAAAGTGCTATTCCATTCGGAAAGGAACAACAAATCGTGAAAGTGCAGAAGTGTTGTTCCATTTGAAAATGAACAACAAAACGTAAAAGTGTAAAAATGGTGTTTCATTCAAAAAGGAACAGCAAAAAGTGGAAATGCAGAAGTGTTATGCCATTTGGAAAGGAATAGCAAAACGTGAAAATGTAGAAGTGTTGTTCCATTCGGAAAGGAACAACAAAAAGTGGAAGAGCAGAAGTGCTGTTCCATTCGGAAAGGAACAGCAAAACGTGAAAAAGGAACAACAAAAAGAGTCGTGGAAAAGGAATGGCAAAATGACCCATGACAAAGGAACAACAAAATGAATTGCTGACCAAAAAGGTGTTGTTCCTTTGGAAAAGAAATAATAAAACGAAATTGTTGTCCCTTTGAAAAAGGAACAACAAAAACGACAAAAGTGCACACAAACGCTGTCCCTTCAGAAAAAATGCACAAGCATGAAATGCAAGCACACAAATAATGAATTAGCTGTTCACTGTATTGATGCTGAGGATGGGTCACAGTTTGAATGAAGCAACACCTGAAACACAAAATATAAAAAATATCAGAAAAGAAACAATGTTTTATTTAAAAACAATATGTAAATAACTAAATTAAGTTACAACAACTATGATGTTATGTCAAAAAAATGATCTCTTTGAAAAATGTTTTGGCAGCAGTGATAAGACATGAATCTTCAGATTGAAATCAATTCTTCATTTCTTCTATTATGAATCCGTTGGGTAATGACTTAGATGAAATTCCTTTGTTTCGTTAAATTTTTTTCAAGAATCACTCGTCCATAAATTGACCTTCTTTATTTTCCCAGGACCTGCAAAAAAGCGAGTGTCTACCTGCAATAAAACATTAAATCATGGAGAAAGAGAGGTGATCGGGCTCCCCTAATCCAAGAATGATGCAAAAACAACAAGTAGTTACTCTATATAACAAATCCATTGAGAAAATAACAAAGTAAAATTTATTTGTCACCTGCGGGAGAGCAGTGGTCGACCATACTATCCAGCATTGTTTTAATCACAACTTCTTTGTTTTTCATCGAAATTGAGTGATTCCAAAGCCAAATGAGAGCTAATTCAAAGTTTTATCTCCAGTAGCAACAGGTTTTAAAAATTCAATGCTATGATATGTCAAATTTGTTTAGAACAACCTGCATAATAGAGTCATTTTCGATTACCCAATCTAGACCAACGATTGATATTTCAAGCATAGATTCTTCGTTTGATGTCGGATTCAAATGATTCAAATTGGAAATGAAATTAGATTCATTTATTTATCTCCAATAGAAACAGGTTTTTAAGAAAATAAGAATTGATAAGTCAAACACTGTAAGGAATATCCGGAAAAACAGAGTTT